>CALSBV010010655.1:7211351-7230670 GCA_943590825.1 Bovichtus diacanthus
TGTGTGTGTGTGTGTGTGTGTGTGTGTGTGTGTGTGTGTGTGTGTGTGTGTGTCCTTAGTAGTCTTAACTCAGCGGCATTGTCTATATTGGGATGACTTGTTTCAGGGTTTGAACAAGAACACAAAGCTGGCAGCTCAATAAACTTTCAACACACACCAGAAATCCAACCTGCACCCTCTTCCTTGCTTTGATTCCTCTTTTTTCTCTATGAAAGCCTAATTGAAGAGAGTAAATAAACACAAGCCAGAAATGTAAACCACACCAGGCCCTATCAAAGACAGCGGGTCCTTAAGTATGCTAATGTCTCATTCCTACAACAGGAATAGTCAAACATTAATACATTCTGTTTGAAGAGAGTCTGTATTTACAACCTACTTCTTTTTCTGCTGCTCCTTTCGTCATTATTATTACCCTCCTGTGGGTGGGTGGCTCCACTCGGTTGTGTTTGTGCATGCGTGTCACCTGGGAAAGGTGGGGAAATCATCCCCTGTGCTGTTTAGCTTGCCATTCTTTGTCCTTGACATGTCTTTGAGGTTCATTTGTTTGAGTGAATGCGTGTATATAAGTGTGTGTGTGTGTGTGTGGTTGTGTGTGGTGAGTGTGTGTACACAAAATAGTTTCTACACTGCAGCTTTGGTTTCCATCTTTGATTGTTTCCACCCGGGGCCCTCAACTCTATCCGTTGACATTTCTCCTGTAGGCTTTTAAGTAGCATAACTCTCCAGCTTATTCGTAGTTATTTGTTTTCTTCCATTTCCTAATGGCCTTTTTAACTCCTACAGAAAGTAAAAACATATACAAACCATGCTAGTTTGTAGTGAAAAGCAGAGGAAGAGTTACACTGCTGTACAGGAGACACAGCCTAGATACTGGATCACATATAACTGTCTTCATGTTATCAATCAGTATTTGACTCACGTCTGTCAATAACAAAGGGGTCTTTCTCTGACTCAAAACTACTTCCAACAGGTGGACTTACACCTCCCACTCAATTTTTTTCTCCTTTCTCTTTTTCTCTTCATCTTCCTCTTTGTCTTTCTCTCTCTATTTCTCAGGGACCACACATAGCATCCGTGACCTTGGCAGCCTATGAGTGTGGCTCGGTGGATTTCCCCGAACCGCCCTATCCAGACCAAATAGTCTGTCCCCAGCAGAATTCACCAGCACCAGGCTCTGATGCTGCTGAGCAGCTGGGCGTGGAGGCCACGGGGGCGGACGGGTTGGTGGAGTCAGCTGCCATCCAGGGAAGCATCTCTCTCTGGTCCATTATCTCCAAAGTGCGCCTCGAAGCTTGTATGTGGGTGAGTGCCTGTTACATGCTAGCTGTGCATACTGTAGGCCAGAACAGCTAAAGAACAGACGATTGCAGGATCTGCACAGAGTTAAGCTTTTAAAAACATGTCTCATGGCTCAGTTTTGGTCACAGTTTGCATTGACCTTGCACACTCGCCACAGCTTTGACCAGTATTGGTAGTGTGTGCTTTGAAATATTGTTTCTGTCAGGTGAAAAACCTCATATCTCCTAAATGCCAGTTTCTCAGGCACTAAGAGAAACAATCTTGTTTTCAGACTGGCCACCATGCATTTTTTAATTTATCCAGTGGGTTTTGAAAGGTGTCATTAGATAGAAGGAGGTAGAAACATGAAACCTACCAAAATTGAAGGAGCAGCATCAAACTAAACATGTCAAAGGTCCACAAATCAGTCCATTGAAGATATGCAATAAAATATGCAATGTATGCTGTGGTATTTTAATATAGAAAAAGGTAAAATGTGGTCATTCCTGTTTATTATCTCTCTGTTAACATCTTAATACAAAGAATATTAAGATAATATATTTTTTTTATATTATCATATAAAGTGATTTAAATCTTTTAGATCTCCCTCTGACCCTTTTTTGAAAGACTCTCTGGTCCTTGCACCCTCATTTTAAAATCACTGTTTAATACTTGTTAATTGTTTTGTACATCCACCTGTAATGGCTCTAGAAATTATCCAAATGTGCATATACACCGTGGGTTTGAATTCATTGATAATTCATTTACTTGGAAACCCCCAGCTCCTTGCCGTAAGATTTCCCCCTTGCAGTGTTGGTGGTTTCACACTTCTAACCAGCCTTGTGGCTTCTGAGAAAGATGAAACATTTTCAATCTACTAAATTTTTTCCAGAGAAACATTTTTACCTCTTAATAGTAGAAATATATAAAAATAACATTATAAACTACTGCTAGTGTTTCTGTTTAAAGAGCAGCCTTCTACCTCTGTGTCTTATAACACACTTGTGGATTCACACGTCTCAGAGTTACCATGAAACCGCTGACAATGGCTTGTGCTACTGTCACACACACACATTCACACAGACACACACAGACAGACAGACACACATAAAAACACAACAATAGATGTGCCACACTGATCTAAGTCACTTTATAGACTGCTTTGTAACTTCAGAATCTACTGTTACCGGCAGTTTACTTTTTTCATGAGAAAGGCAGAACTGCCAAACACTGAGAAAAGAGAACTTAGTCACTGACACATGATTTGACTTTTATCATTCTTTGTTATCTGTTTCCCTGTTCTGCATAATGTGGAAGGGACTGAGGTGAGGGGGAAATACAGATTCTCAGCTGCTTCTTCACTACCAGGAGCTTTACAGGAACCAGGCACAACCTCCTTTCTATTGTAATTGGCCCCCAGGCTTCCTTATTGCTTGTGATACATTAACTTACACACATACACACTTTTCAAATGACACACATAAACATGTAATAAAGATTTATATGGTTTAAATTCATTGAAAGATCTTTCTATTACACAAATACACAGTTGCACTACACTACTTAGTAAAGGCATTTCATTGATGATACTCATTCACTACCCTCTAACCCTAACATTAATCATTTTATTTACATGCTAAACTAAATATTAAACTAATATCAAAGAATGATACTGTAATAAGTGATACTGTATTCCTCACCTTTCACCCCTTATAATGACATCATGCCGTTAGATGAGACTCTCCCCGTCTTAATGCATCTACATTAAGGACTTGTGTGTGCAGGCACACCAAACCTGTACGTATGTTTGATTAGGCTTGGCAAGTAATCAAATTTTATATTCCTTTACGATTTTGGAAACAAGATAAAACAATTATTGTGCTGCATCCTGTGCGCTTTCGCCCGTTTCTGCTAAATTGCTCACTGGAATATGTTGAATAAATTTGACCAAAATGTTGAATAAATGTTTAGGAGTTTTCAGTAGGTTGGGGCAGTACACCTCAACATATTTGATCTTATTTATTTTTTATCTAAATAAATATATATATATATATATAGTCTATATATATATATATTCTTTATTTTATTTATGTCATTTGTTTTTACTTTTATTTATTTATTTTTTTGTTTAATTATATTTAAAGTTCAAGGAAATCCACACTTTAAAAAGTAATTTTTTTATAGTTCAATAAATGCATGATGTTTCCAAAGTAATCATGTTAAATAAATCGTGATCGCACTATTGACCAAATAATCGTGATTATGATCTTTGCCATAAACCAGCAGTTTGATTTCCTGGTGCACATGTACATTTTTCTGGCTTGAGTTTAATTTCCACTGAGCCAGGCTGCAGCCACACCAGCAGCAGCACCATGATCTGATGTGTGATATAGGAGTCTGTGTTTGTGGGTGTGGGGGCCACCCAATCCCCTTGGATTCATCATCACCCAGTCACCACCCCAGCCAGGCATGGCCTCGGCTTGTCAGCTTTACAGTTGGAGACACCTGTTGCACCCACAGTTTCAAAGCACCCACGCCAGCATTCCTCCTCCTCCTCCTCCTGCCAGTTTCCTATCTTCTGGATACACTGGTGATGAGACATGAGACATTCCCCTCCCCTCCCCACCACCACTACCTTCTTCTCCTCCTCTCTCCTTTCTCTTTCCACCTTTCTCTTTGTCTCTTTGTCTGTCCCCTCTTGAAGCCTCTCTGTCCACTACTGCACCTCCTTTAAGTGCTCCACTTGAAACACCAGCACTGTGCAGGTGGACGTTTCAGTGCCCCCTACACAAACACACACACAGGCACATGCACGCTCACAAACAGAGGCAGGGCTATTGAATAGTGCAGCTGCCAGGGAGATTAGGGCACGTCTCTATTATGAGAAAAAACTGGCAGATTTCATCAAAGACTGCAGTGTTAACAAGAGAACAGGGTGTCCAGATTAAAGATGCAGTCTGCCAGGTTTTGGGATAGTACCGCCTCCTGAGAATGATTGTTTGGGCTTGTTGTCGCTGCCATGGTTGCTAACTACCCACTAATCATCTTCTGGCTCAGCCATCCAGCTACATACAAGTAATGTGGCTGTGATTAGTTAGTTATGTTCTTCTGGGAGAGAGATTGAAGCTGGGATTTTGTGTGTGTTCCACCTAAACGACTGAATTTCAGTTCAAGATTTTCATTTCTTTTTCATTGCTGTGCATCATAGGATGTTGGGCACGTGTTGGGGCTTGAAATCATCCATATGCCATCTGTAATTGTAACTTACGCTAACTGTATCCTTAGCATCTTCTCTCAACCCCCTTGCACCCCTACTCTCCCCCTGTGCCTGGAAACATTAAAGTAATGAGCTGTGAGCAACTCCAAAAACACTGCATTTCTTGGCGGCTGTTTTCATTGTGTTAATTAAGTCTGTAGCCCTCACCCCTCACTCCCCCCGTCCTCATGTTTTGGCGGTATGAACTTAGTGAACCGACCAAGTGCTGAGGATTTATTTCCCTCAAATCACTTCCGCTTTCTCCCTGTTAAGCCCCCCTCAATCACACAGACTCCACCACTTTATAGCTACAAGCTCCTTTTGGCTGTCAGATATTGATATCTTGGTTCCCTTTAGACCCCCCTGGGCTTGTTAGCACTTCTTAAATTTTCCAGAAACACTGCATTCCACATGTCCAAAGCATATTTGAACAGAGCAGAGTGGTGCAGCTTGTTGCTATGCTGTTTAGAGGTGGCATCTGGTTTTTCACCTTCCTTGGGCCTATGTTTTATGTATCCACGATCGTTTAATAATCTGCGGGATTTTCGTTCTCGTAAATCCTTTCCGTTTTATTCCCATTAAGTGCTCTGATCGCACAATCCCAGACGTCAAGCAGTGCAAGCTCCTTTGGATAGTGGATATTGATATTTTTGCTCCATTAACCCCACAGGAACCATGGTAACTTGGTTGGAATAATAATTAACATATCATTAAGACAAATACAGCATTTTTACAACTACACTATTCAATGCATAATAAAACAATACAATTTAAAGCAATACAATCAGCCACAGCATCTAAATACATACAATTGATACATATAAACAACTTGTAATGTACGTAACATCTAACATTTCTCTCTCTCTCGCTCTCTCTCGCTCTCTCTTTCTTAAAGCTATGTTGAATTCATATTTATTGGCATGTTGAGCCTGCGTTGCTGAAACAAAATGCAGAAGCAATGCATTCGTACTGTAAACAGTGAACTATGAACAGCAGAGCAGCAATAATTAACAACCTCCGTATGTGTGTGTGTTTCTGTGTGAGCAGGGTGCAGGTACAGCTATAGGAGAGCTTCCTCCCTACTTCATGGCCCGAGCAGCGCGGCTGTCTGGTGCCGACCCCGACGACGAGGACTACCAGAGGTTTGAGGAGATTTTGGATCTGACCCAGTCTGCACAGGTGACTCATTGCCCCCTTCATCACCCTCTCTTTTCTTATACTCATTATGCAGAATGGCCCTTTTAGAATCATATATATAGATATATATATATATTTTATAACTGGATTATAACTATTGATGCATCACTTTATGTAATGTTGCGGCTGGTAAAGGTGGAACTCACTTCAATTACTTTATATGCAGCTTGGTAGCTTAACCTATAATAATATATCATAATGTATTAGTTTATTTATATTTTGTATTAATACATCTGAATCTGAAAAGTAACTAGTTAGAAGTAAAAGTAGAAAGTAGCATCAAATGGAAATACTTGAATAAATTACAAGTACCTCAAATTTTTACTGTTCCACAGGTAGTATAAAAGTGTGAGTGAGTGTGTGTGTGTGTGTGTGTTTGTGTGTGTCTGTCTGTGTGTCTGTCTGTGTGTGTCTGTGTCTGTGTGTGTGTGTGTGTTGCCCACTGACCAAGCCCCACCTCAGTGTCTCAACGGTACAGCGGGATTCAAGTGTTTTCACAACGTTATGACTAAGAGAACAGCAATGATGCACTCCAGTGAAATGTTCCCGCCATTTCCGGCCCTTCGTTTTGAAATTCCCTGTGGAAAAAAAACAAAAAGTTCTCATATCAAACATCCCTGCAAATGTTTCAACAATGCCTAACAGCTCATTGTAAATATTTATTTTTCCACCCTCTTGTGATTATGAATGGAGGAGGAGGAATGAGGGGAAACATGCGTGTGGTTTTGTAACGGCTTTTCATCAGATCTGTCTGTCCCCCTGACACAGGCTTCATCCTCAGGAATGCGTTTCTTTCTCCAACAGTGTGAGTGAAACAGTCAGACAGGTCAAGTGCAGTAAAACAACTGCATCCATAAATGGTTTTGAACTTTACCAAGCGCTCACTTACTCTTGTCTTAACAAATAAACTGCAGCCGACTTTAAAAACAGACTGTTGACAAATAAATCCTGTTTTTTTTTTAGGGTATCCCAAATATCAAGGGATTAGTGAGTGATCCAGAGGAGTCTTTTTGAACTACTTGTTTGCAGTGTTGTTTAAGTTTTCTAGAAGCAAGTTGTCATTTTGCAAATCACTCAATCCATATAATGTTACTTGTTTGAAATATTGAAGCGAGTAATTGAATATAAAAAGAATTATAATTCATTACCACACTAAATCAGTGGTCTCCAAACAGTGTTCTGGAGACAAACGTTGGGATCCCCCAGGGATGCCAGAAAATATGGAATAGTTCTTGAGTATTTAATTAGAATTGATTTCACTTTGTCTTATCCCAATTCAAAAATGTATTAAAAAAATACTCTGATGTGCTATTTTCACCACTGTTATGTGACTTAGTGACTTAGTTTTTTCTCTCTCTTCTCCCCCACAACAACCTGTTTAGGACTAAATGTCTTGTTAAATTGAACTATTTTGTTTATGATAAAACTTTATTTTGTATGGCATTTCCACCTTTATTTGACATAAGGCAGCGTAGAAATGAAGGGGGGGGTATGACGATCAACTAGGGTCCCAAGGCCAGAATCAAACTTGGCATGTTATATGGCATGCGCTGTAACTTCTCGGCTACCAAGGCGCTCCAAACCATGTTGCCTTTCTGGCCACAGCTCAATCACTGGTGTCACGCCATTTATTTTGCCTTTGCCTCAGTCACTCCCAAAACACCCCCCCTTACGCTGTCCCTGCCTTTCCTGCATCTCCTAAAATGTAACTGGGTAGACATCGGTCTTAATAAGATTATTTTTTTCAAAGTATACAAAATTATCTTTAAATTTCTTTTCAAAATAAAATTTTAAGATAATGTATGTGCTCATAAATGATACATTCAGCCCTGTATGTGTGTAAATAATACAAATAGATATTGCATCAATAACTTTTTTTCATTATCAGCATAGTTTAACTAACCAGCACACAAATGGAAGTGACCTTTTGAGACACTAATACTGAAACAGATTCAAGGAAGCCACAAGAAAATGTGGCGCGAAGAATCTGTACTGCTGCTAAATAAAGGCGAGGGGATGCAGCACCTGCTGTAAGTGCCATTGTTACTAATGCTGTGGACAGCTGGGCAGGTTGGCACCAACAGCAGCCCAGGCGTTCGGTCCACATGTGTGAGAGTGGAGCTCTGACATCACTCACTGATAAAGTGGAGCTTCCCACCGAAACAGAAAGAAAAGAGTAGCGACGGTGGAAGTGCGAGACAAACAGGCGGCATAGGGAAGAGGAAATTTTGTCTAAACCATCATCTCAACATCGAAGAGCTCCTGCGTGTTTGTTCCCAAACAAACTAGCAGTGTGACCCAGGAGGAGCATCGCCTGTTTGTCTTGCATCCTTGCGAGGGCAGATTAGAAGTGACGCTGCTGTCTCAGTACACAGCCTCAGTCTTGCGCTCTCTCTCTGACATTGTTTCTTTTTCTGTTGCTCTCTCCCTGTGTTCTTATTCTTTCTCATGCACTCTGTTCGTCTCCCACTGTGCATTGCTTTCTTTCTATCTCTCTCTCTTTCTATCTCTCTCTCTCTGTCTCTCTCTCCCTCTCTCTCTCTCTCTCTCTCTGTGCTCGTGTTATTGGACAGCATCTGGAGGCAGGTTGCTAGCACCAGCGAGGACCTGCAACATACGGAAACAGTTTTTCTCTCGCTAGGGCTTTTACAATTACTCGGATGTTCTCAGGGTTCCCTCTTTTGCTCAAGGAGATCCCGCAACACTTCTCTGATTTTCACTTCCAACTTTTTACCCTTTTTCCACCTTTTAAGGTGGACACGGATGGATTCATCTGCAGTGGATTTGTGTCAGAGATTTTGATTGAAAGCTTAAAATCAATAGCAGTAGGCCAAAGTGGAAACAGACCCCACAGGGATTGGATTGGAGAAACTTTGGTATCGTTGGATCTTTGTGTATTAGACAGGAAGTGGTTAAATTTTGTCCTCAAGGATGTGACCCCCTCCAAACACACCCTCAGACTCTCTCTCTCTCACACACACACACACACACACACACACACACACTCCACCCTGTGGCAGCAGTGCTGGATTAAGATGCTGACTACGTCCCTCCGCTCAAGTCACAGAGGTTTGTAGGTGCCAGCAGTTTGACTTAAACCCAGTGGTATTTCTCCCAGCCTGCACATGCCAACTTCCTGCCACAAGTGCACGTGATGCACAGCAGTAGAGCACTCTGGGGTTTTTTTTCTCATTCATTCAACAGAGCTATTCAAGAATAATGAAGTCATGCCTTTTCTAACGGCTCCAGACGCTGATGTCATGAACATCAGTTTTTTTTCCCCTCTTAAATCTTTAGCTCAGTACGAGAGCACTCGACATGCTGGAGAGGAATCCTCAGTGTCGACACAGACCATCTCGGAAGACCCCGCATGGATCGCTTCATGATTGCTTGTAACTTGATAATGAAGTTATTTCCTGGCTTGTGTTTTTTCATATTTTTTTTTCATCCGGCACGGAAGAGGTTAACAGGCTGTGAATTCTTGATTGCCAACTCCCAGGATTGTATCTCCTGTAACTCAAATCAGGGCCATCTGCGCTGGGCGTATGCCTGCCTTCCCCCCTGGCCTACTGCACTCAAAGGCTCTCTGTGCTGTGGTTTGCCTGGCCCCGTCACGTGACTTCTCTGAAAGTGCCCCCTCCCTCCTCCTCCCTCTTTATTTCCAGTAAACTGTTTGAAAGGAGGGGGGTGAGTCAGAGTAAAACCAGCTTCCCTTTAACCACAGCTTGTTAAAGAATTTGTCAACGTGGACTCAGGGGTGCATTTTGTGTGTGTGTGTGCGTGTGTGCGTGTGCTTGTGTGTGTGTGTGTGTGTGTGATATTTGAATGCGTAGCTATTCTTTTTTCTTGAAATGGGACTGTAGATTCTATTGCGTCAGGAGTCTTTAATCACTCTACTTCCTGTGCCAGAGAGAGCAGGCGCGGGCTTGTCAGGAGTTAATGAAATGAACTTTAGCCATCTTCGTGTCGGGGGGCTCGCGGCCGCTCCGGAGATGTGTGTGTGTCTTCTGTGTGAAAGACTTTCATTGAGAAAAAAAAAAGAAAACACAGAGAGAGAGGAGAGAAAAAATGTGCGTGGGTGTTGACTTGTGTATAGACTATGCATAGATTTTTCCTTGTCTGACACTTTAATTTTCCACATGGAGCTGCAGTGCCTGGTCGCTGCCTGCTTTTTGTCTATGTTTGAACTCTGTACCCCATCAGCACTTCCAAAGACTACTGAAAACAAAGTGTTTGCTTTGCCAACTTTTTCACAATAAAAAGTCCTCTTTTTTTATGAGAGAAGCCTCTGAGCAACTTTTCAGCTAATCCAAAATAAACAGATATTACATCGTACAATAATCAAAAACAGGCAAAGTAAAACAAACAAATGTCACTATCATAGTTATTTCAAAAACACTTTAACCAACTTTACAATTACAGTAAACCAAGTTAAAGAAACATATTTTTTCCTGTTCATTTTTATGGGTTGCTGTATCAAGTTAAAAAACGGTTGGTTTTTCCCAGTTCATTTTTCTAATAACTGTCATCACCTGGCAACTGTAACCACAAATATTTTAACTGTCATGTTAAACGTAGAGGACAGGACATGCTCCTGTATTTATAGACTAAGAGTAATTTTTTTGCCATGTACCTGATAATAAAAATCTAATTTTCAATTAATGATCAAGGTGACATAATTCCATAAATGCTAATTTTGTGACAAACAGCCTGCTATTCCTCATTTATTATATTAATTCATCTCTATAGTATATTTATTGTGATGAATTAAAGCAAAAGTGGTACCTTTCTTATGTTTCAAATGATGCACAGATTGCTGTACCATTTTAATTTAAAGTAATTCCAAATATGTTAAATAAGTTTCACACAATGTAGCACATGCTTATGAAACATGGCATGAAACAGTGAGAGATAAAGCGGTAAAATGTGGTTATCCTGCTTAGTCAAATGAAGAATTTGTCAATTGGACTGTCAGAAGTATGGGGGGGTATACAAGTTAAGTCCCCCACAGAGCTCGGCTCCATGTGGGGTGACTGCGAGTGAAGCATCTGTGCCAAGCAGCCAAATCTGGAACCAAAACCTCCGCGCTTTTAATGACGCTGCACCCTTGACAAGATGTTACCAAATGTAATTGCTGTTAAGCCCAACCCTGCAGGCCGGCAGTGATAGGGGTGGAGAGGGTAAGGGGGAGGGGGTGGGGGGGGGTTTAGCCAGGCAGCCCTTGGCAAGCTGCCTGGCAAAGATGGTGATTTTCCATAAGCCGCCAGCAACAGTCTGGATGTCTGAACCCCAGCCATCCAAGATAGACACTTCCCTGATCCAGAAATGCGGAATAGAGAGAGTCCAAGTACATAGTTCAACTATATTAAATCACAGTGTCACAAGTTCACACACACGTACACACACTTTTACACCCCCCCCCTCCTCCTCAGGGACCCTTTGTTCACACTGCAGTGATATTTTTTCATGCTCGCTCTCCCTGCATGAGCCAATAGCTCAACTACAGCACCTAATGTAAACAATGCATGTGTTATGACGTCAGAAAATGAATGGGATTCACACAGGCCGTCTCCATGGCACTGATTGTTTCTGCAGGCGTCTGTCCGCGCTGCAGCAGTTGTCAGGTGTTCCTTGTCCAGACTCGGTTCCAGCGGTTCCGCTACAGCCAACCATAGACATTCCTTCCCTCCCGGTCTCCCACCAGCTGAGCAACTCAAACACACACAAAGATGCACACATGTGCACACATGGGGACAGGCTAGAATTAAAATTACAGGCTAGTCCAAGGAAAAACCTTCATGATTGGATGTCAGTGGAGGCAGAAATTCAAATTGCAAACCAATCAGATTTTGTGTCCTTTCGCTCCCCCCCACCACCTTATTAGGCGACCTCCCATGTCTCTCAAATTTCCTGTCCGCTTGGTTGCACCCTGTAATGAATGTCATCAGCACTGTACTGGTTTTGTTGACCATATTTGGTATGATCGTGTATTGCCGGCCCCCTTCCACATCCCTCTTTTTTTCTTTTTTTTTTATTAATATGATGTTTAAGAAACTGAGGCCTTGCTGTTTAGAAGAAAAAACTTTTTTATTGTCTGTTTGTATAAATCATATAAGTTTTTTTCTTTTGTTTCTCCGTCAGTTGATTTGATATTGTTTAAGGTGGGAAAATCTACTTTATATTCATTAAAGAAATTTAGACTATGAATAATTATATCGACCATTATTTGAGAGTTTGATTCTAAAATGCATTTTTTGGAAACACTTTGCTACTTGAAAAATGTCAGGAAATATTATGAAAACATCAAAGATTTGGTTCAGGAAATATAAACAATTTTTAAATGTCTTAACGTAAATGTCCGCTTTAATATCAACATAATTATTTGTTCATATCAGCAGACAAAGAGTGTGTCTTTTCTCTAAATGGAGGATATCTCATTTTGGAGAAAAAAAACGTTATATACTTTTTTATCAAGAATTGTATTTGCAGTAATTTAATGATTAACTGGTTTGTATATTAATTACTGTTCTGTTAACAAATATAAAATTAGTTTAAAGTGTAATCTGAAAAGCACAATAAGATGATTTTAATGCGAAACATCTTCATAATGTCATATAGCCAGTGCAAACTATAATATACACATTTGTTACAGGAGAAGACAAATTATTGAAAGCGTTGACATTTCTTATTTTTGAGCATAATTCTTTGTAAGGATAAATTAAACACACATTTAAGGCTTTATTCTACAAACATTTATTTAGATACCAAAGAGAAGTAGCTTATAAAGAGTTTTGAAAAACAACTGCTTTATTCAAAATTACATAAATATAATTACTTTGATATATTGTAAACTTCACAGCATTTAAAAAAAAAAAAGGAAGTTTTATTACAGTAATTGTATTAGCTTTGCAAAGAAAGAATAATCTTATTGTTTTTCATGAATAAAGTGCAACAACTTCAAGATAAAATCAGACAATTGTGAAAATAATAAGAAATGAAAGCCGTTATGCAGCTTTTGGCTGTAAAATCTATATTCACTACTGCCGACAGATGAAATAATTAACATATTAAGCCCAACAAAATAAAAGATCCTATATCAAATATTTTGTTAATGCAATATCCTCACTATATTAAAATGTTATTGTTTTAAAAGTTTCGATTTCCACTCAGAATGAAACAATTTTTAACAATGGCAAATCTAGCATTGTATGAAGTCATCTTTTTATAATTACCTAGATATTGAATGTGCCATCCAAAAATAAGAAAGGTCCTTGATCTGTGGATTCCTTTGCATTTCCAGTGTTCCCAGAACTAGTTTAGGTAAAATCCGATTAAGTCTCCTCTTCCCAGAAAAGGTATATTGGGGGAAAATCTGTGTCATTGCTGTGAAAAGAGGATTTGTGGAGCTGTCAGGAGGGAAAAAGGGAAAGACCAGCAGAAAAAGCAAGAATCTGTGAGTCACTAGAATGACCAAAGTCTGTTCTCTTGTTCACACATTTGACAATTAATAACTGGCACTCGATGTTAGATACAGTCACGATCAAACCAGTTTATCACTTTCCCACAATGAAGAAGCATGTTTAGAGACAAGCCTATAAATATTTTAGAATTTGTGGCAAGTGAATCAGTGTATTTTAGCCGTGAACTTGAACATATTTATGTTGAGAGGACGGTCATGCATTTAGCACAGCAATTAATACAATCGCGAAACCCACCTTTTTCCTTCAAACATTTAAATAAATACATTTTCCCTCTAATAAGTTCTTTATTATTAGGTGAGTTCTTTTTTGTGTGATAGATATGCACAAGACGGCAACCTTCTCCCACCAAGAGCTCCTCATCACTTTTTACTTTTCATATTTATTTGGGTAAATGTGGATACATTAGAATTAAAACTGTGTAAATATTTTGAAAAGTGCATATTTAATTATTGGGTTTTAGAGATTTTTATCATTTAAAACGAAAAACCGAAACTTTGGAAACACAAATTCTAAGATTTACTGAGTGAAATTCACTCGATGCACATTTCATTAAAATATATATATATTTAAATTCAAAACTGTTTTCGCCGATGTACATCTCTTTTTGGAGGAACAAATTATTTGGTTTGTTAGTTGTTATCTTGCTCAATAATTGCTGACAACTTTTTGTTGAGGGCACATTTACAGGATTTAGAAAATCCTCCTGTTGCAGCTGCTGCTCCTTTGCACTTGTTTAAAAACAAGCAGAGATTACAAAAACAGGCAATTCTCAAATTTTTCGTTGCATTTGGACACCAATATGTTTTTAGATATAAAATTAAAAGCTTTAATGTTAGTACTCAGACAATAATTTGTAAATTAACTTAAATAATAACATTCAGAAATGATGGAGGTATCCTAAAAGCAGATCTTTGATTATAAGATGTTCTCACAAATTAAGATATGATCCGAACATTTTTGTTTGTTTTAATATGGCATTTGAATAATCTTTAAAGCATTCGTTAAAAATCACTTCAAAAACAACATCCTAGCTGGCTACACACATTTATTTCACACACCTCTGTGATATTCCCTCTTCCACAGAAATGCTTCAAAAAAACTCTCCGCTCTAATGTTTTTGTTAATATTTCCCTTAATAAATGTTTCAGTAGCCTTATTAATTATTTGAATCCAAACAAATGTACTTATCAATCTGAAATTGAGAATACTTTATCATATGAAATGTGAATCAGTAATAATTATATCAAAGTGGTTAAATCTATCAGACATATTCCGGTAGTTATAAAGCTCTACAACAATAATTAGAAGAATAAAGTGTTGATTTGCAATTTGATGTTAAGTAAAAATCTGTGAAGCAGGTTTGAGATGTGACCTGTAAATAAAGTGAGGTTTATATAATGCATACAGTAAGTGATCAGTATCAGTTTGACATTAGCAGGTCTCCAAAGAAAATGAAATCGCTTTTTCCACTTTATTCTTTTTCAGGACTTTGCCAGCCGAGCAAAAGTAGCAGTGCAGAAACTCATCCAGAGGGTCGGATTCTTCGGGATTTTAGTCTGTGCTTCTGTAAGTCAAATCACACAACGTTTTTTTATTATATAAAATATTCTTCAACCCCATAATGCCGTTAAACACTTTAAATTATTTGTGTCATGTTCACGTGTTGATGTATTGACATGTGTGCATCATTCAAAGAAAATGGCAGCTCTGCACTTTTCAACATATGAACAAAAATAAGTCTGAAATGTACATTTGAAAAGTATCAGATATTCTTATGGCATCTCTACTGTGGACGTTTTAATATTGTTTCATGAGCTTTCTGTTTTTTCTATGTGATTTATTTTGTATTTCTTGAGATGAATTTGCACAATATCAAGTCTAATCATCTCTGTTCTTTCCCCCAGATTCCAAATCCCTTGTTTGACCTGGCGGGAATAACATGCGGACATTTTTTGGTCCCGTTCTGGACTTTTTTTGGTGCAACACTCATTGGGAAATCGGTCATCAAAATGCACATTCAGGTGAGCTGCCAAATATTCCCAGAGATGACTTTTCCTACAATGATTACACACTAGAGACTAGTGTACAATAAAGCACACCGTCCCAGCACTGGATATGTATTTGGTATATATGTTGTGCTTGTCTTGTATCTTTTCTATTCTATACTGCAGGGAAATGGTTTAAGTTATTTGTGTTAAAGTTTGAGATTTGCTTTCTTTAATCTTGTTTGAGGGAGAAGTGTGTTCAATAATGTTTCGCACTCATGCACAGCATCTCTGTACTGTATTCAGCCGGTAGTAAGGAGGCCATTTTGTGCAGCCAAAGTTGGAGGAGTCAACCATTTTGTGATCACAGCTGCAGCACCCCCAGTGCATTGTACAGTAGTCCGGTCAGACCACAGCAGATTGAGAATTTATGGGAAAGTAAAAGATACATCCTAACTCTTGAATAAGAAAGTGGTGTTTGGAGACTTGGCATCACAATCGTTTCTTCTAATCCTGGAAAATCCTCAATTTGCGTCCAGGAATTTGCAGTATGTCTGTGATTACCGTCAGGGGCTCGACTTTCTGTTTTCTTAGCAAACGTTGGAATTTGCTCACTGTGATTCAGAGAGGAAGGGTTAAAAGAAAAGGTCTTTTTTTTTTTCTCACTCTGCCTCATTTCTTATCATACGCAGAAAGCATTGTCCTGCACTAAACTGAGAAAAAAGGTGGGGGGGGGGCGTGGGGGTGAACCTAGTGAGCGCAAGCTAAAGCTGATAAACATTGTCTGTGGGAGGTGATGGAGAAAGAGAGAGGGAGAAATGTAAGAGAAGGGGGGGTTGCATGCATGGCAGGCACAGTACCAGATTACACCCAGGGGTCCCAGGGGCCCCCAATGACAGAGGTGTGTCCCTCCCTCGCTCACGGAAAGAAAGACATCACCCGGCACTCCGACATGTCTGGTGGCCCCAATCTCTCCTGTAGCTGCTTGGTTTAATTTTCTTCAAGCTTAGGTTTTGCTTCTAATGCAAATGATCCAGTAGTTTACAGCGTGTGGGCAGAAAACAAGAAGTATTAGAAGAAAGTGCACTGCAGAGCAGGTGACGCTCCCTCATGGGCCAAGAGGGAACAAAAGGGGATTTTGAGGCTTGTGGTGTGTGTGTGTGTGTGTGCGTGCGTGCGTGTGAGAGAGTGTGTGCGTGTGTATGTGTGTATGTGTGTGTGGGCGTCATACTCTCAATGCTTCAAAGCGTATTTTTTGATCTGGGTTTGTACCTGTGCTTCAGGTGTGTTCTCATTGGTCTCTAAGGAGAGGCTTTTTTTTTTTGTTTGTGCTGCTTCAGTCTTTTATGCTCATTAAGCTTCACGTTTGAATGTCCACTTTTGTATGGCTGCAACGTCAGCGTCTTTGTGATGCAGCAGCTCACTTGAGGATGAGGGGTGATGTCATGGAAATACATGTGGGGCCCTTGAGAGTGTGAGGTGTTGCGGAGGAGATGGACTGTGTTATAGCAAAAAAGTCAAATGAGAGAAATGTTTTTGTTACACCCTTTGACTTTTTAATCTGAAACATTTAACGCAGGATTAGGCATGGGAGGGTACGGAAACGTCATGTAACGATTCTCCTGGCCAAAGTAATTGCAATTCACGATTTTGTCTCAATAGTCATTTAAATATGCTTAAAACTCTTAAAGTCCCACGAAAACATACTGGAATCACTTTAATCAGTCAATCAAATTTTAGTTATATAGCCCAATATCAGAAATGACAAATTTTCCTTAGGGAGCTTCACATTCTAGTTAAAAAACTAATATTTTTATTGCATCACAGAAAATACACACGTCTTTTTTTGTGAAAAACAAACAATCTTAAATAAGGTAATCATAAGGTCCCCCTGCATAAAAGGAAGATAAATAGAAATAGCAACATTTTGCAAGTCTGTTCTTTATTATGATAATTCCTGTATGTTTTTACTTCCCTGTCATGATACCAAGCTATACAGCTTTTTCAAGTCACTTCACTCAATGCGCCTCATGTTTTTTGATAATAAACTGATGTAACGTTTCCCGTGTGTGTGTGTGTGTGTGTGTGTGTGTGTGTGTGATGTGTTGCAGCTCTAATCAGCATCATCAGTTAACTAAAACCAGAGAGTCAAGACCATGTCACCGTCAGTTTCCGAGCAGACTCATTTAAGGCATCTTAGTCAGCTTTCCTGTGTCGGCCATCTTGCTGTCCCCTTCCGCCTTGCTTTGTGTGGAATGATTGATCACTTCTTACTGCCTGTTGAATAGATGTGGGTGCAAAAAATCTATATTCAAGTGCAGTACTCCAAAACTTCTTCCTGACGTTGGGGTGAAAAAGGGGATTGAGGGGATTTACGTACTGTACTGTCTCATGTTTATTTTCTGCGAGGCACAGACATAGTGCCATAGCAAATGTCAGTCAGATGTCAATTATAAGTTTTGTTATTTTTGTGACTGCCAACATTTTGACTGCAAGTCTTTCACTCATCCTGTCTAACCTTCAATGAAGTCCTGATTCTTAACACCCACATAACCACATGTTACATAACCTTACAAAGAACACTGCAACAAAGCACTGATCAAAGACTGCCGTCACATGAAATTAAAATTGTTATTGTTATCTTCAGTGTAGCCACGTAAATGTGACGTTCTGGCTGTCACATTTATTTTTCTTCAATTAGAGTGTCATTTATCTCACTCTGTATATTTACCATTGTTTTTTAATTGTCCCGGAAGTCATTGTTAGTCTTCGTTAAATTGTTGCTAAAATCCTCCTAATTAGGCCAGTTTGTAGCATTTGTACCTTAACACCTCTAATCAATATACTCAATAGCCAACTGGTCTGCATGTCAGGAAGTAGTGTTAACTTCATTTCATCAGTACCATTTAGCATGTTTCAAAAGCATCTTGAAAAATAGTCTGCTCATCATGAGGCTCAATTCAATTTAAAATGATCTATAGTCAATCTCAAATAAAATGACACCTTTGACTACTTTTGGCCTAAGTTTTTCAACAGTTTCACATTATACTATATATTCTTCTAACTGAAGCTACACATTTCTATTGAGTGAAATATTCAAATCCAAGATGACATTTTTATGCCTCCATCATTACATAAAATGGAAAATTCTAGATGTCTCGTGTACCATTTTATATACTTTTCCCTGTAATTCAGCAGCATATATTTAGTATCTTTGGAAACGTTGGGATCTGGACTAGAATTTTAAATAAGGCTCTGTGGGTTTAAACAATCCATTTCTGCACAACATGAGTTTGTAATGATGGACCCGCCAAAGCTCTGTTGGGTTAAGCCTTTCTAATGGCATGTTGAAGTCAACCGAGATGTTACTGGATCAAACCACATTTTTAGTGGTCAAAACGCATGTTTGTTTATGAGAATACAGTGACTTACAACAACTCAGAGGGCAAGTAAAGGACCTTGAAAAATAGGGTAAATTATTGGGTGCCTGATCCTGCCCCCCTGCAGGAGGACACAGATATGAGTCAGGATAGCTGCCAGTCGCCTGTCAGCCCCGTCTGGCCCAATGACTAAGCAGGAATTAGAGCGGACAGGAGCCGGCCTCCAGACTCCTTCTGAAGCAATGACACATCTCCTTTGATTCTTCTACTCCATCCATCCCTTACACACACACACACACACACACACACTCTTTCCTGAGGACCGCCAGTGTGATATGCTGACATATAGTGTACTGTGTAGATCATGTGTCATAGAGCCTAGGCCTTTTATTTCTTGCTCTCCATGACAAAGGGCCGTCTTCATGGCCGCTTTTAGACCAAACCGCCTTGGTGGTGCAAGGCATGGGCTTGCGCATCATGGGTAGTGTGTGTGCGGGGAAGTTAAGGAATTACTGATTATACTATGATGCACATACTGCCTTGTTCTGCACCCCAGCAGTGGCCTCATGGATCAGTAACTGACTCGCTCTTTCTGTGTGTGTCTTTGTCATACAGAAACTGTTTGTGATCGTCACCTTCAGCAGGCACATAGTGGAGCAGATGGTCTCCCTCATCGGGTGAGTAAGCCTCAACGGGTGTGTGTGTGTGTGTGTGTGTGTGTGTGTGTGTGTGTGTGTGTGTG
>CALSBV010010655.1:7233180-7240963 GCA_943590825.1 Bovichtus diacanthus
AAAAAACATGTTTTGCAGCCTTGCAAAATACGAAACTACAGACACACACACACACACACACACACACAGCCTGTCATTTGAATGAGTGTTACAGAACAGAACAGTTTGGACTGAAGACATTTCAAATGATCTTTTCCTATTTTTTATGAAGTAATGTATCATTATTTCTTTAATCACAGAAATTGCGTGTTGTAGTTTGACCTATTTTCTAACTTAGATGTAATGATGATTTATAATAAGAAACACACTTAAACACTAGTTGTTGGCTAGATGCCGTAGTTTGATTGTCAATAAATACAATCTGCACTAAAAGTACAGCATTATAGGTACATGTTTAATTTGGTAATTATTACTTTAATTATGACAAAGGATATTTTCTTACTCACTCAACAGGGAGTGTCCACAAATTCAAGTTTGAAGTTTTATTGAGAACATATTGTGTTTTTCAAAACTTTCACTTAAAAATGGTTAAGAGTTGTGTATCATGATGTGGTCATATTATTTATGTCTTACTCAATTATTTTTATAAATGATTCTATATGCAAATGTGGGAATTTTTTAGGGATATTTCTTAAGGTTTTCACTTATTCACCGGCAGTTGAAATCAGGAAAGGAGTTTTTCTATGAATGACAAATGGAAATTGTGTTACTGAAATTCAGTCTCACAAGAGAGCTTTGGATCTGAGGCTTAAACGTCATGAGGCTCTAAAACTGTCAGCAGCCATTTTCATCACCTCTGTTAACAAAACTGACCAACCCTTTTTTTTTTTTTACTAGCTGGAAATAAAATGTAGAGAATATGCAAACGACCTTTTTTAGAACAAGTTGAACATAAGTGACTTCAACTTTCCATTATACATTTATGACTGTCTGATGTTCCTTTTGAGAGCCAGACAAAAAAAAAAGGTTTGGTGGAAAAATAAGTTCTGTCCTTTGACAGTTGTTCAATCTTGTTCTTCTGTTTTTAACTGTTTTTCTAATTACTGTCTGTTTGGGACAAAAAAATGTCAGGCATTTCAAACTGGATCTATTACTTCTTGGTGTGTATTGTGGAAACAGACTCTTATATCTCTGGCAGATGAGTTTCACTCTTGTTTTCCTGCCGTGCAAAGCATTTAAGGTTAAATCTAAAACCTTCTCTCAGCAGTAGCAGAGCAATAATAAAGATAATTTTTGCTTTGAACTGCCACAAAGTCACAATAAAACCCTTCTCGTTTGCCTTTCGGGCTGATAACAAGAACTGATAAGCAGGTCGGATGGAGCTGTGTGTCTGATCAGACTTGTTAGATTTCCTATGTCCTGTGACTAATGTACAGATGTCTCCTCTTCAAGGCCAGCCGTGCGTGTACAGTCATTGTTTAAGTCAGAAGAAAAATCTGCTAACTCACATTGATCAAGGCTTTGATCAAAAGGTTTCATGCTGTTATTTATTTAAGGGTAAATTTTAGCACTTTTTAGTCATAGAAAAACCCTGCACAGGATTCCCGTCTTTTTTAACAAGTCTAAAGAATTTGTAGATTTGATCAAAATAAATGGGCCTTAAACATTTTTTTAAAAGAATATGCTACTATTTTTCAACAAAACTTAAACTTAAACTTTTTAATTACATTATTTCACCCACATTTGTAATTATACCCTTACCTTTCCCGGACCTCTCACTAAACACTTCACACCCTGAGAAACAATTATGACTAATGTCCTGTCATATCTCACAACATTCTCATTTTCTACACTTGAATTCCCTTAAATTTAATGTGCAAGTGAGGTCAATAAACCCAGAAGGACTTCAGAGAACGAACAAGCCCCTGCTGCTGTGCTCCATATAACTTCAGGGCCACAGATTCATCTTTTTCTGTGCCCAATCCTCCCTGTCCTCCTTTCTCTTATCTTAGCTGGTGTTTCGTCAGCCAGTGAGGTGGTGATGTACAGCAGGAAAAGCTCAAAATCAACCATTGCATGCAGTAATGGAACAGGGAGCTTTCCTGTGTTTGACATGCTGTCTGGGCCGCCAGTCTCCTTGTTTGATCCGTTGTGAGTCAGTTTGTTTAGGCTGAATTACTTACTCTGATTCCTGCCACCTTTTCATCAGCCATATGTGATGATATGTGAACGGGAAAAAAATAGAAGTCCACTCTAATTATGAGAGCAGCTGTAGTGATGAGGCCCGTTGTGTTGAAAAGAGAGAAAAGTGAGAAGAGAGGAACAGAGACAACAAGAGACACACCATTGCAGTTTCATCTTCTCATCATCTGGTTTTGCACTTAAAATGACTGCTCCCAATAATCCATCATCTTGATTGAGTCAGCCACTCTCTGTGTCTTGCATTAAGCTTGACAAATCCTTCAGACTCGTGTGTCAAGGAAGGCCTATTACTGTTGGGCTTTCGGGGAGACAGCCATTGAGATGCAGAGAGGAAGAGTAGAGACCTGAAAAGGTTATCCAGTAGAAACCGGTGCACGTCTCCATGAGAATGCACCCATTTCCATGCGAGTCCATCTCTAAGGTGGGAGTCCATTACCAGCACAATGGGCCTGCAGATGGCCGTTCCTGCCACACAAGGCTGGCAGCATTAGAGGATCACAGCAGGCAGCCCTACTCAGAGGGAGGCCAAGGGAGAGTCGCAGGTCAGGCCAGGGGGCTGTATGATCATACTACTGGATCATTGAATCATACTGGAACTTTCCTGATCAGTCAGAATTTTTATTATATTATATTGTTAGTATTTCCTGGGTGGAGGTATGCAGGAGTTTAACAATAAAGGGTAAGGAAAGAAAGAAGAAAAATCCTGCACATTGCTGTTAGAAAACACTAGTAATTTATTTTAACCAACATTTGGGTCCATGTGGACCTTTAAACATGATTGTCCACCGTTATTATGCATAGAGAACCCTGACCTGAGCTGTATGCACTATTGTATTCTGGGGTAATGCATCTTAGAGGTTGGAGAAGCTTGTCAGCTGGATTCCAGTTTATTAATCGAGTGGTAATGTAAAGTGTGATATAGAAATCTTCAAATGATATTCCCTCAGAATTTGAGTTAGTATGTGCTTGATATTATCAATTTAGATGACGTAATTGTGAATCATGATATCGATATAGGATTTCATCACAATATGGTTCCATTGAAAGACGCTAAATTATATTGAGTTATCGCTCAGCCCTAATTTCGTACTAAAAAGACTAACTTTAGTAGATACCCACTTAATTTTTCTACTTTTTGGATGGTTGAAGCCTTATATTAGCTTCAGACAGTATGAAAAGTAGTGATAACAGCAAGCAAAACTGGTTTCAATTTTCATGCGGACACCTGACTTGAATAAATTGTGAACCTATCATTTAATATAATCCATTTCCTTCTTATGTTCCTGTTTCTTACTTGCCTGGAGGTCACCACATATTCTTTAGGACGTTAACTATCAAACAGCTCAAGTAAAGTTGTGTTTCTGTAAAAGTGAAATTACTGAGAACCATGCAAGCTATTCTGGGTTTTCACAGTAGTGCAGTTATTTATGTACATGTAAAAGTATTTGAGCTAGGGGAGAACAGTTTGTTACTGCTTGTTTCCACTGAATTCAACCCATCTTTAACACCGTGCCTCCCCCCCATACACACACACTTAGCTCATATAGAAACTGGGTTTGTGTGGTTTCATACTGAATGTGAGGTAGCCTGGGTTGAAGGTAACTGTGGCTTTGTAAGAGTTGAAAGTCACTTTGCAGGGAGGGATTATTTTATGTTCCTTATGTCTCCACGTAATTCTATCTGAAGCAAAATGCACTAATTTCCCTTGATCCATCAGTATTTTTGTGTAATAAATATACAAGACAAATATAAAGTGAACTGCAGGCTATGCTGAAGCTTAAAGGCCTTTACACTCCGGACTTTTCTTGAAACTGTCTCATCGCGCAAATCTTTTTAAACCTTTTATTGAACAAGTATCATGACTGTCGCACATTCAATATGCTGCAGGTATAAATAGTTTTGATGCAAAATATTCACAGGCGAGTATTTTGCATTTCCGTGTTATGTATTCATCACACCCCCGGTGTGTACATGCCTTCAATTATTTTACATGTGGTGATGTATTGCACCTCAGGAGACTAAACTGTGGTCTATCTTTTTGTAGAAGAATGGTATAGGGATGAAATCTTTCTTTAACCATTACACCTCTGACACATCACTGCTCCTATAAATAGCCCTCTGTGCGCCATATGAGCAACGTATTCCCGTTAACCCAATCTGCCAGAAGGGAGTATTTCTTTTCGATCCTATTAGTCATCGGGTCCTCTGGTCACCTGAGAAGCAGCCTGACAAAGATGGCATTGATCAGTCCTTCCACGGCCTGCCCTTCTTTCCTCAAACAGTCAGACGCCTCACTTACAGCAGGATGACGGGATCAGAGGCAAACAGGGCAAGACAGTGGGAGTGAGGGATGGAGTGGCGGGTCGCGGCCAACTCCCTTTTTATACAGCGTCGTTAAGTTTAATGCGAGGCCCGGCGGGGCGTCCATTTTCTCATCTACCCCACTTCCATTCTGATTACTTTGGCCCACAAGCTCTGACAGAAATACGGAGGCAGTAACAGTCAGAGAGGTTTGACTTTGAGCCAAAAGGTCTTACCACAGCCATTTAGAATAATATTCAAGCGCTCAAGAAGACTTATTGTTCACATGGGCTACTGAAGGCCTATTTCTGCAGGTAATAGCACAATGAGGGACTCGGAAGGGGTACACAAAGATCTGAATGTAATTGTAGCTTTGATGAGTAAGTGTATATGTGTGTGTGTGTGTGTGTGTGTGTGTGTGTGTGTGTGTGTGTGTGTGTGTGTGTGAAAGAGAGACACGCAGGTCTGGTGTCATATTATGTGCCTCTGAGGCACAGTGTGTGCCAGGACTTCCTGCTTTATTCATCCCTGATTCATTTGTTTTGGTCTCACACTAAACATGCTGCTCGCTCATCAAATCATTCCTACCAATAATCAGGTCAAGGCTATGAAATTACTAATGTAGGATTTCAACTGGCTTGTATGTTGTTTTAGGAAACAATAAGCCATTGATTCCTTTTCAGAGCAGCTCATTTATCAGGGGAGCACAACCTGACCTTGAGCTCTTAATCAGCCTCATCCACTGAAGAGTATTGTTTTGTGTATCCCATGAACATCGTAATGTCTGCTGTAATCCTACCAGTTGTCATGAGTTGTGTGTGTCTTGTGTCTCTGTGTTGTGTGAGAGGAGTCATCCCAGACAGGACCTGACTCAGAGGCCAGCCGGGCAGCCCCTCTCGCTCCCCACCCTGCCTCCGCCACACCTCGGTCAAAACACTCATGTTGTCCCCCATCAGCCCCATTCACAACAGAGACAAGTATTTGAGAGGGAGACAGATAGTAAAGAGGGTTGTTTGTGATAATCTTTCTCGTAAATATGCTCGGTATTGTCCAGTTGTAGATCATCGTGTTAGGCCTCATTCTAAAATCCAGGGCAGCCATAAATCTGAATTATAAAGAGGTTGTGTTTATTTGTTTTGTCCCAGACACATAAATCATTTGCTTATTATTTTATTTTGTGTCAAACTTCAAAGATTCACCACAGCGAACGCAACTTATCACTTTTACTAAATCTTAGGACTAGACCGCTATGGGAACTTATATCACATTTACACAACTGCGTCATTGGGAAGTAATGTTAGTATTTCTCTTTTTGCTAGATTTTCTATATTTCTTCATATACATACTGCAGCGTACTGCAACATACTGTCGCACAGACATCAGGAACTTTGACTTGTCTGCATTTGGTGGCTCCAAACCACAAGCTCTGCAGCATGTAAACTCAAATGCATGGCCAATCCTGTATGTACAACTGACTGAAAGTAAATCAGATAGCTAGAATCACTTTTGGCAATTTGACAACATGTTTGCTTCTGTCTTGTGCAAACTTTCTAAAAATAAAAACAAAACATATTCAGTTGACCTCGCTGCCTGTCTTTAGGCTGAACTCCTCCTTGTTGTTTTGTAAAGCCGATAGTTATAGCAGCCATAGTAGAACATTCACTTCGGAAGCAGAAGATATACAGCGTGTTGTGGCTTTTGACATATGCATAGTAACCTTTGCGGTTGTCTGAGCACCATGTCCCAGTCTCTGTGAACCACACAGACTGCATACAGTCCCACAGTGTACTGTAAGGTCCCTGACATACACTTTGGTGATACTGGCTGACGTGCTGTGTTGGATTAGTGACATTCATTGACTTAAAAGGACAGTAGAGCTTCAAACAGTCTTAGGTTCTCATTTGTTCCAAGTGCCATTCATTTTCCACCCTGTGACTTTGTTTCTTTGGTGTGTTTTGTGACATTAGGTGTACATCTACGTAGGAGTATTAGGGCCAGGCATAAGGGGAACACTTAGAAAATTAGAGGAGAAAGATGTTTGTATTTATGTAGCATTTCAAGAATAAAGAAACACTTTCAGTATATGCACTAAATCTTCCTGATCTGACTTGTTTTTTCTCAAGCCTGGCACTAATACTGAAAGTTCAAAGTTAGTCTTGACATATTGACTTTATTCAGTTTTCTGAATTGCTGCAAAGTACACATTTAAGTAGAAATACATTAGGTGTGGTTATACAGCTTGTCATGAGATATTCATTTGAAAAAAAGGAAACAATGTCACCATAGATCCCATATAGCATGACACCACGGGATGGATGGAGACACTGGAGTAACCAGCGATGCCCTACACCTCTTCTTCTTCTGTTCTTCCATCTCCTCCTCATATTTCCAGACTGCCTGTTGCTGCCGCTCTACAATCAGCAGTATGACTTGTCTGGATGTGTCTCCAGTCACATCTGACTCATTGAAAAACCCTTTCTCACCATTGGGAGGGTGCAGGCCTGGTTACACAGTGACCCAGCAACTCCACTCACCTCCATAAGTAGACCAAGAAGGTCTGTGTGGCCATGCCGACCTGAACCTGGGGGGGTCTTAAGGGTAGGAGGGCTGTTTTATGTGGCTGTCTGGGAAGTGAGAGGAATAATAGACTGCTATAATTGGTGCCCCCTGTTTTCCTGGCAGCACTGCGGGCACCCGAGAGGATAGCATGTGTCCGAGCTTTTGTACGTGTGTGTGCATGTGTGTGTGCCGGCTTTGGAGCAGGGATGTGATAAACACACTGGGCAAGGGGATCTCCGTTCAGGAGTGGGCTTCATGCTTTAGTGGTGAAGTCACTGGGAAAAAGCCCGGTTGATCTGGAGGAGGAACAGACAGACACACACACACACACACACACACACATACACACACATATATATTACCTTACAGCATTTGCACGTGAATCCAAATGTTCCTCACAATAAAGTAAAACGCAGTCCTCCTACCATAATTCCATTATTTAATTAACCTGACACTTAATAAAATCTAATTGGAGCAGTAGTAATTTATCAAGCTATGAGCTGATAAAAATAAGTGAGTCAGAGGGTCGTGTTTTTTTTGCACAGAGATAATGTTGAGGTCAGAGTTTCAGTACCTCAGGTCACAGCGCTGCCTAACCACAGTGTGCGTGTGCGTCTTGCGGTGTCTGTGCTGTTATGTTAGGTGTGAACTGTGGCCCGGTGGAGCATTGGGTAACATTAGCGATTGCCTAAGCCAGTTGTTGTGATGATGTCGTAACCAGTTGGACCTGGCCAGGGTTTGGCTGTCATGTGAGCCCTTGTTCTCTATCACCCCCCGCGTCAGGGCACGTGCGTGTGTGTGTGTGTGTGTGTGTGTGTGTGTGTGTGTGTGTGTGTGTGTG
>CALSBV010010655.1:7249582-7337184 GCA_943590825.1 Bovichtus diacanthus
TGTGTGTGTGTGTGTGTGTGTGTGTGTGTGTGTGTGTGTGTGTGTGTTGGCTCTGTCCTCTTGAATTTCCAGAGAATCCAGACTGCACACACCTTATTGCAACACATCACATTGTGACACCCAGTGCTAGGTATGGTACACGCAGTGCTCACCCAGCTCTCCTCTTCCCTTTTACACTTCCCTCTTTTCTTTAACTGAGAACTTTCTTCTGTTGCTCAACACACAGTTTTTTTTGTAGGAGGCTGCATTTTATTGGAACAACTCTTGAGCGGGTGTTTTTTGCCGCAAAGCCTCAGTTTTATTTTAGGTTCTTTTTATTTTCTAGAACACAGCAAAAGAGTAATACTTTTTCCTGGTCATAAAAGCAAAATCATTGGATAACACTGGAATGGCTCGCTGGCTTAGAGAGTGTTTTTCTTGGCAGTTTCAGGATGTCCTGTTCCATAAGGGAGCCCCCTTTTGGCATGCCTTTCTGAATGTGTGTGTGCATTTCTCTAGAAATTCTGTTTATATTTCAATGTGTAAGTGCCTCTATTTCCTGTCTAATTAATTGCTGTACCTGACTTATTTTAAAGGTATGTATGTAGTGTTTTTTTTCATGTGCTTTCAATATAAATAAAGTCTGTTGAAAAGAGGATCTGTGTTCTGTTCATTATGTGATAAGTCTTGACCACGCTGGGCCGGTGTTGACCCTCCGGCCCCCGAAGAATCTCACATGTCAGCCGAGAAAGAGGGTCAAGAAGGATTCTGAGTCCATCACAACTCCGATTTCCCCGTCTAATGTTTCTCATCCAAACGGTTATCACATTACTGATTTGCTCTCTCCACACTGACATCATCTCCATTTCAGATTCCAAGTTAAGCCTTTGCTGTGAGTTGTGCTACACTTAATGCTTTCGAGAGAAAATAAAGTCTTATTCTCTTACACACTCACCATAAACTAGCATTAATAAATAATAATAATAATAGAGTGAAACATTATTTGATAGACAAAGTGTTTTGTTGCTAAATTATTCTACCATTTGAAAAGAAAAAAACCTAGTCTGACAAAATGTTTACGATAACCTAAATTTGGGTAACTTGATTTGAAATTTTTAAAAAAATATTTCTAAAATAATAACTATTGAAAAAATATATTAATAATACAAATAATATAAGAATTTAAAATACATAATATAAAAAAATGAAAAAATATATCTTTTGTGGTGTTTCACAATCATTTACAACAAATCTTTATAAACTATATACAATTTATATTGATTTTATTATGGTATGGTTTAGGTTTTTTTTTTAACTGTTCAGATCTCTGTGGTTATGAATAATAAAAAAAAAAAAAGAAAAGGAAAGAAAACAGGAACCTGATGTCGGTGTGTGCGATTCATCTTGTGTCCTGAGGTCAGATGTACAACCTGTGCTGAGAGACCCCTGTTGAGAGAAGTCCTGTTCCCAGAGCAGCCACACCCTGAACACCACGAAGACGACTATTTCCACCCACCCCACCCCACCCTGCCCCAGGGCTCCGGCTGAAAACCCAACATGCAAATCCTGCCTGTCCAAACAGGCTGGGGGACTAATATTCAAATAGTGATACTGCTTTTGTCTTTCCTCTCTTTCTCTCTCTGATCTCTCCATATGCTTTACATTTACTACAGTTGAGACCCCCTCCCACACACACACACACACACCACCTCCCTCACTGTCACTCACTTTCCACTTTATTCCCCTCCCTGTCAGCAGGCTAACCACCAAGGATGATTGAAATATCACAGACTTCATCCACCACCCACAAGCCCACTCTGCATTTGGTTATCAGCTTAGTTCCTTTCACACTCTCTCATTACATTATGCTGACCAAGTGGATTAGTTTCCTTTCTTTTTTTTAATTCAAAATCACATTAAGGTCCTTTGTTTTTGTGAGTAGCAGTCAGGGGGTTAGATCTCTGTCAGATCTCTTTCTCTACCAGAATGGTACAGAGAAAGATGCTTAACAAAGAAAAGTTACAGTTTATGGGTTATTTTTACAATGAGAGAAGATACAGTATGAAAGTATAACAGGATAAAACAATACAGAGCATAGGGCTGGGCGATGATTCAATACAATCATTTATTGTCTTTCAACAATCATCAGGATGAAATAGTTATGGAGATATCAAGATACGTCAACTATATCTATAATAACAAGCACATACTAACTCAAATTTCTCAGGAAATATTTTGAGGGAATGTTATTTGAAGGTTGCGTTTTTCTTTTGACACACTTTACATAACAACACAGTTCAATGTGACAAACAAACTGGACTCCAGCTGGAAACTTCTTCCTTCATTCATTCAGCTTTATTTTTCAACGCCTGCGTGCCCACACCTGCTTAGTTCAATCAAACTATTGTCTTAATCAGATTTATTTTTACTCATAATTTCACTTGAATCTGTTATGTTCATTTTGCACTAAAGTTCTTTCTTTTCATTTGTCAAGTTTCTCATTCACACAGGAGTACCGGTATACAACAATAGGCTCGCTAGATAGCATGTGGTTATTTCATATAGACTTCATATTGATTGAATTACCAGAAAACATGCTATATCGTGATACATATCATTATCAAGATATTAAATGACCTGTATCGGGATAGAGAAGTTTGGCCATATATATAGAGGAGAAAACTCAAATAAATAAAAGTCAGCTTTCTGTGTGGATATCTCTTCATACACACATGTTTATATGTGCACACACACATCATAACTGTGGTTACTGTAAAGCCCCGGCTCCAAAAGCCTTTGTTTCCTTTATTGTGGCTTTGGCATGCCAACATCAAACAAGCTTATCAGCCGCTTCAGGCTCTTCATAATTCACTCCATCTGAGAGGAGACATATTATTGCTCTCATTTGAATTAGATCACGAGGTCGATCCAGAGAGATTGAGTGTCTAACTAAACGTATCAGCAGGCACTTGGCTGGCCTCTGTTGTTGTATGATTTACAATGATTTAAATATATTATTCAAAGCGTTACTATCTAATGATGTACTGTTTCTCAGACTGAATTTAACAAAACAAAAACCATCTCCCTGTACTGTGTTCAACTCAATGATGTGTGGGTATTTTACCAGAGCTTAGTTAGGCAGGAGCATCTGCTGTTGCTGCCTAAGTGCCAACATGGCAGGCCGCCTAATGGCTGGTGCCAGGTGGCAATGCCGGGCCACCGTGACGAAACACGCTCATCTGAAGCTCTTCCGCCTGACTTTTTCTCAAGGAGTTAACACTCCGGTTGTGCATTTGTTGTTGTACTTAAGTGCTGGAGATTTCTACAACAGCAATATAAATGAATAGCTGTCTTTACACTTCGTCCAGTTTTGTTAGTTTGTAGCGAAGAAGCTTTCAGAGGAAAATATCAGGGACTAAATATCTTGTCCACCGTTGTCCCACACATATCACAATTTGATTCTGTACGAACGGACTGTTTTTGACTCTTTATATGGCTAGGTGTCATAACAAGACAGAGAGGAGTCAGAGACCTGCATAATGGCTCGTCATGCTTCTTCTTTTCTCCTACATTTTGTTTTGACAAGAAACTGTGTCACTCAGGTGTGTCATAAACACGTGTTGTAAAACTGAGTGGAGTGGGTGTAAAACTCCAGAAATGCAGCTACAGTAATACTCCAACACACACACAGTCAGAAACAAGAGTGTGATGTGAGAGGATGTCACTGAGTAAACCTTCGTAATTCTTTAAATCTGACAGTTTGGTCTCTCCTCCGCAGCACATTTTATCCTCAGGCGCAGAGTGCAGTTTAAACACAGCTTTACATGTCAATGCTGGTTTCTGTGTCATGACATGATGCCATCGCAGAAATATTACTCAGGAATGTCCCACAATGCCTTCCAAGCATACCAATGCTGGGAATGTGTGGTCTGCCTTTTCTGTTGCACATGCAAATTAGGCAACACCGCAATTAACCGGAACAGATGCATATATGGACAAAGGATTATGTTTTGTAGGTGCAATGGAGACACGTAAAACGCCATGATTTATTGAAGGGTGTGGGAAATACTAGTGGAATAGTCAGTTAAATACAACCTCATCCTGCTGACGGCATTAGAGGAAGTCAAGGGATCACCTGAGTCTGTAACTCAACTTTATTGATATAGCACCTTTCATACAAACATGCAGGGCAAAGTGCTTCACATGGCAAGATTAAAAAACATAGAGGAAAAAAAAAAGAGAACAATAGATACAATTCTGCAAGACTGGAAATTACAATAAAATGTTGAAAATAAATCAAATAAACACCAGGGATAGAAATAATATAAACAAAAATAAAAATAAACTAAGGCTTTAACATTGCTCCAAATTAAAATTAAAAACCAGATTGAAAAAATTGTTTTTTAATCAAATTAAAAAAGTACAGACAGAGCTTGCAATTCTAACATCCAGAGTCAGTGAGCAAAGGAGCATAAAAAGAGAACTCACCGGTGCTTTTATGGGGCACATAAGGAACAGTTAAAAGAAAAGTGGCGGAGGACCTTGGTGAGCTGGCTGGAACATAAAATGAAAGAAGATCTCTGATGTGGGGAGGAGCAAGGCCATTTAAAGTTTTATGAACAAGTAAAAAAAACTTTCAAATCAATTCTTTAACATTCAAAAGTGGTTGAAACGGTTCACTAAAAACCAAAACTGTCAACCTCATGGTGGCACATGAGGAAAAAGTCAGGGGGGTTCACTAGAATCAGTAGGGTATTAGTATGCACAGTTAGCATTTGCATGTTGAAGGGACAAGTTTGACATTTTGGGAAATATTAACTGGATCAGTACATCCCTAGTTGTTTTAAGTCCTTCAGGACCAAAGAAAAAAAACTTCTCTCTGGGTTCAACATTTTGCTCGGATGTTGAACAAAATACCGACACATCTATCAGACACACAGTATCCTCTGTGTCTAAATACCGGCATCAAAAACATATGACATTACTATTACCAACTTAAGCTTTCAACCTTTATGGCATCGCAATCAGAGCTAATTTTAGTCCCGTCCACATACTCTGCATGAGGTCTGTTTACCGCATGCAGCGCGGTTGTATGCAGCGTGCCCATCAACGTGCTGCAAACAACCACAAAGAGCAAACAAAACCAGACACATCCATGCCAGACTACACAACAAACACACTGTGCTCCCAGGCTCTTCTGCACTGATACTCCACCGAAGGACTTTTACTGCTAGAACAACCGCAGCAGAAATACTTCAAACTCCCACTTTTTATGTTACATCTTTGATTGCTGCCAACAGATGAGCAGCATCTGTGATAATCACCATGTCTGTTCTTTACCTCCACAGAGGCGACATCCTCTCAACACCAAAAAGGGGAACACTTTTCAGAGCAGACCCACGTTTCAGTGGTATGGAAGATCTTTGCTGCCGGGAAAATGAGGAAAAGTTATTCATGTAAAAAATTTAAATACACTTTGTAAGTCAAGGTGTTTGACTTATCGTGAATATTTTTATTTCTATTATGACTTTTAATCATGACTCACAAAGAAAGCAAACATCCAGAAGGATCACTTTTTCACTAGATGTTGCTGATCAGATCATTTATGTCATTAACAGGCTGCTGTACAGTTAATGGAGACACCTGCCATCTTACCAGCTTCGTAGTATCAGGTCATCGTAAAAATTGACATGGTACTGTTTTCTGAAGTTATTGAAGAACATGAACATTATACAAGTCTCTGTCCTGCAGTAAACACCAGCCGTATGCATTCAAGAAAAACAAATTAAAAAAATCACATCAAGATGCTGACAGCTTTCACCCTCCGTTTTAAATTAATGACCTTCCATATTGACAAAGTCCAAACATGAGAGCACAATGCAGTCAGTTGATATGCAAAGTGATTTTGAATGATCACAATACCGACCTCAAGTCATCACACAGACCCACAACAGAGCTCTGAGACTTTCTAACAGTGAGTCTGTTCTTTTGTCAACATAAACAAAGCTAAACAAAACATAGAACACACACAGAAAACGTCTTTTCTTACCCCGTGCAGCTGGTTTTGATCACCGGGCAATCAAAGTAAAACAAACTATCAGATGGAATTGAGGCAGCGCTCAAAGTAACGCTGCCCTGCAGGGGGGAGAGAGGTTTCAGGCAGACCCCCACAATAAAAGAAGCTGCGGTCGAGAATGACCTTCTAGCTCCTCGACTGAGGACCTAGTGGGAATTTTATCTGTAATCATTGTCACTTTTACTGAATTATGGTGGAGATCAAATATGGTTTGAAAGACTTTCAAAGACTCTTTTAAGAAAAATCTCAACAATACGTATGTCGTGCTGCAGCTGGGACGCCCTGCTGACTGCTTTCAGCATCAGCTGCATTAAAGGAAAGCAGCATGAAGGGATGAAACTGATTTAATACGCACTTCTAACGCTTTCCTGTTTACCTTATTTTCATTATGAGTAATCATACCCTTAGATTTAGAAAACAACTGACCTAAAGAGAGGAACTGTTTCCCCCGCGTCATTGTAAAAATCTTACACATGACTTCTTTTGTGATATTTGAAATGTAAATATTTATTGTTGTGCTGCCACAGCAAGTCATCTGCTGTTATTTGATATGAGTGTATCCTCTCTGCACTGAATTAACTTTTTAAAGTCCCCCTTCTCTCAAAAATGTGTTTTTCTCATTGCTACTTCACTTGGATGTTTTAACGTTGCTGTGCACAATGGTGTATGTTCAGAGTTCAACACTAGACGGCTATTTTCATATTCATCTACAACAAGGAAAAGTTTCTCTGTGCTCACCTTAAACATGGATGTAGGAGCAGGAAGCCAGTTTGGAAGCCAATATATATATATATATATATATATACTGAGGGAAAGGACATTACAGTGGAGCTGGAGACATCTCGGGTTCAGCAGTTAAACTTTTGATGAAGTGGGTGTGCTTATAAGTAGTTCAATTATTATTCAAAGACAGTGCATTCTTATACTTCTTAAAAATTCATACATTTTTTTACTAGATGGAAAGGAATCAAAATGTTTCTGATATTAACAAATGTAGTTGGGAATCAGCTCAGGTGCATTGAGCTGGATAAACACAGACTTTTTTTTAAAATAAAATGCATATTAAAAGTACCTCTGTAAATGATGGTGATTCAAATATTTTCTTTCTAAATATGACAAGCAAAGGTGCAAAGCGTTGAATAGGCTTACAAAAGGGACACACGTTTTATTTCCTTCATTATTAACCCCTTTACATTTTTTAATTGGCTCTGAACTAATAGTCTGAGATTTCAAGTCAAAATTCACTGCTAACTTTTACTTTAATATCTCTTTTCAATTTGACCTCCCTTTGCCCAAAATAGATATTGTCTAAAAACAATCTCACATTCATGTTTGTATTTGAACATTTTGACAAAATATCCTAAAGCCATGAAGCTGACAACATGATCCACCCTAAAGTCATTTTGAATGCTGCCGTTTGATATTTCTCACAAAGGGACGCACAAATCAGAACAGAGAGCCTGATGAGGGAGCAGGAAGAGCTGGGAAATGCAGTGTGAGGTAAAGATGAAAAAACTGCTTTCAGATCAGTTACGTAGTCCCGCATCACGCTTCGATGCTCCTCTGCACCTGCTACTTTGTTATGCGGTAGTTTTATTAAATTGTAATGTTCTGTATTGCTGCATTTTAAGTCTTGTATAATTACTGCCATTGATTGAAGTACATATCGACATCTAGATGAAGTTACCACTGGAGTAACAAGCCTTAATTCTGTAGAAATACACAGGTTTAATGATAAATAGGCATTTTGTCTGGATCTTAGAGTGTATAAAGTGTGGCTGTACAGGCAGATAACATGAATGAAAAAAGGCTTTTTATACCCTGAACAGGATTCCCTTTTCCTCGCTGCCACCTACTGGTAAGTAAAGGGTGTTGTAGACAGAGCCTGCAGTGAATTATAGGGATGTAATGTGATTATGAATGGGTGGAACCCAATGCAGCCTGAGACTTAACCTCTTATAGTGTACAGCCAAGGAAGTCTTTTTCATCGCAGACATTTTGACTTGTCACAGTAGGAAAAGCAGAGGTACAAACATGAAAGCCGGCTCCGTTCTAGTCAAGTGTTCCAATAATCTGTCATGGTGTGACAGTGAGCCAGCACGCACACGAGCAAGACCATGACACTGATGCAGCAAAATGGAATCCAGCAATCATTCATTTTGTTATTTATACCTGTGCTTTTCCTACTGTGCCATGTCAAGATGTCCTCTGTGAAAAAGGCCTGTTACGCACCCTCTTGGCAGTTTATCAATTCAGTACCTTTTTAGATAAATTCAAAAACATCTGTTCAAACCAGTGTGACCAGATATGAGGAATCTTGCTCAATCTGGCCGACATGAACATATTTCATTCTGAGAAACAAATACTAGAATTACAATACGTTGCTGCTGGTGTTCTTGCTTTGGATGTTAGTGATCACTCAGATCACACAGTGTCACACATACTAAAAAAAAAGAAATATTTAACTAAATGAACAGACAGGGCAATCTCAGCTCCAAAATATAAAAAAGAAAGTAGTTTTATTCCATATCCAGCAGTGCCAGTCCCAATATATTAACCCGACTGACGGCTCAGTTAATTTAGTAACCAGCTGCCTATCTGTGCTTTCATTATTGAGGCCATGTTATCCACAGCTGATAATTGTGACATCAGATTACAGTTTAACTTCCTAAATTCCTGGTACCAACACTGAACTGGAGAACAATAGTTGTTGACACTATACATCTTAGTCCTGATGAATTTAGGCCTGCAACTAACAGTCATTTCCATTATTAATTAATCTGCAAATAATTTTTCTTAATTAATCGTTTGGTCTATATATAATGACAGGAAAGACTAAAAAGATCCTTCACCTATATTTCATTAATGATCTGGGACAAGACTTCATTTACATACTGTACAAAGGTTTCAACATCACATTAGATTTTCATTTTCTGGGAACAAAGAATGCGGCACTTTCTTCTACTTGCACCTGATGTCCTTTATCAATTTCTCATATGATGCTTTTTTATGATGTTTTTATGAATCCTACGGTTTATGTTTATATTATGTGCTGTCATGTATGGTTGTTTATGTTCTGCTATTTGTATGTTCTTTGTGCAAAGCACATTTCCCTAGGGGCAATAAAGGTTTCATTCATTCATGTAGCTCAAACATGAGGATGTTAAACTTTTCTTAGCACGTTTAGACCACCATAACCACAGATAATTCCATATAGATTATCAGATTATGATTTGGCAGAATATGAATATGTCTGCATTGTAGGTAGAGGAAACCAGAGGAAACCAGTGAGACCTCTGGTACGAGGAGGCACATAAAATGATTTCCACGCATTTCAAGACCTCCAGGTTTTTGTGGAAGGTTTAAACCAAATAACCTCTAGGTTAAAACTCATCTGAAGCTGTGTGATGCCGATACAAACATAAATTATGTCCCACAAGATTACTTTCTGACATCACAGGGTAAAGCTCACTGTTTAGATGGAGAATTATTCATTTGCACAGTTGTTATAGAAAACATGGTAATGTCAGTGGTGGAGGAAGTATCAGATCCTTTATTTCAGTAAAAGCACTAATACCACACTGTAAAAAATGTTACAAGTAAAAGTCCTGCATAGGAAATGTAAGTATTTAAAGCACTCAATGTGACTATTATTATATATTATGTCACAAGATTAGTACTCATGCATATAAGGCAGGATTTTACTTTAGCAGTTTTTTGAAAGGAGCTTATTTTTTAACTACTTTGTGTAATGCAACTAATGATTATTTTTGTTCAGGATTAATCTGCTTAAACCCCGACTGACTGTTTGGTTTATAAACATTTTAAAAATAGTGAAAAAATGCCATCACCAATCAACTAATTGTTTCAGCTGGACGGTATATTCTTTTGTGTTGTTTAATTCAGAAGAACATCTTATATTTTAAATGCTCTTTATACATCTTGAATGCAAAAAAAAATCTTGATTTGTTTAGTTAATAGTAACTAAAGCTGTCAAATTATTGTACCTCAATTTTCTTTTACTATGTGGCCTACTTGAGTAACTGTACAAGTAGGTAGTCACAATCCACCACTGGGTAATGATATATTGTTGCAATACTTTTATCCAATACAGTGCAAGTTTGACCTGCTCTGATACAATACAGTATATTTTCTTTGTGAGGAACATTTTATTTTTATTGAAGGACAGCTCTATCTATTCTATTGCATGTGAATCCTTCTAAGATCAAATATCCCCTTGTGTTATTGCACGCTGTCAATTCTTTACTCATATGATGTGTCTCCAAGCCAGCCTGAGCCCAGAAGTCCCGGTGGCCGACACTAGAGGCTTTCTCTACAGCGCGGTCCTTGTCTTGTTGTGGTTAGCTGGATGTTAGCCCATGCTTTCTGCTGTAGCCGGTTGTAACCGTGATGGCTCTCCCATGAGGCGGGGGAGCGGGACTGTGTTTTCGGACTGAACACTGAGTGAAGTGCCGTGGCCATGGCCGGGGTTTTCGACATCGATTTGGATCAACCGGATGAGAATGTCTCTGATGACGAACTTGAGGACGGGGTGAGTTTACGTTAACGTTGGGGCTAATATCGCCGCCGTTATCCAGTTAGCTAGCACTTAGCAGCTACGAGGCCTGCGTTGCTAACACCAGTGACCAGGTATCCGTTATCGGACATGTCCTCCTTCACCCCTTTCCCGCGGAATCTGGCAGTGCTCCATGAAATAGTCACTAAACTACATTTGAAGATATGTTCATCACATTTTCTGAATTTAAAATGATGTCCTAGCATAGTTCCATACACACCGGTCACACACATCGCCGCACAAGTAACGTTACAAGTGTTGACGGCGGACAAGTTCGTGTTTCTCTGCTTCTTTCAACGTAAACGCGCTCAAGCGCATATAACGCAAACCCGGCGAAGCCACCGTGTCAGCAATGGGTTGTCGGAAAAATGGCAAATGACGCCAGGAATCGTCTATAACGAAAACTGAATACAAACGAATTATAAGTTGCCTAACGTGATACGTTACATTTCACCGGGCGTAGCTAACGACATGTCCGACATTGGAGTTAGCGGTCTTCCTAGCATCTGCATCCGTCTGTTGTAGGGATGCACGCTCTCCTACGATGCAGTAGGTTCATTGGTAACAAGAATGTCACATGTATGGTTTGACAACGTTAATAAGTGGGATATAAATGAACTCGCAACAACAACAGGCTGAAATCCTGTCAATGCTAGCAGGACCGTAGCTAAAATGACTAGACTATGTGCTAGTCCCACTCCTCACCTAACTCACACACCTTCTAACTTAGTAGAGTAGTTGTTAGTTAGCGTTAAGTATCAGATATTACTTTGGTCATTTGTTTATTAGCTATTGGTGACAAACATGGCCTCGTTTGATTAATGTTGCTAATTAAGGAGAAGGTGTGTGAGTGTTTAACCAGCCTGGTAAGCTACCTGTTAACTTAAAGCGCATTAACTAACTTAGGCGAAATATTTGGCTTGGAAATAAATTCACTAAAACTTCTAGTAAAAACAATATATGTAACGTCTATAATATACAAATGAGCTGAGGTCGACTGGTTATGAACGTCCTCCATCGCATCCCTGTGTGCTGAGATGTCCTGTCCCGTGCCTCTTGTTTCCAGGGCCAGCTCAGTGAATACATGGACCAGTGCAGTGGCTTTGAATTGTAAGTACAAGCCCATCTTTAATTCACTGGCTCTCAAAGTCGTACGCTTTTATTGACTGGAAGTTATCCTCAAGGAGGTGTAAATAAATGTTCGTGCTTTGATAGCTTCCGTGGTAGTGGTCATTTGATTGATTGATAACATGTGATTGATTGATTTAATTAGAAGAAATTAGAAATGGGTGACAACTTAAAGGGAAAACTAACGGAACCATTAGACTATCACAAGCCTCCAGAACAGCTTCAGTGCTCAGGTGTCTCTCTGTGGGGCTCTGCTGGAGGGGTGAACAGCATTCTTCCAAAACGTATTCCATCTTTTGTTGTTTTGATGATGATGCTGGAGAGTGATGTGTCACACTGTGGTCTAAGGTTTGCCATAGGGGTTCAATTGTGATCTGTTGACTGTGAAAGCCATAACACGATTCACATACTTTTCATTAAAACCATTAAGACCCCTCATTCCCTGTAGGGAAGCATCTGCATTTCTCTCTACTCATTTCTTAACGGTTTTCCTTTTTAATTTGTCACCCATCCATAATGACCCAATAATAATTTATGTAATATTGGATAGGGTCAGAAATAATAAAATCGGTGTCTCTGCACTAATGTGGATCTATGTTTAGGACCAAATGCTTGTAACTCACATTGATAAATACTGTTGTGTGTCTTTGAAATTGTAAACAAATGTTAAGTTGAATGTTTCAAATGTGATTTTTTTTTTTTCCCTTTATTTTCTTTATTTTTTTTTTGTTTTGCCAGTAACATGGATGACTGTGAGAAGTTTGAAATTTCAGAGAACAGCGTGAACAAGGGAACAGAGCAGATCAGGCCTGAATGCTTTGAGCTGCTGAAAGTTTTGGGAAAAGGTGGCTATGGAAAGGTGAGGCATCTGGTTGTCTGGCTTCAAAATGTACAAACTTATGAATTCGACTCTTTCTCCATTTTCCTCTTTATGACGTAATATGAGTTGAAATTTGGATTTTGAAGGTTGGAAACTAAAGCATTGTGTGCACAGCGGTACAGTTGGTGTTGTTTCATATTACACTGTCAGGGTTCGTCAATCCCCAGAGATACTGTATATTTCAGTGTCTTTTGGCTGTGAACGAGAACCACATCCGCCCTTACTTGCATGAGCATAATACAGGACCATAATCAACTGCAGCCCCCTGTATCTAATCTAATCTAAATCTGTCTTGTTGTGGTTATATTTTGGTGTCAACATTTTGTTATTTTGGTATTATCAACCCGTAAAGCTCTGGAACATTTCTTATGTTCTCATCTCTAAGCCTGAAAATGAAAGTGCACATCAGTTATTTTGGAAACACTTTTCACTTAGCAAGTAGACACATGACTAATTCTTTCTTGAAGCGGTTTTGTGTATCATTACTAAGAAGTAATTTTCCGCAGCTTTGGCATTTCTCAGCATTTCTTTGAAACACTATCATTTGTTTTGATATTCTAGTGTAGTTACAGAATATGTTTTGGCACTGATTTGAAGTTCTTGGGCCTTAAAGCTGAGAGCAAATAGTAGATATGGATTTTTTTCATCCAATAACCAGTAATTACCTGCTTCTCATGGCCAATACCGATAAGATAAATGATAATTGCACATTTTTAGATGGCAATATCTTCTCTGTACAGCAGCCAATGGGTATCGCTAGGGCCTAGCAAAAACTTAAATGAACTTAAGTTTAAAATAAGGTTAATCCATCCATCCATTTTCTTGACACTTATTGGGAAGTAGAGAAAAAACGTGCTTTAATATTCAATCATTCTAGGCCATATGGATGCTACTGGTTTTCTATCATACTTTCATAATCTGGCTGGTATGTGAAACGGGTGTTAGGTTTTTATTCTATGTGGTATTATACATGTCTCAAATTTACTTGGTGAGCCCTACAGAAACCTGTGTAAATGTCTATGGATTTAGCTTGATGTGATTTTTCTTACAGGTGTTTCAAGTTCGGAAGGTATCAGGTGCAACCTCCGGGAAGATATTTGCTATGAAAGTTTTGAAGAAGGTGAGTGAATCTGCATGTCCCAGGTTTGGCTGAAGGTTTTAATATTATTCAGTGATAATTTCCTCATTGATTTAGAGAGTTTACTCAGTTATGCTCATTGTCCTTCAATCACCCATTAAAGATGGGCATAACTGCCCCCTAGTGTACAAACAGAATAATGTAGTATAGTGTGAAAGGAATAGCATCTCCTTTTTCTAATCCATATGTTGGCATACACAATTAACTTATATCTATAGGGAATCAGCACATGGAATACTCATTTCCAATGCATCTTAAAGGGATAATTAGACTTGTTAGAAGTGGGGTTGTATGAGGTACTTGATTTCAGTGTATTACTACCTACAGTAGGTGGCGGTCGGCGTGTCCCCATTTTGAAGAATCAGACAGGTACCAGCATAGGAGCTAAGCAATGTACTGTGGACGCAGCAGCAAACGTATTTTACCACCAAAAAAAAAATCAATATTAGTTTAAGTGTACGCTATATTTCAAATCTTTTCACCGTTTTACCTTGCTGTCAGACAGCCCTTTCTGACAAGACCTGAAGCCGTTATCTATGCTCTCTTGAAAACAGAATCCATTGACAAAAAACATAGTTTTGCCTTGCGCAACGCCGGAGTAGCTGGTTTACCGCTGCCTCGATTGATTGGTTTGTTTGTGTTATTTTGTGACTTTGGTTAGTTTGGACGCAGGCAATACGCTGACTATGGGTAAGTACCTCATGCAACCCAACTTCAAACAATACGAATTATCCCTTTAACTGTGTTTCACATATTCTGTATGTCACTGTGTGTCTTTTCTGGTGACGTACTGGTGCATTCAGCTATGAAGCCAGAAGCTAAGGGCAGACCACCCAAAATAATGGCAGCAGCTTTTTTCCCATGAAACCTCAGATCTGCTGCTTCTGTTCAGCTTGGCCTCCTCACTGCAGCTGACAGAGCTGATGCCAGACATTGCTCAGCTCATATTCCCCGAAGCCTGAGGTTTGGGTTAATGACTGTTTATTGGCTTAATGAGACTTGACTGTAGCTACCAACCTGGTGTCCTGATTCTTGCTCTGCATCTGCAGCTGATGTTGAAATTAGCCAATGGGGTGAAAGATATTACCCCAATAGTTTCCCACGTCCTGACTCTTTTTGTCCCTTGCCAGGCCATGATTGTGCGTAATGCGAAGGACACAGCGCACACCAAAGCTGAGAGGAACATCCTAGAGGAGGTGAAGCACCCTTTCATCGTGGACCTCATCTATGCCTTCCAGACAGGGGGGAAGCTGTACCTTATCCTGGAGTATCTGAGCGGTGAGCATAGTGATGCCCAATCAAACGCACAATACAGTACAAACACCTGCACTCTTAATTGCAGTAAATGTTGTTGATAATTTTATGAGCATGGCACACTGTGTATGTATTGGACATTGGATGGGTGTTATTTTCCAGTTAAGTGAAAATGTGAGTCTCCGTTTCCACTGTGAATACATCTGACTGACTTTGTACGTGGTGACTGCAGGAGGGGAGCTGTTCATGCAACTGGAAAGAGAGGGCATCTTCATGGAAGACACAGCATGGTGAGTTAGTTTGTCTGTCTCTAGTAAAGCCAGGGATAACATTATCCTTCAGCTTTCCTTCTGACTCATTTACAGCGTTTCTGGTGGTCAATGGGAGTTTATCCCGAAAAATTAAAATTACCGGTAAACAAGATTGAGTTCTTTTGAAAGTATCCTGTTTCAGGATGTTATGCTTAAACATGTCAAATAAAATAAAAAAACTCGCGTCCTGTGTTTGTCCCCATATTTTAAACGCCACCCACACTATTTACAATATTAAATATTAAACTATTTCCAAATGGCAACAGTACGGACATCTTAACAAACACCCAGTTGTCTCTTAAGCCCGTTTCCGACTGGACTAAAAACCCACTAACATCTGACTTTTGTCTTTAGTGTGAAAGGTTACAATCAGCATTCATTCCAGGGACCAATGACTCTTCAGTAGTCACTGTATTTATTGGCTCCAACTCCGATCGGCAGCGATGGAAACATGACACCCGGGTGGACACATTCAGTTTTTCCACATTTCTAGGTGCGATGCTATGATGCGCGTTGAAGTGAATAATAAATAAAATCAGCGGGGATTTGGACAAGGATTATTTTTTATTAATGTGCAAAACACTTCATTTAAACTCAACAGAAACCAAATAAAATTTAGGTAAAAAGTGTCTTTCCCATTAAAAAAAGATTGTATAAGAGGTCTTGTATTGATGCCTGAAGTGATCAGTGTGATCTGTTGTCTCTGGTCTCTGGCAGTCTAATGCGTGCAATTAAACTCTTTTTTAAAAGTGGGAAGCATTCAGTTTTGTAACAACTGGCTGATATGCGACACTGTTTGTGAGGAAGTGTGAGGGTCACCTGGAGTTGGAACCGGGACAAAAAACTTGCAGTACCTGCTGTTCTGTTTTATAAACACAGACTGTAGAGCAACCAGTGATTACATGAACCAAGCTGCTGAACAAATGAGGGTGCGTAATATTCCTAGAATAACCGAAATGACATTGAGAATAACACCTTTGCTGCAGATCACTGAAGAGTATGTAGAACATTTATCAATGTACATAATCAGTGACAATAAAGGAGAAAATCAGATTTACTTGATGTCAATAAAGTTTTTCTGAATGTGAGACCTGCATCTTGCTTTTTTTCTGTTGACAGTTTCTACCTGGCTGAGATCTCGATGGCGCTGGGTCACTTGCACCAGAAAGGCATCATCTATAGAGACCTGAAGCCTGAGAACATCATGCTCAACAACAACGGTACACAAACCTCAAGTGTCCCTAACAAAAGGCAGATTAGAACAACTTGCTTCGAGATAAATGTCCTTCCCACATATGACCTTTTGTTCCCAGACTGAATGCTTTCTCCAGGTAATTTGATACTTATCTATTGTGTAGTTTCCCTCACGTTGTTGCTTTGCCTCCGTTACCTTCTAGGACATGTGAAATTGACAGACTTTGGTCTATGCAAAGAGTCCATCCATGACGGAACGGTCACCCACACCTTCTGTGGCACTATCGAATACATGTATGTCACACAATCATCATGCAGAATTTATAGATTAATGTTTGCAGACATATATGTACATTCAGTCACATTTCCTTTTTCTTGCACAGTGTAATGTATCTGCTCATGATTTTCTCCTTTCTCAGGGCTCCAGAGATCCTGATGAGGAGTGGACATAACCGAGCAGTGGACTGGTGGAGTTTGGGAGCTCTCATGTACGACATGCTGACGGGAGCGGTAAGTGCACACTGATCGATCCTATAGTAGTATTGCTAAAGAAAGTCGACCTATTGGGTAAAATGATAGAAAGTATTTGCTGCTTTTGATAACTGTTTCTGTCCTGCTACTTTTTCATAGCCTCCATTTACTGGGGAAAACCGAAAGAAGACGATTGACAAAATCCTGAAATGCAAACTCAGCCTTCCACCTTACCTCACACAAGAAGCCAGGGACCTCCTGAAAAAGGTGAGCAGTAAAAGCCTTCCTTCTACCTCATGCTTCACTGGACGTCTTGTCTGTGCTGAAACAATTTGGAGTGGCAGAACAATGAGTCTCCAAACTTTTCCTCTCAGCTGCTGAAACGGAATGCCTCGTTGCGACTCGGGGCTGGACAGGGAGATGCTGCTGAGGTCCAGGTAAATGCATCCGTTGAAAGGAAAGTTACAATTTTATGCAGGTAGTATGTTAACATTGATCTGGGCCTTAATAAAAGAACTCAGAAAATGATTATGCTTCTTGGAAAACCTTGTAGTAGTCATAAAATATAAAAACCCTGCTGCTGTCATTGTATTTCAGGCGCACGCATTCTTCCGCCATATAAATTGGGATGACCTCCTTGCCCGCAAAGTAGAGCCTCCATTTAAACCTTACCTGGTGAGTTTTTATTTAAATTTTTTTTTTTTACACATCAACATCCAACAGCATGTCCCCTGTCCTTGCAACATGAATAACTGATCTGCTTCTTTTGGCAGCAATCGGCTGATGATGCCAGCCAGTTCGACTCAAAGTTCACCAGCCAGACTCCAGTGGACAGCCCTGACGACTCCACGCTCAGCGAGAGCGCCAATCAAGCCTTCCTGGTGGGTAACTAGTGTCATGCCCCTCAACAAACAGCAGACTGTCTGCCTCTCTGTCTCGGTTTCTGGGGTTTCCAGAATCTTTCATTATTTCATAACAAACTATTTAAGGAATAATTACTCAAAAATTGTAATATTTGAATAAACTACAGTTCTAGTGCAACACAGATGGTCCTGTAGGTGATGTTGCCAAATGTTGGATTGTGCATCTAAAGACGTGTGTTTTTAATGGAACGCTGGCATTCACTCTTGCCCTTTACTGTTACTGTGTTGTCTGCAAACAATCATACAAACAGAGGCCAACTCTGGACACAATGTTTTTTATTTCCTTTTCAACAAGTAAGTCTTACGAGAATCGGTTAATGCTTCCCATCTGGTGTAGTCCTGTTGGCTTTCCTGGAAGCTTAACTCACTGTTCCACCACATTGCATGATATAGTTTACTCAGCGTTTCATTGTTCATCACCAGCTTTGGGTTGTTTTTTGGAAAGATGTTCTTTGAAGAGGTGGACTCAGACCTCTCTCTGTTTTTGTCCTCCAACCCCTCCCCCCCCCCTCCCCCAGGGTTTCACATATGTAGCCCCGTCTGTACTTGAAAATGTCAAAGAGAAGTTCTCCTTCGAGCCAAAGGTGCGCTCGCCACGGAAGTTCCCAGGAAGCCCAAGAACACCTGTGAGGTAACAGCAAGTTGTTTTTGTCTCTGTTCCATTGAATTCCATCTGTTATTTACAGATTTTGCCCTTGGCAAGTTCTTACATCGATTACTAATTTGCTGACCTTGTAAATTTAGCCGGCTTCATCTAAATAAAGCCGTCATTAGGAGGGTAAAACAGTTCCTTTCCAATGAAAGAAACATTTGTTCATTATGGGTTGGATAACTAGGCGTCTGTTTTGTAACTCTTGAGTTGAACTTTATTTAGACTAATTAGTTAAAAGGAGAACAATTGCTTAGGAATGGATATCGTTAGGATTTTATTGATAACGCTACTACTCTTAGTAATCGGTTTGGTTCTTTATCTGTACTCTTATCCGTTATTTTTCATTACTAAATAATTGCTTTTTAAAATTATTTAAAAAAAAAAGAAGACTATATTCAGAATAAGATTACAATTTATTTATATTTTAAATATAACTAAATGTTTCTAGAGCGGCAACAGTAATGTTTACAACAGCAAAGTCACTATATACATTCAATAATATGTGTGGAGGAGCTCGGCCCTGACACAGAAAGCAGGAGAGACAGCGTGATAATTAGCTAAACTATGAAGTACCGATAGAAGAACCGGCAACGTCAGAGCTCATCAATACGCCGGTCTTTAATACCTTAATTTACCCCAAGGGCCAGTCTAATACTGGGTTTCAGAAGCCACCCCTACACTTGCTTGTCAGGCAGATGAAGGAAATCGATAAACTTCAGTCTGAATATCTGCTAACTGTCTGAACAATGGTGTCCATGAAATCATTCCTCCTGAAGGTTTTAGAGTGATTTTCTTTTGGCCTCCATATTCTGTCTAGGTATGTTTATTCCACTGAATAACCACATGTCCCGCTATAGCTGTGTGACACCAATAATTCTGGTGCATCACAGACCATAGTTTCTCACATCTTACTCTTCCACAGTCCGGTGAAGTTTGTCGGAGGCGACTGCTGGCCTCGGGGACCCACGCTGACTGGCCGCACTGTAGAGCAGCCCATGGAGGTGTCGACAGTGGAGCAAATGGACACGAGCAGCAGTGGCGCCTCCGAGGCGTCCGCGCCACTTCCCATCAGGCACCCTTCAGGCATCAATGCAGGACCCTACAAAAAGCAGACCTACCCCTTGAACTCCAAGCGGCCCGAACATCTACGAATGAACCTATGACGCACGGCTCACCTACGAACTTCCAATTCCTCATCCTCTTCCCTTTTGTTGTTTTCTTTTAAAGAGACTTGTAGAATTTCTTTTTAAATTGACTGACACTGTCAGTGCTGATCACCAGCTCTTCCACTAGCGCCTTCCTATCCCTCCTGACTCCGCCTGGCCTCCTCAGCCTGATGCAGATCATCAGCAGTTGAAGTACAGTAGCTATGGTCAGTAGGGGAAGTTGTGTGAGAGTTGCTTGTTGACTGGGTAATGCCTGCTGATGAGTGTGCTGAGGTGGTTTTACTCAACTAGCATTATCATATGATTTACTGGTGCTCTTTTATCCTTGAGTCTGGATAATGTTACTTTTAGTTTTAATGACTCATTGCCTCCATCGGAGTGAGAGAATTTAGTTACAAGGGGCATTTGTTTCTCCCTCAATATGCCAGGCTTTTATTTTATTTAACGTTCATCTTGTGATAGGAACTTGCAGGTTACACTGTCGGTAGGTAGATTTATTATTGGATAGCAATTCCACAATGAACACAGTTTTCCTTTGTCGGAGGAAAACAATCGTATTGCCTTTGTCACTGGAGCGTGTGGTCAGGAGTAGGTGGAGCACGACTTGCGGAAAAGCAGCTATAAAAAGACAAGTGAAATATCAGCTGAAAACATCACTTCCACCACAATCAATACCAAATGCTGGCACTGCTTTACTTGTCTGCCTGGAATGCGTTCTGTTGGAGGCCTGACCAGAAGCACTGTTCAGTTTCTTTGTGTTGAATGTAAACAGACTCTTAATGCCTTTTTGCGTAAATGTCCTGCCCTTACCTTGAATGATGCCTGCAGCATTATTTTATATTCATCTATTCACCCAAAATACGGTTAGCCAAATTGATATTACTGCCCTTTATTGACTCAAGCCGTGTTCATGGGCTTGGGGTGCTTTGTGTTTGCTTTTAGTTAGGGTTGTACCAAGAAGTTTGAAGCTTCATTCATAACGTTGACATTCAAAATCATTCGAATGTTGCAGTTTTTTTTTTTTTTTGTGTACGTCTATGCATTCCGTTTAAAGCTGGTATTTCTGCACAGTTGCAGATGACGATTAGGCTACACTAATATTATCAGTATTATAATATACTAGATTCCAGTGTGGCTGCGTAGGATTGTGTAAACTCGCGTGATCCAAACATTTCCAATAACTACAGAGCGTCCAAAAGTCAATCTATTGAAAAAGAAAATGTATGTAATCATTTCCAAAATTACTAATTATATAATTATTATTATAATTACTAATCAAATACTCTGCTTCAATCCGTATTTGTTGGCAGTGAGCCCTTCCAAAACATATTTTCTGCGGTCAAAAAAAAAGGTTACCTCGCACCTGTATTAATGGGGCGGTCTAGCAGCAATATCGGCACCATAATTACATTTATATGGCCACAATAACAAATCGATTTCGACCCCCAACAGTAATATAGTAAATGAGTTCAGTCATTACGATCTGCATTTCTATCACTTTCATACGAACCACTGTAGAAAGATGTGGAAGAATTTGTTTAATAAAAAAAAAAGTGACTCATTTAATCAGATGAATCACTGCATTTAAATTGAGGATTTTTTTTTTAGGGCGATGCCGTCTTAAAATATGACAACAGCTATCCCGAACTTCATTTGAAAACCTCAATAGAAGCTTTGAATGTAAAAGAAATATGATATTCGGTACAGCCCTACTTTTTGTGCATTTACAGTAACAGGGCTCTCTGTGGGAGGAGGATAATCCCAGACTTAAACGAGTGGACCATCTACTAATCCCTCTTTGGGCTGAGATGTATGACGTGTTTGTGTGAAGTGAAGCTGCTGTATGAGTCGGGAGTCGAGCCATTCGAAGCCTCTGCAGGTTCCCATGATGCAGGAACATTATCTTCAGTTTGAATGTCTCCCTGCTGTTTCATGTTATCCAAATACTTAAGTGTTTAATGAATTGACCAAAAGCACTGTTTGAATGAACCAAATGATTTTTGCTGATAAACGAGCCCTACAAAGACCCGTAGAAGTGTCGCATAAGAAGTGCAAGGTTCAAAGGTCAAACGCGCTCATGTCATATTTGATCATACTGACTTTCTACGTTGACGCTCGCAGAGGCAGTTCAATGTGTAACTGAGGCGAAGCTAGTTTAGATTGAGGTTCTAATTTGGATCAGTGAGTCAGGCTGAGCCAATTAGATTTTATTCTTCTACCATTCCTGTACAACAGTTGTTTAGGACCAGTCACTCCACATTTTACTCCACTAACTTTCTTTGTTAATTATTACAATATTTATTTTTAAGTGCCATTGTGTTGCCACTGCATTGTTCATAGTATGCAAACGATGTATTTATTATGTAGTGTTATTTAGATAAGGCAGCAGAATGTGTGATAATTTGATTTGGCATTGTCAGATTTATTTTCTCATAAGCATGTACAGTATGATTTTATTTCCACAGAACATGTCTTACAGCAGTTTTCTTTTTAATTTCTAAATTGAAGACAGTGACCTAAAAGTCTCACAGTATTTATTGTGTGGCATCACATTTCAGACAAGATGTCTTTGATTGTCTTTCCTTGCTGAAAACTTCAGTCTTTTTGCAGTGCTTGAAGCAAAAACCAAGGACGTTAATTTCTTTGCTTCATTAATGATCGGAGTGGAATCATTGCTTCCTGTGTGTGGTCAGAGAGGTTGGGAAACTAAAAATGATACTGTGCTTCTGTTCAGGTATACTTGAGTATCTTCCACACGGAGATGATTGAGAACCATGTTAACAGCTTTCTTCAGGTGGGAAACTCCATCTTTGAGTAGAATGAGTGTTTCAATCCCTGGTGGGCATCGAATAACATCTGTTGCTTTGTCACCTCTAGATCTGCCCTATCAGATGGGGAATGTTTTTTGTATCATGTACATAATGAAGTCAAAATAAAAATAGATATTGTCTCTGAGCAGTGACAATGTAACAAAACATTTGAACTGTTAAATCATGTTGTAAACTGGCAGGCGACACTCCTGTATACCAGTCCAAATACTGTGTGGGCTTTAATGGACGGTGGCTTTAAGGCGTAGCTACTTGATAAGAGATTCTATTTTTTGCTATACAAAACAAGTCAAACATTTAAATTTTAGATCTTTATTCAGGTAGTTTATGCATCTAAATGGATACAAATAAGAACACAGTGAAATGATTTTTGTACATAATAAAATAGATGTTTCTCCCAGTCTTTGGTTTTTACAAAAGCGAGGCTATGTCACCCCTCTATAGAAAAATAATTTGTGTAAATCAATTTCACAAGTAGTTACCAAAAGCAAAAGGCAAACTGTTTATCCATCACATGGTTATTCTTTAGCCTGCTATGTACATCTCCAGTGCCTGGATGCAGGCTGACAAAGGGTCACTACTGGACCATGTGATGTCACTGAACTGGGCTTCCTAAAAGCCTTTGCAGTCCCATTCAAGCTCAAAGATAAAGCAGAATTCATGCACTCCTGAGCCGAGGTATGCAGCTGCTTACCTCTACACGTTTATCGTTACAAATAAGATGTTCAGAAACACAGAGGGTTCATGTGTTGCATCTTTGTTTAAATGTGGGATAGAGTAAAAAATCTGTTTAAAATACTTTATATATTTCTCTTATGTTGCCATATTTACAAGTAGAAGAAACTGGAAGTAGAACAATTTGCTGCTCCATGAGGAAAGTTTATGTTACGATTAAAGGTGAATAAAAGCAACACAAGGAAACAACTTAATAGAAAGAAATCACTTCGGGGCATGGAAATAATCAACTCTGTTGTCTTTGAGAGTGACAAGTAAGGGTGTACTGGTAAATGGACCAGAAACTTCCTATTGTAGGAGCAACTGTTGTGTCCTTACCGACCTCGGCCCTCAGGGAGCAAAGCCCTTAGCCGGTTAATGAAACAGTGTGTACAACTTTACTTGTCAGTGGGGTTTGACAGAAAATTACATTAAATACGAGTCCCGCACCCAAAATACCCCACCCACGTATACCTTATCAATTAATAAATCTGCAGGTGTGGAGATGTGGCTCCGTCCCTCCATTTATAAACCTTCTCTGTGATGACGGTGCGGCAGAGAGGGCAGCTCTTCTCCCGGTTAAACCACAGAGCAATGCACTCATCACAGAATATGTGCTGCACAGCACAAAGAAAACAGCATGTCAGCATGTCATGCACTCAACATGACAGAGCTACATAACATTCAGGAAAACATAAGGGCAGATAAGATTAATATAATTCCAAAAACATTATCATCAATACAGTAGAAAATAAGAGAAAGTTAGTGAATAGAGAAAATAATTGCAAATATGTAACCGTCTGATTAAAGTTTTTCATTTTCTAAATATTACAGAAGCAATACTGCTCCTGCTCAATGAATATAAAGTTGTGATCTAAAGCGCATGATTTCCACAACTGCTGTATAGTGTGAGAAAGTTTGATAACATAAATAAAGACACCTGAAAGATCTTAATCTGCCTATTGATGCAGTAAAAACTAATCAATAACTTAAAACTTTTATTTCACAACGACAATGATAAAACCTGACAAAGGCACTGCTGTGGTCTTACCTGACAGAGTAGAACCCGAGGCTCCCTGTACTCTCCCTGACAGATGGGACAGATGTCTCCAGCCTCGCTGCACTGACTCCTAGTGGCTGCTGTGTCTGTATGCTGAGAAACACAAAAACAAAACATCTCAACACAGCTGGTGACTGAATGTGACCATTTACTATTTAACAAAGAAGTTGTTTCCCACTGACCTCGCCATTTAGAAATATCCTCACAGTTTTCAGTAAAGACGTCCACTGTCCGTACAATCCTAAAAGCTAAAAGAGAGAAAAAGTTCCACATGTAGTTTTTAACATTAATAATACAAAAGATGCATTTCTAGTTTGTTTGACTGATCACACCTTCAGTATGAGGTAGAGCAGAGCCAGCAGGACCCCCAGTGTGAGTCCAGGGGTGCCATCAACCTCCTGGTACGTGACCAGGTAGCGGAACCACATTGGAACAGGAGCCGTTGCCTGGTGGACCTGACCCAGCTCCTCCGTCAGCATCACCCACCGCCCCTGGAGCCGTAAACACAAAATTAAAGAACTTCTAAACCAGCACTGGCAAGTACGACGGCTTATTAGGGCCCCTGTAGGTAAAACAATAATGATGACGAAGCCAGGGGAGGGGGCAATATTCTGAGGAAGAAAATGTGCATTTCCGAGACTAAAGTTGTAAATTTGAGGAAAAAAACGTGGATATTCTCTGTGATTATGAGGTCATACATTTGCGAGAAAACATACTGATTTGGATGAGGTGATAGCTTTTGTGCATCAGAAACTACAACGCAATGGACAGATGAAGATATCGCCATGTTCTATGCTGTTGCACCTCCTCACTAACGTGTGCGTGTGGCATCTCTGTTTACCGTCTGTGGTGTGACAAAGTTCTTCTAACCTTGCAAAGTGAGATGCGGTTCCTTGATATATATAAAAAAAAAAAATTGAAAAAAATTTTCTCACAAAATGTATGACTTTATAATCTCATTTTTTTTTTTTTTCCTTGGAAATTTGTGAGTTTTTTCCTTGGAATATTAGCCCCACCCCCTGGCTTTTTTTTTGTATATACCTACAATGGCCCTAATATGCCGTCGTAGCAAAGACATAACATTCAAGTGATATTTGTTTTCTTAACCATCAATCTCACCTGGGTTCTGTAGGTCACCAGTGAAGATGGCAGCAGCAGAATAAGGCACTTAATCCCCATAAAGAGAAACTTTATTATGAAGTTGGTGATGCCGACAGTCCATAGCACCTCCCAGAAACCCAGCGGCTCAATGGTTGGGCTAAGGAAGATGAGGCTGGAAGGAGGTTGACGATCAGGTTAAATGGCACAATAACTTTAGTCCACTGCATTCCAGGTTTAGCGGTTTACTAAACTGCAGTACATATAGACAGAATATAGATTTTACTCTTGTATTTGTACCACTGAAGGATGTGTTTTTTCAGTCAGGAGTTTATCTGGATGAAAGAGCTGTAGTCAAATCACCCAGAGTATGAAGAAATCACCACATTGTGTTCCACTTGCTAACAATCCACAGAGACTAACTGAGATTATATTTCAAGAACAGGATATTGTTTACAGGAAATAGCCAGAGTCTTGTTGTTAGGGATAACTAACACAATCACTTATTTAAATGTACGTTTATTTATTTAATATTAAATAATCAGGCACTGTTGTGATGTTGACGGACTCACATGCCAGTGGAAGAACAATCCACTCAGCACTTTTATTACTGCCACTCGCTCACCGTAAGTTTTTAAGATGCATAATTGTCGTGTATTATTGTGTATTGTCTGTGTTGTCTTAAATGCCAGTGCCAAAGACACATTTCCGTTTTATATAAATGTAATGCACAATCTAGTAATCTCAATCTAAAACGAGATGATGCATTCACTCTTACCAATGGTGAAGTGTCTCAATGAGAAAGGTGTAGTAAAGCAGGAGGGTGGAAGAGATCAGGAACAGTAGCAGCCATACACACTGCAGCTTTGAGTGGCGATCCTGAGGGAACACACAGGTTAGAAATCTAATAGCAAAGAAATGCATAAGGAATCAACAAATGTGTTTCTCTGTTCTTAATTTACCTGAAGAAAGACTTGAGTTTGAATGTTTTTATTCACATATAGAAAAGTTGTGAAGAGGCCAACCCCAACTGCTAGCCCTGGTAAATGGAGAGAAAGAGTATAAAATGTTGATTCGTGTTCACAGTTGCAATAATGGTGTACAGTTGGTAACTGTATTAAAAATAACCTTTTGTGATACTTGCTGAAACTGTCACTATATCCTGACAATCTGTGAAAAATATCAGGTTTCTCTGCCTCCCCTCAGTGCTCCTACTGGCATGTGCACGATTCCTCCGTGCCCGAATGAAAATAACCAATCAGAGCCAGGGAGTCTCTGAAGCAGTGTCACTCACTGCTGGTGAACTCTGATCAAACCGTTTGTGACCCTGTGTTGAAAATAGCCGAGCCGAGACCACGCAGAGCCCACCGGCCGGAGCAAACATTCTCATTTTATAGCTAAACAGTACATTACAGCAGAATGTTGATTGTTATTTGATCAGCGCTGCCTCAATTGACGGTTTTATCAGAGTTGACAAGCAGTGACTGACTCTGTGTTAGAGACTCCTCGGCTCTGATTTGTTGTTTTTCTTCGGCGCAGTGGAATCTTTCAAATGCCATTAGGAGCACTGGGGGGAGGGAGAGGAACATGATTTTTTTCAGAGATAATCTGTCTCATGCACTACGGTCAGGATATGTTGACAGTTTCAGCAAATATGACAATAGTTTTTAATTTTTTATAAAGTTACCAACCGTAGCTTTAACTCAAACTCACCAAGAGCATGTTGGATGACCAGTTTCGCACAAAGTATGATGAGAAAAGGAAGACTCTTTTGAACCCAGCGGAAGAGACACCGAAGCTCAGACAAGGAGGTGCTGGGTTCTCCAGAGTCCAGGTCAGAGTCAGGCGGGTCAAGCTCAGGCTCCGAATTTGAGTGGTGCGGCACCCGATTATGTGCTTGAGGCTGAAAATGGGAGTGGCTGTGGGAGTTGACTCTGGACCTCCTGGATGAAGCGCCTCCACTGGACTCCCCAGGCTTGCTGGTCATGGTTACCCGCACCTCATTGCTCTCAGGGTTGGCAGCAGCAGCAGAGGCTGGTGTCCTGGTAATCTCTGGTTGCAGAGTTAGGGATAAACCATTTCCTGCATGAGCGCCTCGCTCACTTGAATTAGGCTGCATTACAGCAGGAGAATCCCTCAGTTTCAGTGCTCTTCTGGAATCACTCCTTTAACATAAAAAACAAACTTTAACAGCCTCGGTCACGATGTGTAGCATCAACTGTGATTACAGCTGTATCAACAAGGTGCATAATACTCAGTTCACCTATGGCAGTTGCACAGTTGTCAGTACATCTAAGATATCACTGTATAGTACAATGTTTTATGTCAGTTCTTTGCATTCATCTCTGAATAGAGGGCTCAGCACACAAACCTTTGATAGACTAAGTGTCTAAATAAGTGACAAGATAAACGTGTGATCATATGACTAAGTTCTTACTTGTACAATGAACTAAGTAACTTGCATTGTAGAATGTTTAAAAGCTGACACACGAACACATGAAGACGACAGCTGTGTGTTTACCTAACAGATATCATTATTAGGTCAACTTGAGCTGTGTTGCTAACTTAACTTGACTAACAGTCAGTGTTGTTCATCCGGAACATCTCACCCGGGATGAGTCCGATGTTTTTGCAAAGCTAATTAACGGTAACTGAACTCTACGTAGGTACATTAGTAATTCCCAGGCAATAAAAACCGAAAGTAGCGACAGACAGACAACATGCCAGCCCTCTTGATAAGCGACCTGGGGTGCACCGTTAGCATTAGCAGCTAACAGATGTTTTGTCGAAGGCTAGACTGCCGCTGATAAAGGCTTCAGCTCACCGGTCATTCTGCTCCCGGAGTTTCATGCTAAGCTATCCATCTAATACGAAGTCCAAGTCGCCAAATGAAACAAAAGAAAAAGTAAACCAAAAACAAAATTAAGCTGTTCTGTTTCAGGCTAAGCCATACGCTGGTCGTTCAGACATCTTGACGTTGTTTACGACAGCAGATGTCGCAAACTTCTTCTGTTGGATTGTTTTTACGGCGTGTCGGACGTCAAATGCTGCACTGCCTCCACCTACTGGACTATTTTCAAATGACCCTCGACTTATAATAATTACTTTAAGAATTAAAACAATTTAAACACACACTTAGTACATACTACAGTCAACAGTGATGCATATATCAGTGCTAATACTCTTATTCTGCTACACACACTCATACCTGTGTTTACCTGCTGTGAAAAGGGCCTGTAAGAGGCCACTCTACAATGTGCAGTTTTATCTTGAAACAAGACATTTATTAAATCACTGGACTTTGGATGTCACATGACTAGGGCTTCAGTTTTTGGTCACACGGGATTGTGAAGAAAACACTCCTGCGAAGTGCCAGGCGCCATCGGATGTGACAATTTGCCCACTCAAGTCGGTTTACGACGAAGACCTTTTATTGTGACCAACCCAAGGCACACTTGTGTACTAATCACGCTGTTGTATGCTACACATCTTCGTACTGGTGGATGACCCGCTCTCCCTCCTGAGCAACAGCTGCTCAAGATGTTTACACAACACAGTTTGTCCTCACTCTCCATCTATATGGTCCAAAAGCATTCAACTTACTCGAAGAGAGTCTCTCCATCTTGACTTCCCACATCCACATATATTGCAAACGTTTTCTTTTCGTCATTTGATTGCACTTTATTAAAATACTGGTTCAAAAACATTTAATAACGACTTTCATTTTACAAACCCGGACGAGTTCTGTGGATCAAGCCTGGCCTCAACATGATGCTGTTGGACATATTGAAAAGAAGAGGACGACCCGGCTAAATATGGACGTGTAACTGCCATGTTGGATGCCATGGCTATCAAAAAACACGTACAGTACAATCCTCATACCCAGAAAATGTCTGGATTTGTGGATACGGGGGATGGAATGAATGAGACGGATGTTGCCACTGAGGCCTCTTGTTTCTATGGTGGTTGACCTACAAGGACATTGGGAGACTCCTATTGTCTACTGCCTGACAAGTCTCCGTCACCATGTCACTGTCTTAAGGAATAGTTTAGGATAGGATTTCTCCAAATGTGGTATTACAGAGCAAAGTCCTAACTAACTTTAGGAATCCTATCTTATCTTACTTCATCCCGTGTCATCTTAAGGTAGGAAATTCTAAAGACTCAATCCAACATCACTTCTCAACTTTAAGTCTGTTACCAAGCAACTGGCGCTACTTTTCTCATCTGACCAAGCCAAACAACTTTGTAAACGTTGTTTTTCTCATCGAAACATATTGAAACATACAAAACAAATGGAGCAAAATTAACGACGCGCACTTCAAAACAGAATAGTATGAGGTGTTGGAAACATCTGTAGGTAAAGCAAAACATATGTTGTTTTTTGGAAATGTACAACAATGCTTACTTAGGAGATAAAAGAAAACCCCAATTGCCATGGTTACAAAACAGTTAAGATAGGATCTGGAAGTTAGGACGTTTCTGTAATACGGCCCCAGATACATAGAAGGTCCTAGGTGTGCATATATTGGAAGACTTGCCAATGTTAGCATGTGGAAACAACTTGGGAGCAAGCTGAAAGGCAAACCCTCCACTTTTTTGCACTTCCAGCGACTGGTGATAGGATGTTTGTGATGATGGATGCTTGCCACATGTTGAAGCTGGCCCAGAATATGCTGCAGGCTTACAGTCCAAAAACCAGCCCCCCTGTCCGAATCAACTGGACATACATTGTTCATCTGAATAATGTCCAAGCAAAAGATGGACTGCATGCTGCCAACAAGGTACCGACACCTAACCCAGAAGGCACAGACACCGAGACGCTCTGTCACAGTATCACAGTTTAAACACTGTCAGGCAACAGCTGAATTCATCGGGATAATACTACATGCATACACTGTTTCTCATCAAAGTTTACTGGCCATGCTGCAAATAGTGAATCCTTTATATTTACAAAATACTTACAATCTTAGATCCAATAACTGGTTAGGCTTAAAAGTGCCACATGTGCGCACTGAGACTGAAAAAAAGGAATCTATATTATTATAGCCTTTGATCTTGGAATGACCTGCAGTATGGACTCTCTGGCCAGTTTTAAATTAATGTTTTTTTTGGCACCAACTGTTCTTGCTGCAATGCTTAACAATTTTGTCATGTCTTGATGCCTTTTTGTCTGTGTTATACACTATCGGCGTATGTATTTAATCTCTTCTCTTGATGCGTACACATTAGTTTTTACTCCGTTCCATCTGGAATGTGTTATTTTGTATTTTATTTTATGTATGAAATCGACTTGTACTCGACATGTAACTTTACTGCCTTCTTGGCCAGGTGACCATGGTGAAAGAGATTTTATCTCAAAGTTTTTTTTTTATGTGGTTAAATGAAGGAAAGAATGGACGTCAAAAAAATTGTTTCACCGTCTTGACTACTCTACTTATGCAACTGTTATACTGGACGTACCACTGTCCCATAATTGTCTCTTGGGCCACAGTGGTTGCTGTTTAGCAAAAGCTTCAATCTTTGCTATGGAGATACAGTTGGCTGTAACGCTGCTCTCAACTCTGTCCGCTGCTTTGTTGCTGCCTTCTCTCTTTAACGGCTCAGTCACTACCCAGCCGAGCAGTCTTAACTGCACAGGGCCCCTCCCTGACTGCTGCCTCTTGAGTGCTACGGTACAAAAGGTCGCGGTACTCCCTGGATCCATGAAGGCATAAGTCTCTACTACTTTCTCACTTCTTATAGATCTGACTTCCCCGTACGGTAGCAAGGACACATTCTCCAGTCCCAGTGCATCCACAGGTTTCCTGCTTCAGTGACCCAAAAGCATTCAAGATGTTCTTCTCTTCAGAGTTGCTGCCCTCAGTCTTTTTAGATGCAGCACTGTCCTTCTGAACTTGTAGAATTCCTGGGTGTCGCTGAGAACATTCTTGACATGTCTTCTCTTTTTACAGTCCTTGCTAAGGTGCCCATGTGTAAGACATCCAAAGCAGAGGCCTTTAATCTTCAACAACACAAAATTGTCTTTTGGCCTTTTCTTTTTTTACAGCAGAGACACGAGTGCACGCAGCGTCTCTCTACAGCCGGATAGATGTCACAATTGGATCAACAGGCAAGGAGCTAACTGCATTCTGCAAGATAACAAACGGAGTGACCGACCTCATCCGCCTTGCATACAGCTGAACAAGCTGTAGATATTATATTTAATATAAATAATAATTATTATTTTTAATAATTACTAATGCCTTCTGAAAGCCATTGTAATGCCTTTTTGAGCTAATGCACCTACTTCATTGTAAATAACCATTTATTATCAACCCCTATTTCTGATTTTATTAATATTGATAGTGTTTTTAAATATTAATTATCATTAATATTTGTTAATAGCCAGACTTGATCATACAGAACCCCAACATCCTCAGAATGCTTCTGGAGTTATGCCCTGGCTTCTTTATAGCCTCTATCTGGTGCCATGTGTTTACAACTGTGGACAAGCTCTCGAGGTTCTCCTCCGAGGAATTGTTGCAAATAATAGAATTTGTCACTGCTGCTCTCCGCTTTGCTATAAATGACATGGCTGAAGGCCTGATGAAAGACTTAGTTATACTGTCTAGCAAGCATCTCTGTAATCTTTTTATATTACTTCATAGCTGTCTTTCTCTTCTCCCCTATGCCTCTGATGACATCGCATGGGCCCAGTTTATGTGCCGCCTCTGCCCACCTGCGGACAGAAGAAGCTGTAGAGGAGCCGCTGAAACGTTCCCTGAAACTCTTCAGGCTTAACACCATCCATTTCTGACAAGTTAGCTTCCTCTTCAATATCCTTGTTTCTCTTTTGTGCCTTTACACATTCTTTTGATCCATACCTCAGTTAAAAATCACAAAGTGTTCAATGGATGCTGACAGGAACATACCAGTTTTGCTGGTCAGCAGTAGCCTCCTCTTCAGGTAAGAGAGTTACAAATTATTTGTTAAGGTCATTAAACTCTCCAATGAATTTAGCAAAGTCATTTAGAATTTCCTCTTCACTTATCCACACTGCTTTCATTTTCTTTAAGAAGTTTTACTTCATTAATTTTCTCAGTGAGCTGGCCCAGTTCCTCAAATGCCTTTTCCGTGGACTTTGCTGCCCTCCTGTAGCTCCCCTGGGTTGTAACTAAATCAGTTAAGTCCTCCATTGTTTTCTCTGCAAACTGCGTGCAATGTTTAAACTCAACAAAAAAAGTTTCCACAAATGCCTTTGATTTACTCTCTTTTGTAAAAGAAACTTAGTTAAATGTCACTTACAAAAAAAAAAAAAAAAAAGAAATACTCAGCATCCAGTTTAGTGTGTAGCCAGCTGGCTTAATTACACTCCATTGGCTTCCTTACTGGAGAGTACACAAACTGAGATCACTCTTCCAATATCAACATAATTAGCAACATAAGAGGTCACTGCCTCTTCTTTTGTTCATCTAATGGTCCACTTTTTGCATCGTTATCCAAAAAACCTTTGTAATATTAGCAGCATTTTCTACCAGTTGAGCTTGTAAATAACACATGAGAATTCAGCCACAATGGCTGACAAGTTACTTCTTAGAATTCAAATCAATGCAATGCGTAAGCCTACTATAAATCTATAAATCATAAAATATGACCAGTACCCTTTTCACAAGGGGATCTGTGTGTCTTTTAAAGGTTTTTAACTGTAGTCCTTTGACCTGTTTCTGTTAAGGATGTTTTCTTTTCTCTAATGTCTGCCTTGGCATTGCCCAGACACTGTATGAGCATGAATTCAGCCATTGTGGTAAAAAGAGGTTAATGTACTACGTCTGTGAGAGCTCTATCGTGTGGCCTGTAATTGTATTATTGCACTTTAGAATTGTCAGTGGAATTGCCGCCCAGTCAAGACATCGGAGCCAAGTCTGTGGAGGGAGGTTAACTTGACATATAAATTGCTATCTGCCAAGATGAATAGAGCTCACCAGAGAGCAGATGAGGAGAGCGATGACCTGACAATGCTTCTGACAGACTCCGTATATCCCCCGTCATCTTTCTTCCTTCCTTTTTCTGTTCATGGTGCCAGCTGCTGCTTCCTCTGATGTCTTACTGGAGCTGCCAGAAATCCAATGGGAGCGCTGTCCTGTCCTGTATACAGGCATATGTGTGCGTTTGTGTGTGCATGCAGACACAGAAGAGTCATTTACGGTTTTCAACTTTGTTCACTTGGGTTATTATTTAGGACATTTATACTATGAAATACCAATTCAGAATGATATGAGTGAGCAAAACTTATTTCTGTCATTAGATTGCTAATTGCTCTTGAAGCAGTTTGGACAGTGAAGGTGCCATTTACTGGTATATATATATATATATATATACACACATACGCACACACGTGTCTGTATACTGTATTAGTTAAATACAGTATACACACACATGTGTCTGTATACTGTATTAGTTAAATACAGTATATACATTGGACAATCTGTTTCTTTCAGTTTGCAGACTAGCCTGTCAGCCTTTGGTTAACAAATTGGTTACATCACAGTGGCATTCATTTCCAACTGAAACCAATTAATCTATCTTTTGTTGACAAACGAGCTGGACAGCAATCCAGACAGCTGTTCATTGAGATACATATTGCCCTTCAAGGCAGAATTGGGACCCATGTAGTATTTCAACACTGTACTGGAACGGTCTAGAGCTCAACTACATTGATGCACTTTTAGCACATTTGTCCTTTCTCATTTTGTATCTCGTACATTTGTTTTATTGTACTTTAATTACCTTTCGCATATCCAAGCCCCGCATATACATTCCTTCACCCCATCATCTTTCCTTCTTCCCTTCCTTCAGCTTCGCCTGCTTTCTCACAGCAACAACTGCCAACACTGCCTTCCATACCGCTACAGCCGCTACGAGCCGTGTTTATTTCGCTCTCCTCGACCACTTTCATCCCACCGAACACAATCCTCACCCCATCATCCCAAGAATACCACCCAACCTTTCCCCAATCCTCTAGCCATTCAGAGTAAATGACTTTATACAATACAAATGCCGTGGTCTTTGTAAGTGAACTCACAAGTTTATGATTACAATTGATGTGCCTGTCAAGAAGAAGACAGATGCTAAACAGAACAGTGGGGATTATTTTCTTTGCAGGCCTTCCTTTAAATAAAATAGTCAATTTCCACAAAAAAAGAGAGAGTGATAACAAAAAGAAAATATTGGATTAACCTGCAAAGCTGTTTGGTTAATGATTTCACTGACATTATTAAAACGTTTTTGTAAGTATCAGCTTTTTGGCCACGCACTGTGGAAAATATATCAATAATACAACAGTAGAAGTGAATAACATACTCATCACTATCCTCCTCTCACTCGATCCTGCGTCTGTGTGAGTGTGTGTCTAATTGCAGGAGTGGAGACAAGTGTGCAGGAGTCAGGCAACCAGCTGCCATCCATCACGATTAGCCCTGGGTGTCTTGGGTAGGGCAACAAGGACCACTGTCTACCACAGATGACAAATGAGTCAAGTCACGGAAAGTATCGTATCTGAAAGCACATGTCATTAAAGACGGGGGACTTCAACGCACAGAAAGTGACTGTTAAAAAACATCTTAGGAATTCCATTGCAACGCTAGAATACCAAAAAGTGGAGATAGTCAGCTGTTTGAGTTCTCTGAAGTGCACCATGTCTTTAACACACATTTCCTTGTTGTGTGGAAAAGGAAGTGTCTTTTCTGTTTTCTGTAATGGAATTGAGAATGGGGTGTCAAAGCTGTCAGTCCAGAAGTTGACGATACCGTCCGAGCTGACGGTGATGTATTGACCATGCTGGTAAATCCTGACTTGTACTAATTAAAACCACAATCAGGTTCCCTGTCATCCTCGTAGGGACGGAACAATATCCAAGTAATGTTTTTAAAGTGACCTTGATAGGTTGGGAAAAGATTAGATTTTTATAATTCAAGATTTCTAATGCCTTATTTGTATGAATCAGCCAACGCTTTAAGACACTGAGGTGCAGCTTTACTGTTGACATATATGGCGCACTGATTACTGTGTCTGATGATGGTCTGATGAATCAAAGTCCAATACAAAAGTGTCCAGTTCAACACTCGTCCGTTTGTTTTCCTGTTGAACTTGTCCATTGAACTCGAACAGCTTTCCAGTCAACATACAAACGATAACATTCAGAAACCACGAGTAACTAAGCTACTGCAGAGGAGACGCTGCCTGAGTGTGTGTGGTCAAAACCTGTTTACCGTCCAGCGGAACACCTGCATAGACAAACACTGGTTCCTACTTATACAGTATATCAGAAGCTCTAATTGGCTCTAACACTGAGTGTACTGGAAGTTTTCACCAGGTAGTATATATAATTATAAAAAAATTTAAAAAAGCTCTTATGATAATGATAAATTACTTTGTAAGTAACGTGTCGCTTCACTGCTTCACTGTAGTTTCTGACTTTGAACTGCAGTTGAGAATCTTTTTCCTGCTTTGGTGCCCATTACTGTGTCCTGCATCAGCCTCTAGTTTGACCATCACCTTCTTATACACCTGATGTCTCTCTTACATGAATGAATTGACCAGCAATTTAACCTCACAGCCTGCAAACCTATAAGGAGGTAATTAGGGTTAGGTGTTAAGACTTGTGTGCAGCCTCCGAAGGCTGTGCTTCACACAGATATCATCCATGCTTAGCACTTTAATGTAGAGAGTAGTCATTTAAGTCCTATGTTGTAAATGACACAGAAGGGCTTCTCCCCTTGAAACTTACTCCTACTGCATATTCTTATTAAAGTCCCAAGAGAAAGTAATTCAACATTCCTGAATGGTTTTCATGACACAACTTTCACCAGTGGAAACGGAGCGACCTGCTGCAGTAAGTATATCAAATTGATCAAGGATTATAAGAAAGAGTCTTAATAGACAACATTTCCTTTAGATTGGCTTTAGATTAGATTTCCTAATGACATTTGACATCTACCACTTCAATACGTATTACATCTAATTACATCTGGATCATACTAGGCCCAGGTATATTTACATGCTAACAAAAATATGATGTTTCTTCTTTTTACAAACATGAGAAACAAAAGATTTCAGAGACGAGAGAAGCTGGACTGTAAACGGATGAAATTATTTAATTTCATTATTTTATTCTCTACTTACATCCTGTCATTCTATTGTTTTCAGTTGTTTCGTGCTTCCATCAACAGTTTCTTGGCTGATGGATAGGAAAACCGGCCCCCACTTGACTTTTCTGACTCAGGGTCCTACGCAGTATGGAAAAGTATGGAATTTCATTTTAGTAAGGTTTTTCAAGGTCTCGATGAGTATGGAAAAATATTTCTCTTTAGACTATTGTACTTCAGTTCAGTTTTCTAAAATATATAGACGCAAATTTTGTGTAAAATTGTTCAACATCTCCAACAGTTGTACATATAAGGGCTGTACCAAATAGTTTTGATGCTTCATTTATAATGTTCATATTTGAATTTTAAATCAACATTTAAATCTTTAAAGATTTTTTTGTTGTTGCATTTTGCATGTCTATCAATTGTGCTTAAACAGTATTTCTGCACAGTTGCAGATAAAGATTAGGCTCCACTCATATTTTGTATATATATTATTATTATTATAGTATTTGTAGAATTAGATTCCAGCAGTGGCCGACTTGTGTGATGTAATCACTTCCAAAAACATGTTTTTATCTAACCAAATATTCTGCTTCAATCCATATTTGTTGACATTTAGCCTTTACTTATAAATAATAATGATGATAATGCATTTCATATATATAGAGCACTTTCATAATACTCTAAGACACTTAAGTACATGCATAAGTAACAAAAACAACATTTTCATTTCGGTCAAAAAACTGTCTGCTCTCCCGCTTGCCGCACACAAAGGGATGCACACACCTGTATTATGGGAGAAGTCTAGCAGCCATCGAACGAGAACCATAAATTAGCCCTAGTACATACTGTATGTCAGCACTGGTATCTGGTAGGCCTACAGTATTACTCACATGAAAGGATTTTTATAGCATTCCATACAGACATAAAATTCAGTGTCGCTGTGTGCAGTGGCATCAACTATTACCCCAGTCCTTCCACTTATAATGTATGCATCATAAAGACAGAGCTGCAGAGCATCAAAGACACTGAAGGACGGATTTTATTCTCTGATACTTTGGTCACTATTCTTCTTAATGTCCAGCAGGTGGTGCTGTCTGATAAGTGATGAAAGGAAGATTCAACTGAGCACAGATTAATGAGTCTTTCAGTGGCACACAATATAACTTCCTGGCCACCACTGCTGCTAAATGATGAGTGTAAATGATTCGTACATTTTTAAGGCTGCTAATTGATTCTCAACAATGGCCAGACTAATTAAGCCCCACACTGTGATGTATTGTGAGATGCACACACAAGCGTTTCTTCTTATAATTGGCTGTCCTTAATCAGCCATCACAAATCATCTGAATGTACTGAACAACTGAAACACATAACTCCATATTATCTCCAGATAGATGTGAAGAAGACCAGATTAAGGGGAATAAGGTACTCTATATAAATATGTATATATATATATATAGATATCACCATCAAACCTCTCCAGTTGATTACTTGCATTAAGACAGTTCTTTTTTGTATTAGTTAGTTTTCTGAAAGGTTATGTTTAAATACACAAATGTTGGCATTATTTTACTGAATATGTGCTGATTTGCATACATTTTTGTTGCTGAAAGCTGGATAAAGCCACGTTAAAAATTCTCGTTTCATGTTTTTCCGTACAGTCTCTCCTTATTGTCGTGCTGTGCTCTTTGCACATCCTCACGGCATACAGTCTGTGGGCATACCGGTGGCCACCAAGGTGAAACGAATGGTTCCACAGTGGCCTCTGTGCCTCTGCTTATTCACAACATGCCCTGCCACCTCCCCTGTACTTCTCTTCAGGCCTTGTAGCCATTTATACTAGTTTTTTACAATGCCACTGGCACGCCTTTTTCTTTTCATCTTAATAGATGGGCTTCTCACCAGACGCCATTGGGAAAAAAAACCCCCAAAAAAAACAACTTATTTGCCACGACACGGCCTCTCAATTGTCAATCTGATCGATGTGTGCAGCCTGGATCTAGGCCACTGCATTAGTTGTGGAGGCTCCTAGCCACTCACCATGGATACACATCGCTGCCCACATCTTGTTGCTGTTGCGGTGTAATTGTTTTGTTATTGCTGCCCAGACTGGGTATAACACGATGTCCATTTAAATGTTCACATAGCACCAGTCGGCTTAATGCCCATGACATTTGTTTAATGTCATCGTTGCCAGAGACACAATGGAGGTTCCAGCTACAAACAATCTACCTTTATTTGTGAAATAGAGATTAGTACACACGATACTGAGGAGCTAAAATATATTTTGGTTCTGTTTTGTTGGCTGATTGTGTGCATTCATCTCAAATTGGAGGTCATGTCCAGTGGGGGAGTGTAACTTAGTACATGCACTCATTTGTGGCACTTATACCTTACTTGAGTCTTTACTTTTCATGCCACTCTCTAGTTCTTCTCCATTACATTGCAGAGGGAAATATTGCATATTTGACTTCACTACATTTGTTGTGAAAATGTACAAAGTACAGCTGCTTTTTCTTTGAATTTATTAAAAAAATGTTTAAGGTTATTTGCTGTTGGTTGGACCAAACAAACAAGGTGTGTGAAATTGTGAGGACATTTCTCACTATTTTCACATTTTTTACAAACCAAACAATTAACTAATTAATGGAGAAAATAACAGTTTAAAATTACCTCCACCTCAACCAACTACAACAGTAAAATCCTGCTTTTACATTAATACATGAACAGGAGTACATTTCCCTGATTGTACTTGCATATTTTATGTGTTTTTATTATGACTATTTTATAGTATTAGTACTTTTATTCAAGTAAAGGATCTGAATACTTCCTCCACCTATGGTCATGTACTTTCTATTAACTGAAACCCTGCTTCCATAACTCCTAAGCATTTAACAACCTCTATGGCTGTCAGAGTTAAGAAAGCTGTGTGAAGAAGGCATCTCAGTGAACTCAAACAGGTTAAAAAGCTCTTGTGGTCCTTAAGAGGCACAATGATGTTTTGTATTGATGGCATGTAATATCTCAGCAGAGGTCCTCCTCTTCCACCACCTTCTCTCTTCCTCTCTCTCCTGCTAGCCGGAGGCCAAAAGCCTGGGCTGCCATGCCAGTCCTAATAAATCCTCAGCCGAGAGTGGCGGCAGCAGCAGCAGGACTGCATTCTTCAGGAGCCAGCACTTCCCCTAATCTGCCCCGGAGATGGAGCAACAGTTGGCCTGGCCTGTGGGGAAGGGAGAGGAGAAGAGGGGAGGAGGGGGGCTCCCTGGTGACGGGAGCATGATGTGTTTGTAAAAACATTGGGAATGGTGGAATTGGATACGCTCACACTCTCGCACTCCCTTAAGCGCGCTTGTGTCGAGATGCAGAGGCTGATTTTGGCAGATGTGTTCATTTTCTCAGCGTCCTGTGCTTAACACAGAGACAAACAGAAAGCATTACCCCACCTGCCACACTTGTTTGATTTTTTCCCCATGATGTTTGACACTCTTATCCCCTCTGGTGTGTGTGTTTGGGTTGGAGAAAGCAAGAAAAGAGAAGAAGGAACCCAGAGGCACTGGACTAGGAAATGCCTTGCAGATGTGTGCAGCAATGTAACCTCTTGCGTCAGCCAAGAGATTTTTGTTGGCGCTAAGAAGAACATAATTCGGTGTCATGAATGGGTTGAAGGGTTTCATATACAACTTGGAATCGCTGAAATGTATTTGCTTCTCTCTATAAGTGCATGCCATTAGCTGACTACGAAGGTGATTAACAGACTGATTGTGTGACATACCCTGGTCAATAGGCTCGGTTTTTATCCAGTTATATAGCTGACACAGCCTGTGCCGTCTTTATAGAGGCGATCAGGCCCCATGAATGAATTCCTCTCTGCTGGTCTCTAGTTTCAATTGATTGCTTCAATTTGGCCTATAATGAGTGGGATGCCTCGCGCCTGCAATTAGTGTATCTGTGTGTGAGTGTGTATACTTGTGGGCTGTGTTTAATTACTGCAGTAGATGGATACTGTGTGACCCAGCAGGAGCCTGCAGGAGGATCCAGGACTGCGCTTGGCATCCACTGACGCCTCTACCCACAGTGTGTCAGGGCCAGGATTTACCTTAATGCCTTCCTGTCTAAGGGAAGTAGCCAGATTTTTTTTCAACCTTAATACCATGAATCCCAGTGTTTAACCTGGTGAACTGAGCTCCGACAGACCAGGGTCCTGGAGTGTGTGAGAGTTAATCGGGACAAAGTGTGTGATAGTAGAAAGAGTCACATACCTCTACCTTATTGTATCAAACAATTAGACCTCAGCAGCCAAAGATCAGGAATATGTTTATCAAAATAAAAAGGAGTGAAGTGTGTCCTGCTGGTTCAGTTGGCTACAAACCATACACTAACAGTGTCATGGATTCAATCCACCACATGTTTAAACACATTTATTCAAGTAAGTACAGTTTTGATGTACTTACTTGAGTAAGTACATCCTCTAACCCTATGACAAAACAAGTTCAAGTGTTCTGGATCTCCAAAAAAGAAAAGGGAATGTGTCAAAAAACGAATTGTTCAACAGGTTATATATTAGTCATTTAAATTATATTTTGGCCAGTAAAACATAGAAATATATACTATATAGAAATAAATACATTTCAGTCAGTCTTTTGGAGACACATCCACACCATGAATACTAATGTTACATACAGAAGTACAGAAGACATACAGATACTGTATCTGTTATTGTGATTGTGTGCTCTATTTTGAGTGCATGTGGCAAAACAGGAGGGAATTTATAGACGCCAACAATGACAATTGTGAAACCTGCATCCAGAGATCCAGATGGTATGCTACCGAAGGAGCTCATGTCCTCAGCATAATGAAAACAAAATTCACCCCCAGAAACCTTCCCTCTGTCTCTCTTTTGTCTCCCTATCACTATGTTTTTGTTTCATAAAATCATGCTTGCTCATCAACAGGGGAGGTCGGGCGTCTTTCTGGGCGACACCAGCAGCAGCAGCTCCCTTGGGGCATGGTGGTGGTGGTGGTGGGCTCGGTTCGATGTGTGCCGCTTGTGTCGGTCTGTAGTGAATGCAAATGAGGTTCTGCTGTCTCTCATATACTCTCTGTGTATACCCGACACTAACTTTATCTCTTACTATCACACTCTCTCCCTCACTGTCTCTCGTGCCATCTATCTCAAGCTCCTGAGGGTGCACACACCCTCCTCCACCTTTTTTAAAATCATGGTAACAAGGTGCACTTGGCACTAAGCTGTCACACACAAACTTGTAGCTTTAGTACACTATAGGCATGCAGATTACTTGTGAGAGATACAAGATCGTGATCATGCAGATCATGAATGTTTTTTGACACGATGCCTGACAAGGTTGCAGTAACAGTCTGGCCTCACGTTGTATAATAATGCATGACACCTTTTCCTGTTTTCATCATTGGATCCCGGACAGTGGGGCACTTGGTCCCTGGTTCTCGTTCATCAGGTTGAAGGAGTGAAACGTCCACAGGGAGAATGGGACTGTTCCCTGGACTGAGTCCTTGGTTGGATTTGGATTAGCTGTAATCAAGTAGACCTCTCAAGTATGAAAAGTCCATCTTAGTATGTGGAAATATACTTTGGATGATTGTTTATGCCTCATTAATGAGTGACTGTGATTATTTGTTCACAAATCTCCTATCTCCAGTAGGCTTAACCTCCACCTCAACTTAATTATCTTGGAGCTGTTTCATGCTAATTTGAAGTGTAAAGCAGGATTCTTAATGATGTTGTGTGGTTGAAGCTCCTCCACCAGTAGGATGGATACCATTTGTTTTTCTCAGTCATTAAGCAGATAATCTTATGTTGATTGCCAAAAGCTAATTACAATAGCCAATGCTGGAGTATTCTGCACAGTGTAGAATAAAACAGCCATACAGGTAGAGCTAAAGAGTTTATCGCAGAGCAGCCCTGCTGTTCTGCTCTCCATATTCTTTTTATGATCCTCATAAATATGACTTATTGTTTCCAGAAGAAAAGGAAACCATATAGCTTTGTTTATTCACTGCAGCTCATCAGCAGTGCAGACTTGATTGACCTTGCATCAAGTGTGTTTTTATAAGCTAGCCCACAAGACCTTTGTGCCCTGGGAGACTAAAATAAGAATCATTCAACAACAGTATTCTCAGCTATTTATGACCTGCTCAGATCGTGTGATACAACCTGACACAAAGAAAGCATATTGCAGATGAAAAACAATTTTTTTCCCCAAGCTGCTGGTTATTGAAAGCATATATAATGGGCATCAAGGAGTCTTGCTACTGTTATATTTTACAGTGTGGATGTTTAAGTGTTACATTGACTTGAAACAGATAAGTCAGATTAAAAAGGGACCGTCTAAAAGGTCTTTTTGCCTTTAATGCAGAAAAACTTGTGATTTGATCCGTCTGTTTGAGGCAAAACATCCTTTATGCTTCACAAGAAGTTGAGTCAGCTCTAAAATATGATCCTGTCCTTGTACAAAGTATGTTCCTCCATGCCGTTCTCACAGGCCGGCAAAATGATAGTATTATCAGTGACCTCCAGCCATACCTGCAGCGGCGATGTTTCTCTTTAAAAGCAGGGAGAGGATGCAGCAATGGCCAGCCCGAGTGCGTTCAACTCAGTCAAGTTGTGACGTCAGTGATAAAAAATTCAAATAACCAGTGAGTCAGTTCTTCAAGGTCTTAGGAATCTGACATGTTATCCTTCTTCAGTTTTACAAGTGTTCACTATTAATGCAGGAGGAAAATGCTTTTGGTCTTGGTGAGATCAACTTAAAAGGAATACTTCACCCACAAAATGACCATTTGTATATCAATACTCACCGCATGTAACCTTGAATTTGTGACAAACTCTTTGCTTTTCTGGCATGCCTCCATGGTGAATGAAGAATCCAAAAAACGGAGAGTTTGTAGTTACAGTTTTGCTGTTGTTGGACTCAGTTTACTTCAATTCATCTCTGTTTTTTGATTATTCGCTCACTGTGGAGGCATGCGAGAAAAACAATGTTTTCTTCAAGAATTCAAAGTAACACAAGGTGAGTAATGTACAGTATATACCAGTGTTGATGAAATGTTCCTTAAAGCCAAATAAAATGTGGTCAGCTATAATCTTCATGTGTGGATTAAATAATGATTTTAAGTCATGATGATGAAAATTATTAAATCTCTTATTTTTACAGTGTGCAAAAACACTCTGACGTCAGTGTTTCCTGCGATCCTCATTGAGTGTCTGCGGTTATTTTAGGAGATCCACTGGCAGCCATTCACCTTAGGGGAAGTCTTACTAGTCTGATTTCCAGCATCTCTCTCTCTCTCTCTCTCTCTCGCTCTCTCTCTTTAACATTCTCTTTGTGTATGTCATCCATTTATCCCCATGTTCCAATCCCTCAATACCATCATAATTGTTGTTTTTGCCCTTGGCCTCAGCCCTGGTGGCAGATATCTCTGAGATAACAGCTTACTCTATCTCTCCTCCTCCGTCCTCAGGGACAAACACAGACTGATGCTCCTGGCCCTGGAAAACACTGGCTAGCAGGATGGTAAAACATTCCTGTTAGTGTAGCGTACCTATGTAACAGATAAGGAGTACTTAGTGTATTTATATAGTAAGATGAATCACACTAACTAGAATGGATTTAGTATTCATCCCAGTATCTAAAGCATGAGGATAATGCTTCAATGCAGGTTAACTGCTCGTGTAAAGGAATGCAGCAATACACAGCAGCGCTGCACTGCTGTATAAATAGTCAGAGGTTGTGTGTGTTTGCAAATGAGCCCACACAGCAAAAACTGAGTGAAATAGATGTGTGTGTGTGGATACTTCTGTGAACTTGCACTTGTGCACATGCATTTGTCTTTGCACCTGTGTGCGTGTGTATGTGATTGACTTCTCTCGCCCGGCTGTGTTTTTATAAGCTGAATGTTGTTGCCTCTGAGACCTGGCCCTCCCAGCGCCTCCAGCTGCGGGCTTTAACCCAGGTTTCTGTGGGCTGTGTGACCCACCACATCAAACACACACACACACACACACACACACACACACACACAGACACACACACCTCTAAACACACATCTTAAACTCTAATTTATGCTATCGGTGCTCTCAATTTACATACATTACCATAGATCATACATGTTGAGGTCAGAGCTGAAGCGTTCGCTCCTATTTAAATGGGGGGGGGGGGGGGGTAACATGTATGATGTCTGCAACAGTATATCCAGGATTTATTTCAGGAGCTCGTGCCTGGGATTTCTGACACTAGAGATAGAAGTAGATGTGAAATGCATAGACCTCATTACCACATAATTGCAGGGTGCACCAGCGAGGATGTCTCTCTTAGCATAAGAGCTCTTAATGCTAAACAATGGGCCCTGTGTTTCCTCAGTGGAGGTATGTAATGGCATGTGAGTTGGTGAAAAAGGGCCAGTGATGTCTCCCTCATTCCCCTTCTCCTCTCCCCTACCTCCCTCCCGCCCTCTCAGCTGGTTATTATGCATTTCATTACGTGGCCTGCTGTCGGGGAACCATGCTCTTTTGGCCCATCTCCTCCACCCGCAGCGTGGCTTCCTCCAGGATCGGACATAATGATTCTACGAGATGGCAGCAGGTCCAAGCCCACTTTTTACTTTGCATCCAGCCGCAGAGGAAGCTGTGGATAATTCACCTCCCCTCACTCCCCTGTCTCTAACTGAGATGGATGCAGATGAGCTTTTCTATACTCTCATTGTGTGCGTGCGTGCGTGCGCGCGTGTGTGTGTGCGTGTGTAGGAGGTGGTGTGCCTTAAGCCAGAAATGGATTGGTCTGTGTCTTTAGACTGGGCCCGGTGAGGCAGGCGGAGAGTATAATCTGATTTAAAGCATGTCAAGGATTGTGAATAATTTCCTCATTACCCCCACCCCTCCCGTCATTTTCGGGGCATATTTAATTTAACAAGAAGAAGGCCTGTGTCTGTGTGTGTGTGTGTGTGTGTGTGTGTGTGGCCTGCATGTGTATTTGTGCATGTCTCTTTGTGTGTATGTCACGTCTATGCTGAAGACTGTCTCCTATCTTCCCGCTTGAGGAGGAAAGAATTACTCCTTGCATACTCTCGCACTTAGCCCCTCTCTCTCTCTCCGACCCCCTGAGAGCTACAGCTGTCACAGTGTCACTTTTTCCATCCATAATTGAGGAGTGCGCACTGCACAAAGCCCATGAAACCATGTCAACCACTTCCAGTTGCTCCTGTTAAATAATCAGGCAGAACCAACAGTGCCAGGGGAGAATCTGCCTGCGCAGCTGCCTGTATCGCTGGCTTGTGCAATCAGTCCTCAACTTCCCCCTCTTCTATCTTTTCCACCCGACTACACCTTGCACTCACCCCCAAACACGCAAGATGCAAACACTTGCCCAGTTGCTAGACATGTGCAGTCAAAGTCGGGTCACAGTGTCATGGTGGAGTTGAACACCAGCTTTGTTTGCTTGTCAGGTAACAGCGGGGAAGAAGGGGAAGAGAGAGTCCACGTTGACATTAACAAGACTAAGCAGGGCCGACAATAGACTTTTGGCTGCTCCCCTCATTGTAACGTGTTGCCACTTCACATGGCAATGAATCGACTTGTGTATTGTAAATATTAGTTCAAGCACACATAATGTAGAAATGTGCATGGAAAGAGTGGGACCTTTAGCACTATCTTAAGTTCAGTAAATAGAGTATTTGTCTATTACGATCTGTCATTGGAAAGAGTTCAATCTCACTTGTCTTCAATTGTAAGATGTTGAATATAGGAAGAATATGACACGACCAAAAAGATATGACGCACAAGACAAACATATGGTGAAGAACATACTTATATTTTAAATAATTAATAATATTGTGCAAAGTCCGGTGCAGTGATCAAATTGGAAAGAAAGATAAAAGGAGAGCTGTTTGAATAAAATGTTAAAATAAAATTGGACAAGAAAAGGAACAAAGACAACAAATCAGAAGTTAATTTGGAGCACTAGTTTAGTCTTATTTAAATTAAATGTATTTTTTTTCCTTTAATGTTTTTATTTTTTTTATTATTACTTCATATACTAGGGTTTGAAGTACACTTGTGCTATTCCTTATTATTTCTTATGAGGAACTTCTAAATACAGTATAATAATTTGCAGTGAATCTTTATTTAGCTACTGTTATATATTTTCTGGAATAAGAGAAGACGTTGACCTACTGGTGGTTCTAGCGGAAAATTCATATAATCACCAAATACATTTGAATGTATCCTCTAGGGCTGTGGTTCCCAATGTTTTTTTGTCGTCTCTCTAAAAATAGTAAGCTATTTAGTAGGCCACAACTCTTGACCTCTCAACCTCTGTGATCAGAGCTCTCAATCACTGTCGTCACGTCAGCAGCTCATTCCTGCAGTCAGAGCATCGCTATTTTATGAATGAAACAAAATGTCTGAGTAACGTAAAATGCTGTTGACTCATTAGTGTCAAAAAAGAAAATAAAGCTGTATCTCGAGAGTTACCTTACATTTGGTTTTGTTGAAGGGCAGGACAGGTCTCCGCCAGAATGTTTCATCTATGGACAAACCAGGAAACACCAGGACAAATAACACCAAGAGGTAAAGGTAGGTAAAGTATAGGTAAAGGTCAGAAATGATTTGAGAGGAAAAAGCAGTTGGCGCTATCAAAAAAATGTGCAGACATCAGAAAAGCATTTGAAGGAGCAGACAGTGATTTACAAAAGGTGATGCCGTCATAAAATGTGAAAATATTGTTGGGGTTGGGACCACTGGTCTAGGGATCTCAAATATACAGTGTGTAGCTAACTTCTTTAGATTCTATCCAAGTCCAGCCGAGAACCTCATGGTGGCGCTAGAGGAAAAGGCGGGATTAGAGACTTTCTCCATCCTTTGGCGATGTCTGTACAAAATATGGATGGACGCCAATCCATCTAATACTTAAATATAAGCAAAGAATGCTAACTGTGCACAATTTCAAATGTATTCACTGTTAGAGACGAGTGTAAGTGGGGTTGAGTCGCTTTTTTTTCAAACACTGCTCTTTACCCAGGCATTGGTCATTTTTTCAAATTAAGTCTGTGATAATTAGTTCACTACTGGCTCTCTGTTTAGTGAGCCACGAGGAATAAGGTGTTTTTTTTTTTCCTTTTTCACCTTTTTTTTATCCCTGCCTGTCTTCACCGTCCCTGCCTGCATCCCTCTGTTCCCATTTCCTTCTCAACCTCTACTCTCCTGACCCCTCCTCAGTTCCTCTCTCCTGATGGCAGGTTCTCGCTGGCATCTTGCAGTGTCAGGAATCAAAGCAGGCGGAAAGCTCCCAGGAAGGCATATAGCGTGCTGTGTAACACCCCCCCTTCCTTTCCTTAGGTCTCTGTATAATTAAGCATCACAACCTCCACGGAGGAACTGCAAAGACTCACACTGTTCACAGATACAGCATCCATTAGACTAACGCTACCTACCCTAATGAATGTTAGACACACACTCACGGCGAGGTCGCTTATTGGAGTGCGTCTTAAAATAGGGAGAAAAAGAAAAAGCTGGTTTAGATGCAGTGTCATGTAGCTTGACAAGAAAGCAAACCTTCAACCACTTCAAAAGTAAAGAGAACAGCTTACATTTAGAAAAAAAGCGGTGTTGCCAATATAGGAATTCAATGACAAAGTAGCCTACGTATAGAAAATGTCCAATTGTGTGTCTGCGCTGTGTGATCATCATCAGAAAGGTAGAGTATAGTGAGGCTTAGTGAAAGATGTGTAATTACTGTGTAGTGAACAGTAATGGTAACCTCCCACTCTACAGGCTCTTGACAGCCCTACAGCTCTCTCTGTGGAGCACGGATTTCTTTATATAACAGAGCTCCGTTAACCAAGTCCTATAGGAGCTCAAATATACTATGACAGTCTGAAGTGATCATTGAACACAAACTGGGTCGGACATTGGAGCAGTCCGGTGTCGAGATAGCTGCTTCTACATTCGTTATGCTGAAAGGGAATCACGCAGTTGGCCTTACAAAACTTAAGGGCGAGATGACTGAAATACATTTTTGGTACAAATTTGTATTAAGGCTTTTTTTATAAAGACTTTATAACTACTTACCATACTACTCACCTAACACTGGTTTTGTTGTTTGTATAATATGCTGCGGTTAATAAAAATTATTTTTAATTTCTTTAATTAATGTCATAGATTAGTTACTAAAAAGAATCACAGAGGAAGACACATTTACAGAGCATCCAGATCAAAAGTTATTCATTTATTTAAAGAAATTATTAGTGTTGCAAACTAACTTTTTGACAGATATGAACAAATTTTTTGAGGATCGGTTCACATTTTTTCAAGTCTAAAATACTCACTTGTTCAAATTTGAGCCACTTGTTCTGCTACTTTATACTTCTACTCCACTATGTATCAGATGACATCATATAAAGTAGGTACAAATAACTAGACTCTGATCAAATACGGTAAATTGATACTTACATTCTACATTTACTGCCATTGACCTAGGGTTACATAATTACATAATACTGTTATGAGTCGCAGGGGCCATTTTTCTGCATTGCTTATGATGCTTACGTAATTAATTACATGTGAACTAATTAGTTAAATACTAATCAATCAATTCTGGAGTGTTTGTAATTATTCCTAGTCCTTGTTACTGAATCATGAAACGTTTATAAATTACTAATCAAACATTAATAAAATAATATGCTAAAACACCTGTAAGGTATGCCTTATTATAGTGTTTTTACAGTATGAAGAAAGAATTGTGTTTGCGTTGTGTCAGTACTCGGGCTACATTTAAGCCATTATTTAATGTTTCTGACACAGTCTCTACAATAATTGCAGCTTTACTTTATCTTTGACAAGCTTAGTATTTATAAGTAGCATTACCATGTATTGGACTGCTACAGTCTACTGTTGGTCGGATTATTCACAAAGCCACGTTATTCCAGTTGGTCCTCAGAATCAAAGCAGCAACATGCACATGTGTTTGGTCATCCTGATACATCTCAGTGATCTTTCACATCGCTGTAATAACTCCATTGTTTTTATATACTTATATACAGTTCCTGTGTGATGAATTCCTCTATGATCTGCTCCTGTATGTAACCTGAATGATGATGTCTGGGCCACAGTGCCTCCCTGCCAAGCTACTGCTTTGTTGTTATTTGCAGTGACACATGCAGGGGCTGCAAAAGGTCAATGGCTTCTCCCATAGAAGGAAATAAGAGAACCTCTTGATTATAACATCTGCATATCTATGGGCCAGAGAGAGGGGCTGTGACTCGCTTCCGTGGATTTATTGACTAACATATGAGTCTAAATGGGGAGTCATAACTGTGTAGCGACGAAGGAATCCAAGCAGGCTATATTATGTTAATGTGGCGTCTCCTAGAAGAGAGGAAAGGACTGTGTAGTAGTATTAGTGTTTTCCTGCCACTCAGATTCTGCATCTCATGAAAGCAGTCAGCTTCAAGGTTTTCGCTCTCTGTGTGTACTAACCAAAGCTATTCATAGCTTTATTGCCCCTGAGCAGAGCTTTGTCTGTGAGAGTGACTTACCAAACTGTGCAAGATGCAATACGTCTGAGGAAGAGCTGTGTTTGTGTAATCTATTTTTATTTCTGTGTGTGTGTGAGAATTTATTAATTAATAATTTATTCATTTTTAGGAATTCTTTTTAAGAATCGTGAGTGACGTTAAAGGCACAATATGTATTTTTCCACCACTAGGGGTCTCTCATCAAAACCTCAAGAAAAGATGGAGTAGTTGTCTTCATTACCACTGCCGTCATTGAGGCAGTCAGCGTCTCCCAGTTAGGACTCCTTCAGTATCGTTCAAGAGGTTTTTACATGGAGAGGTCTCCTCCTCTCCAAAACAAAACAAAAAAACAGTGAGTAAAACCAATAAAAACACTGAGTTAAGTAGTTGCGCATAAAAAAATCAATGCTTCTCCGACGCTGTTCGACCCCCGCTAACGTTAGCTCAGCTTGTTTCTCTGATAACTTAAGATCCCAGACGTCCTATGACTAAAATCCTTTTATCCTGTTAATAGTTTTAAATATATAACGACCAAGATCTAAAAAGTGTAGCATAAAAATGTGGCTTAAAACTGGATAAAAAGTCAATTCATGACACATGCTCAGACGGGATACGTCAGCCTTACAGAAGACCAAATGAAACTCTGAGTGAAAGAGCTGACTCCCCGAGAACTGATCTCACAGCTGAAAACTGAAATATCGATTTCATACACATAAGATAATATTGTGTTGGCAGATGTCAGGCCTTGTGGATTTTTTGTTTATTAGTTCATCTGGTTGCCTTTTCACTATCCATTAGTGTAATTGTTCTTTTTGTATGCTCTTGTACAGTTGTGGTTACAGACTCTCTGCCCACCTCCCTGCACTCGTATTTAGGATGCAATTTATTTGCTAAAAAAAAGACAAAACATAACAAACAAACTTAAAGATGAATTTGACTAATAGCATTATTATAAAAATGTTTGTTCAAATGTTCTACTGTTATCACAATAATATCATTATTGTGAATTATTTTGGCCAATCGAGTAGTGAATATCTGATATCGTGACAGCCTGAGCAGTGACTACAGGACAATATATTGTTAAAAATGTACAAAAGAGCAAACTTAAGGCGCTCACATGTAGAGGAGCAGGAATGATGTGAAGTTTTGTTTAAAAAGCGACCATTTTCTACCTTGGCACGTCTTCATCAGCGTTATAGAGAGAGACATAACTGGAGTCTTTATAAGTATTGGACAAAAGGAGATAATGAGTGTCATTCAGAAAGTACTGTACTTGCCTTTTCTGTTTTTGATTTATTGTTTTTAGAGGGTTTTTTCTTTTATGGTTTGTTAGTTTCAGGGAAGCTCTTTCTGAATGCTGCTCATTATCACCCTCCTGTCTGCCCATTCACTTAGATCGCACCTGGTTATTTTGTCCACACAATGCAGAGGAGATGGATGAAATATAAGTAAGACATGTGTTTGGGGACCCCTCTAGATGTATTACATATTGCTGTTGAGTAGAAAAACCTGGAACTCCAAATGTTGATTTTCATGTCAAAACATTGAAACTTGGCTTTCAATCTCTAAACAAAAGTGGAATTAAATTGGCATTTTTACAGTCACGTTTTCACCTGGCAGTGCCTTTTTATATGTGCTAATACACAGGTGTGTAATTTACATTTCCTGTGAGCACGTGTAGCCTGGTCTGCTCAGTAAAGGGCAGATTGGGTTTAATTAGGGATGCATGATATATATGGGGTCGATAAAAAGAAGAAGAAAAAGAAATTAAAATCATTATGTATCATTCCGATAAAGACATTATAGGCAATAATTTACCGGCCAATAATAAGAAGCCAAATTGCTTTCGTTGACTCAACAAGCACAGCATCTACACCCTCGATACAGTAGGTGGTGGTGTGCACTTTCAAAGTTGGTTTGCGATCCACCAATCAACACAGAGAAGAAGAAGAACAAGCGCAGCACGCTGACTGGAGAGACAAAGACGTCATCTACGCCGTGGATGTTTTTCACAGTTTCAGAGGGAACACGATACGATTGGGATTTGAAATACAAGTTTTCTGATGCACTTTACTAGAAATAATAAATGAACATTTAGAGTCAGAAGTGTTCTTTATTTTGTGGTTAACAATAGTGATGTCAGTTAGCTTTGGTTAGTTCAAAGGTATGGCATATTAAATCATCCGTCTTTGCTCACTACATCTTAGTCTTTCTCACCGGGGTTCTTATCCGGGGTGCATAAACTACAGGTTATGAACTTATTTTTTAAAATACAAAAATATGAGATTATCAGTTATTCTATCTGTATCGGCCATGAGAAGCAGGTTAATTGGTTAATCAGTATCGGCTGAAATAAATCTGTATCGTGCATCGTGGTTTAATGTCTTATTGTCTGATTGAGAGAAACAGATTTTGCTGTGTGTCGCATGCTGCGCAGAACACAAATATATGCACAGTGCACAAACAAATATTCTCCCTTAGTGGTTTCGCGGGAAGCCTTTTTACACGTTGCTTCACAGCCAAGCATTTTGTGTGCCATGTGTGGGATTAGATGTGACATGGCGGTGGATGGAGGGGATGTCATGGTGATTCCTCATGCGTTGTTTGTGTGTGCGTGTGGTTGATCATCGTGTAGATCGGGAGGCTGCTGAGCACATATGTATTGTTATTTAGAGGTCAAGTTGTGTATCATGAGGCGTACGGCAGGGGCCTTGCACAACATGATGATAATCTGACTCAAGTGTTTATTCAGACCACGGGGATGAGATCTGAATATCACATTACGACATCCAGCTTCCTTTTTACAGCTTACTCTCTCCATGTATTGCCCTCAGGTAAACATTTCTCATCATAACAACCAGTTTAGGGGGATTATTTTGCTTCACACAGGGATGCTTTCTTGCTGATATGTGTGTCAGGATTGTTCTTAATGACTTCCTTGTGTTCTCAATGGCCCACCAGTCAGTGTGTCCTTGACTCTGTCAGCTGCCTGGAGAACATAACGAGAATATGATCCTCTGGGTCTGAGTGTGTGTGATGTGTTTGCAAGAGAGAGAGAGAGAGAGCTATCTATATAGAGTGTGTATGCGTGCTTAGTATGTGTTTGTCTCTTTATGTGTTTGTGTGTCTGTACTGTGTGTGCAGCCAGTGCAGCGCAGGCCCGGGCTCTGCTCTTCAGACATCTTGTGCGTCTCTGGTGAGTAATCAGGTAATTGATCATACAGACAGGTAATTATTCCTGTGCCAAGCTCACTGGCAAATGAAAAGTCTGGCAAAAAGCATCCATCTCATCCAACACAGCCTGGAGTAAGAGAACAAGGGAAATTTAAAAATTGGGCTCTGGGAGGATAGATGGCCAAACAAAGAGGCCTTAAATCAGAAGTGAGGCTTTTAGCACGTTGAGTCTCGAAGTATGAGAGAGGTGTCTGTTCCAGATGTTCATAACCCTAACCCCAGATTCTTAGGTGATTCAGAGGGGATTCCTGGTGAGTAACTTGGAAATACACTTCAGTTCCCATAGTCAGCCTTTAGAAGTCTGAAAAGAAGCCTGAAATCCAGTGATTAGAACATTTCAGTGGCTTGTAGTGTGTTTTACTTGCGCCTGCACTCTGTGGGTTGTAAAAGGTGAGCTACTGTTGGTGTGACAAACTGCTTACAGGCAGAATTTTACCTCCCCCTGCATACATCTGTGATCTAGATTGCTTGCTTCATTGGTGTCATTTAGGTTTGTTCTGGAGCAGTGAGTAAACCAATCTTCTTACATACACCCCTGTCTGCAGTTTGCCTTGATTTATGAACAGGGAATAACCCAGCCGAACTTGAAGCTCATTTGTCACCTGTCATTAAGATGTACTGGTAAGGTGTTTTCCTGTTACAAATAGCCCCCCTCAGCCCCCTCAGTAGTTGTGCTGTTGCTGCTGCTCCTGGGGCTGGGCTGTGGAAGAAGCAGAAAAAAGTGGAGCCTTGCTGCCTCTGCAGCTGTGTGGAGCTCACACAGAAAGCAAGGGTATTATGTGTTGTCCAGTTTGTATGCATGTTTGCATCGCCGTCTACACCAGAAGATCTTGTTCCCCTCGCGGCGATCACTCATTGTCATTTTTTATCTTTGCGTGTGAGTGTGCGGTGCATATTTCTCCCCCCGCCGCTCTTCCTCACGCACCCCTCCACCACGCAGAGAAGTGGTTGCGCTCTTGTGGGCTGAAACTCCCACTGGAGACAGACACTTATTTGGCTCCAGGATAAAGCTAGATGTGTGCGGAATTGTAATGCTAAGTCTAGCATGAAACTCGGGGGGGCCATGGGAGACTAATCAGTTGTTGAAAGGCAAATAAATAAATAAAGGCACACTGCAAATCTAATTTAGCCTGGATGTATGCTCCTGCATTTTGTAAGCCTGACTGCTGCCACAGCCTTAGTTGTAAAACACAGGCAAGTGCATGAGTTTTTCCCCCCTTTGTTTCAGTGTAGAGTGATGGAGGAGTGGGGAGAGGAATAGGAAGGGACATTAGCCCCAGAGAGGTGACGTAGGCAGAAGAAGGGGTGAAGCTGTGAGTTTGAAAGAGGCACAGTTGCAGATTTGTCATTAAATATGTATTTCCTTCAGCAGAAAACCCTCTATACACACTCCCTGAACTGACATTCAGTTGGTATCCTCCGAGCTGTATGGGGAAAGGGAGTGGAGGGAGTGAAGCGGGTGGAAAGAGAGGCACAGACACACAAAGAGAGAGAGACGTACAGAGAAAAAGAAAGACAGGAGAATATGTTTGACAGGAATAAGAAACAAAGGCAAGAGAGACTGTCTGGGGGAGAAGCTAAGCCAACAAACCAGTTAATGTATATTATGTTAATGTAGTGTTGAATATTCAGAAAGTAAACAATGACAGATAATCTTTAAATGGAATGGGAGCATTGCTAAATGCAGCTTCAGCTCTTCAAGATTGTTCCTTCCAGTCAAAGCTAAAGCTGAAGCTGCTGTTCCAGGAGTGAAATAACTGGAGCATGTGTGACAGCTAAGATTACACACAGCTAACACTCATTAATATCCGAGCCTAATTATAGCATTCAGAATTGAACTTGTAGGCTTAACAGAGGCTGTCAGTGTGTGTTCATTTACCTGTTCACACAGCACACAGGTGCTACGAGGACTCGTAACAGAGGCATTTACAGTATAAGGGGAAACTTCAATGGCTTTTTAAAGACATATAGACGTGTAACAGTAAACAGATTTGGAAGAAATCCCCCAGACTCAAATAATTTGGTCTTTTTTCCAGATTCATAATTTTGCATCAATATTCAACAATCCTGCACAGAGGAATACGCCATGGAAGATGCGCAGGAATTAATTTCTCCACCTGCAACAGCCTCAGTAGCCCAGAAGGCAGAAAGAACTACAAGACATGTTGATTTTTGAGTAACACTCACAACTGAAAAGCCCTCTCTCTCGTTGTCACCATCTCTTCTTTCTCCACCTACAGATGAGACGACAGCTGAAAGTAACAGCTTACAATCCATTCTTTGGTAGATGATAACATGTAGAACATTTCTAACATACAGTAGGTTGAAAGAAACTTGAATCACCAAAAAAGAAGTATAAATCCAGCTTTTGTACGCAGCCATGATAGTGGAACTTAAAAAATTAATAAAGAAATTACTCAATAGATAAATGATTATGCTATTAAATATACCCAAAATAATATCAAAAATAAATGTAGCCATTAATTAGTTGATAAAATGTGACAAACATTGATATTTCTATTTTAATTTGGTTCTTTGTTTATTTACCTTTATATTAATTTCCCTTTTTATTTAATTGTGTTGACTTTTAAATGTATCTTTTATTTATTAAAATTTAAATTTTAAATATATTTATTCATTATTAAATGTATGTATGTATGTATTTATTATGCCTTTATTAATGCCTGCATTCGTTTCCCTTTGTCCCCTCTGTTACTACAATTACAGCCATATTATTTGTCCGGGAGTCTATGGGGATTTGATTTTGGAGCCAGCATCAACAGGCCATTAGAGGAGCTGCAAATTAACCATCCATGTTGAGCATCATGGTTTGGCTTGTTAGCATGCTAACATTGGGTAGGCTAAGTGCTAAACACAAAGTACAGCTGAGGCTGAGGGGAATATCATTATAGGTATTTGGTCATAAACGAAAGTATTGGACAAACTAAAATGTTGACTTGCATGGAGCCAGATGCAGTCCAACTGAAATTAAATTGCAAACGTTTTGTCTACAACAGCATACATATCTGCTCTTTAGATCACTTGTCATAAAATGTGGCTTCTACTGATTAACTGTATTTGTTTTTAAGAAATTGCTTTCCCTACATAATATAAATTGCCAAAACAATTGTTAACATTGAAATTACATTATTTCATTCTAGCATGATATTGTTGCAAAGAAATAAATGTTTTTTCATTATATTTGAGTCATAATACGTAGGGGAATACAACCTCAAGGAAACACCAAGTATCACAATGTTATTCAATATCTATTTACATAAACTACCAACTTCATGGTTTTGTTATCATTATTTGGATCAAGCTGTCTGGAGATCATTTATTTCCGAAAGTTATTTTCTGCCCAGGCATATAATAATGCACGAGTGTTGACTACATGACATTTGCTCCAGGATCACTCCAAAAGGTACATTTACTGTACAGTAATCACTTCCAGTGCAAGCTGCAGTGCGTTGCTTCAAGTGCAGTCTGACTCACTGGCAGTTATAAAAGTTATTGCATGCAAGATTGTTAGAAAATGTTCACTTGTTTTAAAAAAATGCTTCATAGAACGCTAGGAACATTTCTTCTGAATTATTTAGCACTCACTCCGCTCCTCCGAGGTTCCTTCATCTATTTCTATAGGGAAGTAAAATCTACATTCTCCTGACAGTATAAACCAATATTTAAAATGCATTGCCCCATCGCACACACACACAGATTTATTATCCCTATAGAGAGCTAAGTGTTGCAAATCATCCATTAGAAAAAAAGATATCTACAACCTTTATCATCACAGAGCTGGATTTGTCATTTAAGCAATGCAGGGATACGGCGTATTGGTTTATTTAAAGTCGTAGAGGGCTGAAGTTAGCTGCTGCTATTCCAATTATGTGACGTCACAAAACTACTAATAAGAATGATAACCAGTGGTGGAGGAAGTATTCAGATACTCAAGTAAAAGTACTATTGTCACACTGTAAAATACTCTCTTACAAGTGAAAGCATGTCCTGCGTTGAAAATGTTTCTTTAGTAAAAGTATGTAAGTATAATCAGGGAAATGTAGTTAAAGTATTAAAGGTACTAAATGCAGTAAAATGTCCCCTGTGACTGTGTATTTCATTACATTAATGCTGCTCGTGCATTAATGTAAAAGCAGGATTTTACTGTTGTAGTTGGTTGAGATGGAGCTCATTTTAAACTATTAATGTATGATTATTTTCATTATGGATAAATCTGCTGATTATTTTCTCCATTAATCGAATGATTGTTTGGTTTGTAAAAATTCTGAAAATAGTTAGAATTGTCCTCACAATTTGTGCCACCTTCACAATGTTTGTTTTGTCCAACCAACACTCCAAACCTCAACATTATTAACAATACATTCAACTTTAAAGCAACTCTTCACATTGAGAAGCTGGACCCATGAAATGTTAGTTTTTTACTTAATAATGATCAAAATATTTGCCAATTTTTCTGTTAATCAGATTATTGTTTAATCGACTAATACAAGCTGTACTTGTATATACTGTTGGATAGTTTAATTTATAAAAAAAAAAACATATTTTATAAACTCTTCTAATGTTTTTTTAAGCAAAAATCTTTATCTGTAAAGTTAACACTCAAGTAAAGTACTTCACAGTTTTACTCAAGTACAGTACTACTTAGTTTCCATGTACACTCCCACACTGCCCTGAGATGAGGTGTTAACACACCCGTGTTGGTGCTTTAACTTCCAGTGTCTGCCTTCCAGCACCCTTGTGTTTTTTGCTTTAGGCTGTCTACCTCCTCTTACTTTGCAAACTATAAGAAGGCAAAGCTGTGGATAATGGGCAATTTTTTTTAAATCTCTCAAAGTGAAATGGGGAAGCAGGCAGGGTCTACTGCTGTTTCCCTCAGAACTAGTACTTTGGCTTTTCACTGCTCATCTTGTCAAAACAGGCGTGAGAAGGCCAGTGAGTGAGGGTTTTTAAATTCAGTCTATGGGCCAGCTCCTGTTCTGTGAAGGTTTGATCATGAGCTGACTGCAGCGAGACCTCTCTGACTGTAAGCTGGAGCTCACCCTGATAAAAGCAGGTCATGGGCATCCAGTTTGCATGTCTCCCTGCTGTGACTGATGGTTGGAGAAACATGGACGTTGCCTTCACAGGCTCACAGGGAGCTGCTCCATCCTCCCTGTTGGTCCACAAGGTATGCACACTCTAACTGTGTAGTGCCAAAAATAGCTTTTTTTTTTTTTCCTTTTTTTCCAATCCTCACCAATTGTGGTACATAACATATTTTGATGAGCCCAAAAAGCTTTTAAATATTTTTTTGGATATGCCATATAATTGCAGACAAAATATTTGTAGGTGTGGCATATTTTACATATCTGCTCTCATAGTTTGTCAACACATTGTGCTACTGTTACTAATTACTTTTCATTAACACATATAGACTGTGTATTAACTCTGACTGATCCTTCAAAGTCTGTTCGCATTTCACCTGTATTTCTAAACTTTTTGAATTATTTAAATATTAAAAACCTTTGTTTTAATTTTGTTGGTTTTTCTCATCATGAATTAATTTTTACTGTAATCACCTAATGAATCCAAGAGTTTCTCCTACTGCTGAATCTCATTAAAACTGCTTTCAACAGAGAGACACTGTAGCTTCTTCCACCCCCGGGCAGAAAGAAAAATGTCCGCCAACGGATAGTTTGAATAAAAGAACGATTTTATCTACATCATCTTTTGAAGAAACGTTTTTAGTGATTCGATGGAAACATACATCATGGGGAAGTACAACGTGTATTTTACATACTCTTTTTTGCATTAACCTCGACTCTACACCCCTCATTCATCCTCCACTGAGTCCAACTCTGGCTTATCAAGCCACACACGGCCATGAGTCAGAGAGAAAAGGCCAGAGTGAATGGTGTGTGTGTGTACTGTATGTGTGTGTGTGGGCAGCGGGTGGAGGTGTCAGGAGTACAAATAAAGGTTTTAATATGTCCTCAAAACATGGCAGAGACTGTCGGGCAGATGTTTATCTCTAATCAAAATGAACACAATAAGATTACAGCAAAGTCGTATCATCTGTCATCATCTATTGCAGCGTGGCTGCAGAAAATATCCTGTTTGTGTCTGCGCTACCTGTTGTGAGGGGTAAAACCTGCAGCAGAGAAGGGTTAGCTTTGAGTTTCAGTGTCAGTGATCCATTCAGAGCTGTGGTGGTGATGATAATGAAGCAAACTCATCCGACTGTGACAGGCTTTGTAAGTGCTATCATGAAAGCACTCGAACATGTAAGGGCATATCTGATTTGCAAACCAAATACCCTCAGCCAAAAACCCCCTCTTTCAGTTGTTCACAAGTGGAGTATATTAAAGAACCATTTGACACTAAATTATATCACTTACACTATGTATACAGGCTTTTTTTTGTGTGCAGCTGCCACAAGCTGCAGATAAACTGACAGAATGAGGAGTTAAACATTTCTATTCCATCTGCAGGCAACTTGAGATCAGGGTGACGGAAGCTTTAGAAATAAGACTATTGCTGCTGTAAACATGGTGTGATTTCCATGCTGTGCTTTTTCACACATAAATTGAACATTCGCATGATCAAGGCTGGCAATTTAAAAACATGCACTCTTAAAATGAACTTGCCTTTTTTTCAGATACTGAGCACTAATTGTGTTAAAGTAGTGAGACAATACATCCAAAGCTAACTCTGGGCTTATGTTCAGTAATTCCCATTCAGAGCAGGAAATGGTGCAGGCTGATCACACACACATTACATTATGCCGACCATATTGCCCCTCAGAACAAGACACTCTACACAGTAAATGTAAGACACAGATGCAGACATGCATAATGCATGAGTGTTGAGCAAGTGTTCACATTGCGATGCGAGTTTGCTATGTTGAAAGTACTTATGGCATATTGTACCGTGAATAATGACTCAAAACCCACATATGTACACACACGCGCACATTCATTTGCATGTTCGCTAATGCTCGCATGGCTGCAGACACACACACTGAACAAACTAGAGTCTGCTGGCAGCACAGACGGATGTCTTCTTGACAGCTTATAACCCGTATCAAACTGGCTGCTTGGCTTGCACTGAGCAAGTAATGCACAAACATGGACACTATATTATCGCATGCATTAATAGAAATGTACAGGGCTGTCCACGCTAGGCTGTCAGCTCTATTCAGTGTAAATAATGAGAGGTTATTACTATGCTGTTCTTTACATCCAGAAATGATTTAGTGTACTGCATGTATTGATCAGTGAGCAGAGGAGGATACTGTATCTGTCTTCTCTGTTGGGAGGAGGTTGTTTACAGAGGCCTTGGCTGCCGTACTTGGTAAACTTATTGACCAGTAACTAGTGTGTTCCAATAAACCCTGCACATGAATATTGACCGACATCACATAAAATGTTGACGAGTGTGCTGAGCGGGATCCTTGGGTGTGTGTGTTTGTTTGTTTCCCTGCAGAGCTGTACATAATCTAAAAGTTATTCTTTATCTGAATGAAAAGATGAAAACAAAAAAAAAATCATTTTAGTTATAGTTTTTCTATATGATGAGAACCTTGAAGCTGTTTCCCAAGCAACAGAGTTTGCAAACATTCTGTAAAACCTTCATTTCTTTTTACATTTTATTAATCGTTTAATGGCTCAATGCTTTGTGTTATGTTATGTCTTTATTTACAGACCAAATGAATCCTGAAGTCTCTTTTTTATGCAGCATAGGTTACACTGAGATCATTGAAACTTCAAACAAATTTTTACTAAGCAAACTGCTGAAACAACTATCACAATCACAACTTTAATAAAGCTCATTATCTAATCACATTGGATTAAACTTTAATACAAGATTACAATTTAAAATGGATGGATTACTGAATGGGCCCAGGGGCCCAAAGTTCTGGTGGCCCCCGTGGCCTTCACCTTCAAAATGTCACTCAGAGAAACTCAAAATGACCACTTTGACTGCTTCTTATATTATACCAAATATCTCCAACAAAAAAAAAAAAAAAAAAAAAAAAAATATATATATATATAATAAAATGATGATAAAAAAGGACACTGCCTGGGATAGAAAAACCAACGGAAGAAAGAGAAAAAAGATAAGTATAACAAAGAAATGAAGACACTTCCATACTCTGTGATGTCAAATACAGTAATAATGATAATATAATTTTAGTAGTTAATGATAATAGGAATAGGAATTGATGAAATCTGTGCAATATTGATATATATTTAAGCACCAAACATAGCTTGTGACGTGAGCACATTATATAGACTTTAATCTTATGTATGAAGGCTTTGAACTTTTAGTGAAACATGTAACAACATACTCTTCATCAGACTCTATATGTACGCCATAAATTGGTTGGATTTGACCCCACTTGTTTCACGACCTGCTTGCGAGTTGACTTGACACTGGAGCTCACACTTTGACATTTATGAGCTGGAAATTGAATTGAGACTCGGACCTCACAAGTTAAGTGACTCAATCAAGGCTCGTTTCGTCTCACAGCTGTTGTTTGTTTGAATAAGAGGTTTGGCGATATCCATCAATCACAGAGCTACTTTCATTTACACAATTCTGCAAGTGTTGCATTTTTTTCCCAGCGTGATCAACTAATGTAATGAGCTCAATGCAGGAAGGGGGCGGGGGTGCTGATGTGCTGCTGATGGGGCAATGAAATCCTATGATGAGGACAGGAGGCTTACTGGGTGGTAAACAGGCCTTTATATCAATCAGCTGAGGAGGAGAGGAGAACACTGGAGCCTCCTCCATCCCACACACAGCCTCCAATTAAACAATTAGGCGCAGAGGCTTCTGTAATTGGAAACATGGCTGGTCCTGTTGCACAAGGACCTCCACTCCATCAACAGCCCCTTGGCAACACTACTCCATGCCACTCAGCATGCCCTTGAGTTGAACTCTAACATCCCCATTGCACTCTGTCTCACTGCCCCCTCCTTCTCTGTGTGTGTGTGTCTGCTTGTCTCTCTGTCTGCCTCTCTGCTTCTGTTTCTGATCTAATTGCAGCAGTCCATATGGGTGGTGGGAAAACTGCAGCGTCTGCAAACCTGGCTGTATTTCCTGTGGCGGCTGTGTCCTTTTTTATGGCACAAGCTGCTGTAAAGCAGGAGTATGGATTCAGGATTGCATGTGTACATTCTGCACAACACTGGGTGCAGCCTCTTGCATGTGTCCTGCAAAATATCATGACAAATACTTTTACACAATTAATGTATAAAGAAAAAATAAGATGCTTCCAGGTTATATCCATTGGGTTGTTCTAAATTATTTTTGTTGTTTGTTTGGGAGTTTTTGGGTATAAATACATATATTTTATTTTGTTTCTTTCTTTTATTTTCAGTGTATACATTTAATGAGAATTGCACAAAAGAATGAATGTAAATGGGTGTGTGTGATAAGCTCAGTCTCGCGCCTTTTCGGTCAGTATACATTTGCTTTAGTTTGTCACTATTTCAAAAGGAATGAAGGCAACAATATAAATTATATATATTTTACAGTATATGTGCCTTTCAGTTCAATATGTTGACAACAACCGAAATAAACAAAACAAAACTAATTATGATCTGGAAAAAGAACTCAGCAGACATTGTAAACCTGAATAATTACACCACCTTGAAACACAGTGTGAATGCTGCTTGCTTGGTGGTGGCCGTTCCCTCAGTGTCACTGGAAAGAAAATGACAAAGCACCATGTCACAGAGGAATGCCAGGCATGTTGTAGCCAGTCACCCAGGTCACCACCTGACAGCGGGCCAGTTTTATGGTTTTGCTGACTGCTGCTTTTGATGGTGTAATTGTGACAATGATCTCATTCACTGCCTGCTCTCAAGGAGCCCTGTGCTCAGCCTTCCTCCCAGTGGCTGGCAGTCAGGAGGGAGAGGTGGGGGTGCACATTTCATTAGCTTTCAAATCATATTGAATTTATTAATCCCATGCTGGTTCTGCAGGGTGGGAGGCTGCTTAAGAAGGGGGAAAAAATCTTCGATATAGACACCTTTCCCTCCATCTGCTCGCAACGTGTTTGCAAAAAAGTGTTTGAAAGAGAGGATTGGGGGAGGGAGGAAAGGAACCAAGAAGGTGGGAAGGGAGAGTGAGAATAACAACGACAGCCTAACAACAAGGGCTTGTGAAAAGACTGCAGCGGGAAAAAAGTGTGTCAGATCATTTACCAGCGGGGATGCACGACTTCACCTCTTTAAAGGCAGCAGCCCTGCAGAAAGGCTCTTGTCTAGTCAGCACTGCAACAAAGGCACAGCTATGGCTTTATTTACGCGCCTGGAATGTTCCTCTGTGCACGGGGGCAGCACCAGAACAACTAACCCTCAGCTCCATCAAGGGAGGGAACATGGCGATAACCTCAGCCAGACCTCACCCCAGATAGAGAAGCAAAGAATAGTTGAAGCGACTGAGCTGACAAGCACGTCACACTATTTAACTACAGAAGTGACTCAACAAAGAGCAGCTCTCTGCCTAACTGCCGCTGAATAACACTGTTTGACGTCCTTCTGAAGAGAGTCATGTTGTAGCACAGCGGTCCTGTTACAAAGCAGGCTGTGGAGTTGGATTTGAGCAGGTGTCAGCTGACAAGGAACTCAAGTTTATCCATCCCTTGTAAAGACAGTTTACAAGTATTATTTTTTCATATTATATATTGCCTCGTTGACCTGCAGAACTACCAGGAGACTAGGCTTTTTTTTTTCGGTTGGAGCGCTTTTGGTTTACAATCTGCTTTGGCTGACCCCTCACTCAGTGAGCCTTTACACACTCCACCCGGCTGCTCAGATGGAGGCTGAGGGCACGGAGCCAGCCCCTCTGCATCCTCAGCACTCTGCACCTCTCAAGCTAATGATGAGGGCTGCTCCCACTTTGTCATACGAATAAAATCTCAATTTGTCATTTCTGTGCTTGTCTCTGAATGTGGGAGGGACGGGAGGTTTAGGTTCATTCAAGTTTAGGTGGTGTGCTAGAGTAAGTTCAGAAACTGCTGCCTTACAAACCTTTTTTTTCTGCCCACCTAGCACCTGCCAATCAGCCGCCCCCTCACACACTTGATCTGACAGCGATTAGACTGGAACTGCAGGCCTCCAGCTCACACCAGCACACATCAATGCGAGATATTAATTTTCATTCATTAAATTATAATCAGGTGCCATGGAAGATTATTAGGGCCAGGCAAAAAGGAGAAAAAAAATCACATGCACAATTTTTCATTTTATTTTGTATTTTGAGAATAGTGGAAATGTGGAGAATGAAGTCAAAATTTTGAACTTTCTAACTAACGCCAGTTTTTTCATTTATTTTCAGTTCAACTTTGATCTTGAAAGGTACATTTTATTCTCGACATTTCGACGCCTGACCCTAAAATCTTCTATAGGTTTTTTACAGGGTGCCTTGATGGGATGTTTTACTTCAAGGTGTACCAACAATTTTAAAAAAGCAACATTTATTCTGTAGTGATCGTCAATAAGAGAAGACTGCATCTTTATAAATGTCTTGATTATTAAAAAAAAGAAAAGAAACAAACTTTCACTTGGGTTGTATGTAATATAATATTTTTGCACTTCTTATGCATATTTCTCTCATTTATGTAAGGTAAAATAATAGTTGTATTAATGGTTAACACAATCCCAAAGGACATTGTAGCAATAGGACCACAGCGATCATTTCACAAATATCCCATGCTCTATTCCTTGTTACAGGAAACTTGTTCACTAAAACTTAAAGAATGTCATTTTAAATACATCTGAACTTGAGCCAAACGAGAGCCAATTAAGTGCTGTGCATGATGTTTTCTATTTCCCTCAGTTCACAGGTCAAGTTTTATTTTTACTGCCTGGCTCACTAGCCAACTGTGTCATTACGTTTTATGTTGCAGTGCAAGTTAGATTTACTCTACTCATTCCCATATGCAACTTCTCCAGCAGACTCTAGAACTGGTGCTTTTATTTTCAAGTTTTTTTTTCTTCAGTTTCGTCCTTTTAATAAGACACTGCCTAGTTCACAAAAAAAAGCAGTATATTTATTTATATTATTTTATTTTATAACTAATTACAAAAGGGTTAATTGCCATCCAGAGAATATGAACCGTACAAAGTAAGTACCTGAATCTCATGCGTCTTTATATTTAATATTTATAACGTTAAAATATTATATCATTATAATTCAAGCACAACCTTGGCTCTTAAGATTTCTTTTATCCCACATTTTAATAACTTTGCAGTCACAGCCAAGTGCCATTATGTGAGTAAATGAATTGAACAAGTGCTTGCTCTCAATCCATCTTTGCAGACCAGGTTTGTTGGTGCTCAATAAGCAGTGTGTATAAATATTTGTGTGTGTGTGTGTGTGTGTGTGTGTGTGTATGCGTGTCTAAGAGAGAGAAAGGCAGAGGACAGGAAGGAGGTGAAAGCAAAGAGCACATATCTCTGTGTGCGTTAACACGGGGCAGGGAGGAGGGCTACTTTATTTGAACGTGGCACACTTATTGACCCTCTTCATAACTATTCCTCCTCTGCAGAGGCCAAGAATGAGATATTACCACTTAGCCTCTGTAAACACAAGTTACGCTGTTGAACTATGCCTCAGCCGTGTCCGCCAGTGAAGAGGAAAGCCTTTCCTGCCTGGGTGGTCAATTTTATTGATTCTTTTACAGAAAGCTTTTCAAATAAGTCACGTGATTCTTGTGATCTTTCAGTAACAGCGCTTTGTGTCCTGTCTCCTGCCCTACACAGCTGCACGTGCACACACACACACACACACGCACACGCGCGCACACACACACACACACACACACACACACACACACACACACAACACAACAGAAACAGTAGTGCATTCCTGTAGTGCATCTTTTGAATTTGCATCAGGAGGAATGTAAACAGCAGCAACAAAAAAACGCATAATGTGTTATAATGTGATTATAGCGCTGTATAATTTAACCGCTGATATTTTTTGTTGCAAGGATTATAGTTTGCTATAATTCCCATACATTATAATCTTTTTATAATGCATTATAATGGCTGTTAAAATGCATCATAATATAACGATTCACAATTCATTTCATAAATAATAAATTGAGTACTGGTAAGGTTCTCCTGTTAGACACAACTAAATGATGGACATTTACATTTCACTAATGTAATGTTTCCCCCAAAAAACTCACTCTAAACACTACATTGACTTAGATTATTTAATGAGATTGTTTTTTCACTTTACTTCAAGCAAACAATGACCACTTATAGTAACTTATAACCATCTTGTAATGTATTATATCTGCCTATCTCTCAGGAATTTATTAACTTCACTTAAAGCACCCAATTATCACTTAGAGTAACTAATAATCACATTATAATGCATTATAACAGTGATTATAATGCATTGAATGACTAGCAATTATGAAGTATTATGATCCTTGACCTTGTAAATCATTATAAAATTCTTTATAATGTGTTATGATTATTGTAATAAATAATTAGGAATTTTTATGAGAGATTATAACTATAATTATACAGAGCTATAAGTAGATTATAACGCATTCTCAGTATCTTTATAATGCATTATAGACATGGGCGTCATAGAAAGTGCTAACTAATTTTCTTCTACTCTGACCACAGGCTTTCATTACAGTCAGCCATGTTCTCTTTCTGGCTAAATCTCAGAATTATTATTCACTTTCTCATGCAGGGTTTAGTCACACAACAGTGGGACAGGGCTCTCTGGCAAATGTTCCTACAGCAGAATGGCAGAGCAAGGCAAATCAAATGTCAAAAGAGCAGTTGGCTAACTCCAAACTATCTCACACTTTCATTCCCCCAATATTCTTGAGTGCTGCTGGGATAGATATATATGACAGAATGTCTCTGTGGGACTTAGATAAGAGGGAGCTGGAGATAAGTGAGAGAAAACCATCAGCAGATATGATAGCAATCTGGTATCCACATTAGTTACCCTGCTGTGACAACTGTGCTCATCGGCTGTGCTATTAGATGTTTTCTCTGTTAAACAATCTTATACAGATGGTATCATGGCACAATTGTTTTTTTTTTTGTAGCAAGAAGAGTGGTGATAAAGCGTGGGAAGCACTGAATGTGAGATTATCATTCATTCCTATGGAGAGATTTAAGGTTGAGAAAGCTGCTCGATCCTTTGGGATGACATGAAAGACACAAGGCTTATGTCGCAGGGCCTTGGAGACGGCACAATACACGCATGAAACTCTTGTCATACATTGTATTGGTAATTAGTTCAAAGTGCTTGGATTATTAGCATATCTCTGTCGGATCAGATCATTTCTATCTTTCTATCTGTTGAATGAACAAACACTGTATGTTGCCTTCAAGTGTCCACATCATTTTCACCCGCTGCAAGTCGAGTTGGTGAAGTACCCTCCCAATAAATACGTGGAACAAATTGATTTCCTCACATGTTGCTGTACAGTATTATCACTCTTTAGGCTGCAACAACTTCATGACTCCTTCAGCGTTTCAGGAGCAGACAGCTATTTTCTGCCATCAGGACCTGCTGTCATCACCACTTTTAAGGCTTTTTAAAAAATGTTTTATATCAGCTCTCAATTTCAGTATTGCAAGCATGACATGTTACTTATGATTCTATATTTTTTTCTAGAAAATACCTGTCACAAATTGTTGTACAGCTTTGATTTATGAACACACAACCATATAATACGTACATATAATATTGAAAACTCCAATGACTTAAATAAGAACACAAATTTAAATAAAAATTACAGAGACATTTTGTAATGTTGGGATTACATGGCAAAAGCAGTGGTATTACTAGAAGAAAGTACTAAATACAAGTTGCGTTTTAAGGGAATTATGCATTAGTAATAATAGATTGAATTATAGGCTAGCTGGCCAACCTGTTGCCATTAATTTCTAAAAAGAAAATACCATGACTAAAGACAGCTTATATTGTATTATAATTAGGAGGCATTGCACAATGATGGGACGAGGGCTTGCTTAAAACTCATTAAACCTACAGCACTCACACTTGGAATTAGAGGAAGTAATATTCTAGCTGAGAGTGTGCCCTGGGGTAAAAATGGAAAGAAAGTTCTGTTGGCTGAATTTAGTTAAAATTCTTGGGTTGCCTGAATAATTGATTTTGCTTGTACAAAAGCAGAATATTTGAACCAAATAAATTAGAGGGATAATGATGGAAGAATTTGTCAAACTATTTTGTATATACAGTATCATTTGTAATAATAGTTTATCCACAGTATAAGAATTGTATTAATTGTTAAAATTAGCTATAAATGTCAGCTCCAATAGCACTGACTGTACCAACTATTTGCTTGCACAGCCTACAGAGGAAAGCTCTTATCCCCGGTAGTAACGCAAATTCAACTGGACACAGAGGCCCTCTAAAATCAGTGAACCTTAGGCCTAATGCTAATAATGCTGAAAACCCCCTGATTTTATTTCTCTTACAATTTGCAGCTGTAATTGAAGCCGTTTTGGTTTGGCCCAACACCAGCGTGGATGCTGGTTGTATGAGATCAGAGTTTGCAGCTCTCAATTGTGTGATGTTTTGCAATATTTTCGAAAAATTCTATGCATGACTTTCGGGTGTTGTATGCTGTACAATTTGTAAAGCCCCCTAGGCAAATTTGTAATTTGTGATATTGGGCTATATAAATAAAATGTGATTGATTGATTGATAACTGAGCTTATTCGAGAGCAAACAACATGGAGTTTATTAAAATACAACTGTTTGGTTTCAGTAAGAAATAATTTAGAAGTAAATGTTGGCTGCAGCCAAATAAAGAAGTAAAATACAAATAATATCCTGAAGACAACTGTTCATCCGGCCAAATTGTCCTTGAGCAAAATGTTGGTTTTATTGTTGCTGCTCCAGCAGCAAGAAAAACTAAAATAAATTTTATGTTGTGTAAATTTGTCAAGCAAGTGATGAAATGTGACCAATTCGATTCGATTGATTTCTGCTGTGCACAACAGTTACAGATGTTTCATGAAAAAAAATGACTCGGGTAAATACTCTGGTTTTATTTTTCCACATCTAAAACAATATGTAAATAAAGAGGTGGCTAAATGTGTGCATTTCAGCCATACTGAGGTTTGATGACAAATGACAAACTAACTAATACTGTTGGCTCTTAGGTGTGCTAATATGAACTGTACTGAACAGACATTTATAAAAACTGTTGTCTGCTGTAGAGACATTTGAACCTTTCTCTCTTTGTATTTGCATAATTCATAACCTTGCCCTTTTTTATTGCAAGTGTCAACAAACATTTTTATTTATGTGTTGAACTCAGTTTGTCCTCTTGATTGAATTGCTTCTTGAATGTCTTCATTAATATGCATTTGTTTCTGCACCTAATAAATGTTTGATTTTACTGCTTTCTGTGTCTCACTCTCGCCACACTCTGCGAAATCGAGGTGAAACTAATGTATTTTATTGAAATAAAACAAAACAAAGGGCGCATCATTGCATCTTGCTTGCACATTTCAATTGCAAGTGCAACATCACATGCGCTAGGTGGTGCACTGTGTAAGTGAGCAGGTTTATATGGTTTGATCATTGGTAACAAAATCTGTTGCTCAGTAGCGCCACTTGCGCTGGCCTAGCGGCAATACCTATCAGTCTTGTGTTATTACAGCCCTCATGACCACGACAGTGTCAAGTTAGCCATACTGAAACACGGAAGAGCTTGTCAGGACTGTCAAAATAAAACGCCCACAGTTTGTTGCATGTTGCAGCACCTTTTCATGACACAAAATACATTAAGAAATCAAATATATTATTCAGTAATAAAATGTCATTCATAATGTCAGGTTTTCCTAACGCAATTCCCATAGCATTACTCGTAATATTAAACAAAAATAGTTTTATACTTTTACTTTTCCGGAAATGTTGCCTGCTTTGTGATGTGTGTTGGTCTGTCTTCGGTTGGCTTGACAAAGCTTTGACCACGAATGAGCCAATAGGCTGTGGAAGGCAGAGTTGTCCCTGTGGCCGCCATTAAAGAAAGGAATCCATGAATTCAAATGGAAACCAACAGGAACCGAGGCTGAAATTATGACCGAAATAATCGTTAAAATATAGGCCGATGGCAGATTTCGAGAGGTTTCCACAGGATGTATTTCGTTTTTAGACTAATTTTTGTGATGGAGGAGTAAGGCAGGACGTCTTTATTTTTTTAAAGCAGAGACCGTTTTAGGACTAAGGGGGAGGGGGAGAGTTGCTTCTTTGCTCTCCTTTTCTTTTTGTTTTATGAACATTTTCCGCTTCCTTTAATGAGTTTTTACTGTATGCTTTTGAGATGTCGAAATAAAGCCCACACGGTCTCTTTTATCCGCTTTTAGCTCCGGCGGGGGAACTGCAATCGGAAGGTTGTTGAATTAACTATCCTCCAGCCAAATGTTACAAAAAATATTTCTCGTTGATTAAGCCTGCACATCTTTGAAAAGACAAATTCGCAAATTGTTCTCTATTTCCCGGGAAGTGAAATGATGGAGAGTTGGATCTCGCAGTGAAGAAGGATGAGTTCTTGTTATGTACCAAACGGGGCCAGCTTGGAGGATTGCCATTCCAATCTATTCTGTCTGGTAAGATATTTAAAACTAAAGGAAAGCAGCCATTTTTAACTAGCTGAACAGGGGCTAAGCTAACGTTAGCCACACAGGCATCAGTTGATAGGAGCTTAGCTAGGCTTACGGCCCTGTCGAGCTGACATCATTTCAGGGCAACAAGGTATCCCAGTTCGCTAATGTCTCCGTGTTCCCTTGTTTGAACACTTTGTCACTTAGCATGCGTGTCACGGCCTGTCTATTATCATCCGCTTCTGCTACATTTCCATTTTTCTATTCGCAAAGCAAACATTCAAGGTTAACGCCACTCGCTTGTAAAGCTTCATTTACTAAATGTCTCAGGATACACACAGCAACATATCGCCTGTGAGCACGGAAATACATGTTGTGCATTTCACTGTCAAAAGCATGACCGCGTTCACTCAGCGAGTTAGTTGTTGTAGCACTTTCTCCCTTTCGCCTCGACACCTTGTTTGTTATTAACTTGCGAGCTCGTTCTCACTGCGTTTCCACTTTGTTTTTGTTTTTATTATTATTAAGTAGTGACCCGTGAACCAAACACCTCACGCGCTTAAGTTTGCAGCGTTAAGTTGCATCGCGGAGAGCATCACTGAACATTAGCTGTGAAATGCTGTGTTTATGCATAACACTGACAACTCCTGGAGGGACGAGTGTCAATGCCGAACTTGCACACCTTGTCGATAAAAGCACGCCCCTTCTACTTTGCCGGGAACGCTCTTTTTCTTTTCTTTTTGCAACAACCATGCAACGAGATTATTTATGATAACGGTACTTGTTTGCACACGTTAAATATTTACGTAATATGTCATCATCTTGTTTGTCAGTGGCTTAATCTCCTTGGACTTCATTTTCCAGTATTCACACCAACTAGGGCACAGGCCCCAGGCTGATTATATAATGTTTGGCATGCATTCCTGGGCATTACAAACATCTAGGTAACTACATATCTAAGCTACACTTTCTACTACCATAGACTACACTTTAAATTAGGACAAAGCATATACTGTATCCCCCTTTCTCTATCTTTGTCATCATATCATGTTGTCAGTTGTGGCCAGTTGACATTACACCATATTCTTTAAATCCCTTGTGAGATAGGCTAAATAGTGCAGTGGGAATCCACTGTGTACTCCACAATCTTCACTTGCATATGGAAAGCTGTTGATTGTGTATACAGTTCCTCCTCCTGGCTGGATAATCAAGAGCATGGTCTGAATGTGTTTGTTGTTGCAGTTAATAGGCTTGTCAGCAGGCTTAACTACACTTTGACTTGTAGGTTAACTGAAGAGTGTAATGCTACTACCTCCATGAGCTCCTCTGAACATCCTGCTTCCACAGTCGGAAGTTGGACATGTGTTTTGTCGCATGCTAAAATGTAACCCTTAGTCTTGTTATAGATTAAATGACACAGAACCACGCTGTGGTGCAGTGCCAGAAGTTAAAGACCACATAGTGCATCGACCCTAGATTGATTTGTTAATATATGCAAAAAAAAAACGTTATTAAAAGTTGAGTGAGAGTGGAAATGCATCAATAGTAATGTTGACATAGAATGTAGTATTATAACAACATGGTGAAATACTACACTGCTTTTGCCACAAATTGCCACAGCTTTCAAACTGTCCGCCCCCTTAAAGGTAACATTTCATTGCAGATAATCCCCACTCTCTCAATACTACTTAGTTGGGTCGATTGTGTGTGCTGAACTTGTAATTACTATGTTTACAACAGCACTTGAAGGTAGTTGGCTACAGTGGACAGGCGAGGTAGAGGCTGGTAGTTGTGGTGCTGTGCCTGTCTGGCTGACATTTTCCTGCACACTGAGACTAAGCATAACACCACTGCTGGTATGACTCATTTGCTGAACAGACTCCACTTTGTGGTTTTATGGTGAAAGAATGTGAATACATTGTGGTACTTTTTCCCCTCTTCATTTCTCAGTTGACAGTCTTCTCGGGAGTATTATACTACTTGTTGCATACTTTAAATTATTATTATTATTATTATTATTATTATTATTTAAACCAGGCTTATCGGAATGAACTTGATGTGTAAATGGAGTTTCTGCATCATTAAGCATGCACATATGTAGCTGGCTTTTCATGACGTTTGTAGTTTGAGCTTCCATGCATTTCAGCGTGTTCTAACATTTGGAAAAGCTCTTAGCAAACATGTTCTGTTTTGTGATTGCATTGAATGTTGCATACACTAAATTAACAAGAGCTGCATATAAAGTTGCTTGAATGAAACTGATTGAATTTGCATTAATTTAAACAAAACATGCAAACACTTGTTAGTTTCATCTTTGCACCATGACAGGGTTAACTGAGTGTGAGAGGTGACAGACAGGAAAAGAGACTTGGGAGAGGAGCATCTGTGACATGATTTGAGCAGCTTCACCTGTTGCTTGTCTCATATCTTGAAAGGCAGGAAGGCAGCTGTTTGAACACAGTGTTCCCCACTGAGACCCGGAACCCTAAGTGGCCAGAGGGAAGGTGAGCAGCTGGCTAAATCAGGGGTCGTAATCCCGAAGTACGTGTCACCTCAGGAAATCTTCCTTCCCGTATCCAGTGCCTTTGGTCGTAGATTCTCTCCTGAACAATGTGAATGTTTGGCTTTGGTATATGAAAGATAAAACTTCTCATGACCTGGAAGTGGTTGTTCACACACTTGAGCATTTATTAATACACAGGCAGGTAGAAAAATGTGTAGATTTATAGTAGCTTAGTTTATCAAGTAGCATGAACGTCAGAAGGAAATGCACAGAAATCTGTGGCACCCTCTGTTTTTGCACGCAGGCTGCCACCAATTTATTTTGAAAGGAGAGAACAACTGCAGAAGGCCCATTTATCTTTGATAGAGCAGCAGTCATCCTCTTGGACGTTGTTGATGAGGAGTGGAGTGGTGACATGTCTACTCTTTGTCAGAGGGGCTATTCAGTTCTGCCTCTTCAGGCTCAGGAATATGTACGGACATAAGTTAAAATGTTGTCCGTGGTCTACAGTTTGTTTTAATACACAATCGCATGCATTTTGTGCAAAATCTGAAAACCAAACAGAGGGACAAACTACAAGCAATTTGACTTAATGTTTCTACACCATAACCTTTTTATGACTTTTTATTTAATTTAAATTTTTATGCTATTAAAATTGCAGTTTTAATGGCAGTTTAAATAAATAATATAGCTTACCGTTACCGTACATCTGTGTAACTAGAGAGAGAGATTGCTTTTTTAAGAAGCAGTCTTTTCAAAGACCTTAAATGTTTCACAGCATTCAACTAAAAATCAGTTAATGTAATTTGTTATTGGGATGATGATGTTGTAGAAGATGCATTGTGTCTCGAGAGTTTATTGCAAGGCAGATGTTTCTTACATCGCTTGCAATCAGTCAGTCTCTGTTTTTCTGTTTCAAACCCAGTGTTGCCACCCAGCAGTGCTACACAAACCTTAACAAATCATCTGTGTCTAGTTCATCATGTGCAAATTGTTGCAAAAATATTTAGTGTTTCAACAGGGACATTTGGTTTTTACTCTACTGTTTGTAGAATCATACATTTTATAGACACATTTTCAGTCTTCATGAGTTTACATCCACTACGAATCAGCAGTGCAAATACTTGGCTTATTACCTGTGTAAACAAAACTCATTTAGCTTGAAGTCTCGCAGGAAGAGACCCGTTTCACTGAAAGCGACTTCAGACATATTTGTCTAATTCTCCCAATTAAGCTTAGCAGGTTTAGACGCGTGTCATTAAAATGAACTCCTCCAGCTGTAGAGCTGCTTCAGATCCTCACTTTCTCACTTTGTGGTAATAGCGTGTGGTCATACTGTATACTTGGTAAGACTACCAACTGACCCAAACGCCACAAAGGTCTGCTTAGTGACTATAAAGCGTTCTAGGGTTTCAGTTTCTCACCACACACACAGTATTAAGCTAATAAAGGTAAAACTGGTTGGACTTTTTGCTCTGTAGCATCCGAGCTGTGCAAAAGAGAAAAGAACGTCAGTCTGAATGTCAGTGAGCACTTTTCAACTCCACACTGTAACTGGTCAACATGATGCATTGCATACGTTGTCATTGCACTGTAGTAAACACTTGCAGCACCTTCTTTTTAAAAAAAATAAAAAAATAAATTTGCGAAATCAAAATGCATGAGGAAAAATGTAGCAGATGTCAAGTATTGATCAAACTGAGTGTTTTACATGTGATAGTTATTGTCACTGATGGCACTTTAAGGTTTTCAATATGAAATAGATTTCATAATATTCATATTTTTTTTTCATCTATCTTAAACTATGATAATGTTGTAATTTCAATACTGAAGCCCCTGAAAATAAAACTGTTAACTTGTGTGAGATGTGTCTGTAGTGATCTTTTATTGCAGAGTAATGATTATAAAGAATTGAAGTGGCTGTGACAGTTTATTAATGTAGTGCCTGTTAATGATGATGTTAGATATTGAGGGTGGAGAGTTCATTTATAGACTTAAGATAATAAACACAATACATTCAATAAGTGCATTTATTACTGAGGAAAATTGCTTGTAGACATTAACACACAACATTTGGTTATACTTTTTCCTGTATACCACAGTTGGGTTTTTGTTGTGTGCCGTATATTCTAAAGGAAAGATTCATAATGTATTTAGTTGCCTACTTGGCAGCGATGCTGCAGCATAGATGCAAACATCCTGACTGTGACAGAAACCGTCGCTAAAAAGGTGATGAATGGATGTGTAATGTAAAATGAAGAGTCTCACCTTCTGCTCTTGTAGGCTGTTGTATTTCATTCTCTCATTAACAGCGCAGCAGCAGCATTAATCAGTATTCTAGCTGTGCCCACTACTACAGTATCTACATCTCCGCAATGAACCAGATCAAAGTTTCTGTGCCCACAGGATGTGGTCAGTTGGCTCAAGTTGCCCCGACTGTACAGTTGTAGCACAGTAACTGTAGTCAATAACAAGAAGCGTGTCAGTGTTTTCACCGCGTCCCATTTTAACAGTCACCTGATACCAATCTGACTGTTAATGAAACTATTTAACCTTCTCTTGACCACATGCACATAAAGTTGCAGAATTGCCCTACGACTCTGTGTTGCGGATCCGTGCAACAGTTTCCACAAATTAAACCTGTTTGACACCTGAGAAAGTCTGTAATCATCAAATGTTGTTTTTTCTATTGTTACTTCTTGAATAATTTACAGTAATCCAAGTTGTCATCAGTTCATTTTGAATTGATCGACTAACCAAGTAATGGACTAATTGTTTCAGAACAGATTGTAACTGCTTAATTGCTGTAGTCAAATTTTATTTGGCTGCAGCTTGGATAGAGAGCAGTTTGCGTTGCCCTATCAATCTTTGTTCTTGTAAATGTAACGATTACATGGAAGATGATGCAGTAGGAAATGTTTGGTTGGGAGACCTTTTTAACCCTCTATATCTATATGTGAAAAAAAAAAAAAGCCTTTCACCAGCTTGATGCCTGGCTGTCTGTGTGCAGCACATAATCATGCCAAAAAATGTGATACTAATATCTATGAGGAGGGCCATAATATAATTTTTAGGACATTTTTCCATAACAAAACACACTACCTTTGGGGACTACCCATGGTCAGTAAGATGGGGGGGGGGTCACTTGCTAATTGCCTCTCTGGACTGCTTATGATCTGGTTTCACAGTTAACCGCTGTTCCCACTCTCCCCTTGTATTGTGCGCACAGATGTTTCCTAGCAAGATGCAGGTGTAATGTAGTGCCTCTCATACTCCAGCAGGAAAGAGCAGCCTAGCTGCTGCAGCTCTGTCATTGCACACAGACCCAGCTCTGCTGTTTGCACCTTGGGAGCCTGATTGTTCATTGGAGGTCACAATGTTTTGATCATGCATCCTGACGACTGCTGTGCTAAGTTATGATGACACTTTTTGTATGTGTGCCAGGCAGTTTTCCCCTCGACTTAGTGGTGGAGAACAAATTAAACACATGCTTTCTGTTTATCGATGATGCATACAGTATATACTTCAGAATTGTGGAATAACAAGCTTTGCCAGTACGCTGCTGTGGTGTATTACTTGGACATGCACAGGAGTCATAAATATAGTCAAAACTATTGTGTACTCACTATGTCTTATTGCTTACTAACCTGTTGTTGTGATCCAGCTCTGCTCCAGCTGACGCCATACAATGCTCTGTTTTTACAGTCGCCAACCTACCCCCAGCCCCCACCACCACCATTACAACTAACACCACAAATCTTCCAGCTTATCCCTAGCCAGGTGAAAGACCACCGCATCGCCATAACCACGGGTAATCACTTGTTCAGGCTCAGCGCCTCTGCACTTGAGTTAAGATATCCCCTGAATTGTAATGGATTAATTGGTTGAATATACAGAAGGACAGCTTGCCAACTCGGCTTGAACGGAATAGGGCTAAACGGCATGAAAATGAGCAGTCCCATGTTCGCGCAGATTACTTGAAATGTCTACAAGGATAGATAGAGGACCAAGATTGCAGGCGGAAATGGGGATGTACGCCTAAGGCATCGGGTGTGTGTTTTGTGGTAGTTGCTGTGTGCATGTGTGTATGTGGGCATGTGTTATAGGGTAGACATGGGTAGACTGTCGGTGCTTGGATGATTAGCAGCAGTACTAGCTAGCAGTGGAGCATAATGTTCCTGCTTTAACACTTAATAACCCCGCCAGTGATTTACTGCCTATGAGGCTTTTTCCTGTGTGTTTTGTTCCCTCTATAAAAGCCAGACAGCGTTTATAGAAAGGCAAAGCACCCCCCCAGCACTCACCAATAATGAGGATTAAGGTGGTGAGACCACATTTACCAGCATTAGTTTTTTTTTTTTACTGCCTTTCGAACATGTTGTTTGTGGTGATATTGAAAGCACCTGAAGTACCAGTACACAGTTCTTTTGTAGAAAGAAACAAACGTTCCAATAGCTAAGCGCAATTTCTCTATTTATTTTTTTTTTAAATATCAAGATACAATGGTGCTCTGTTTTCTTGTCATTTACCCTGTATCTTCACATCTTTCATTCTTCTCTGTTTTTTCACCCTCCGGTTTTGACAGCCCGGGTGACTTGTTGTCAGAAGTAGTTGGTGGTTGAACTGCCCCATAGAAGAGGTTTAATACCCACTCTTTACACTGTGCTCAGCACACGTTTACTCCGAGGTGTTGAGTGGATCCTGAATCAGCGACTCTGCAAACTGACAATCTCTTTCTCTCCCCCTCTCCCTCTCCCTTGTCTTGCAGGCTGACTTGACAGGGATCAAATGGAAGCGGTTTGTGTGGCAGGGGCCCACCTCTGCACCAATTCTCTTTCCAGTGACGGAGGAGGACCCCATCCTATGCAGCTTCAGCCGCTGCCTGAAGGCCGACGTGCTAAGCGTATGGCGGCGCTGTCAGCGGCCGGGGCGGAGGGAGCTTTGGCTCTTCTGGTGGGGGGACGACCCCAACTTCGCCGATCTCATCCACCACGAGCTTGCAGGTGGGGTCCGCTTTGCATACACATAAGGGCTTGTCATTTGGAAAAAGCAATGTATGTTTTATTAAGCTGTGCAAGTACATGCTCATTATGCTGCCCCCTCACTACGTGGAGGTCAGAGGTCAGGGTCAGATACTGAACAATACCCAGGGTGCTTGTCGGGATTCATTGATTGAGTTCAAGGGAGCAGGGAGAGTGCTCCTTGACAAAGAGGTGGTTGTTCTAGTTAAGGAGCAGGTCATTTGCTCTGCTTCTGTGTGACAGTTTGGCAGATAGTCAGTTAATTTGTTTTTCTAGTTGTTTTGTGAAATTAGATGATTAAAGAGTGCGGCAGAGGACTACAAGTAAGAAGAAAAAAAAAATCTATGAATATGAAATTCACCTCTCCTACCATTGCACCTTTTTTGTTGGATTCATTCAAGGTTATAAAGCTAAAAGAGTGATGGCTGTAAAAGATAGCGGGAAGTGTAGAGGGCTTGCAGCTTTTGTAAAAGAAGCACTTGAACATCGATCACCCTGTCAACATGCGTTATTGGTTGTACAATGAAAAATGATACAGATTCCACTGCTTGATTGTCAGGTAGGCACAGGGGATGCACCCTGTAAGTGAGAGCCTCAGGGATGTGTTAAAATCTGTGTAATCTGATACCTCCCCAAAGCCCCCCAACCTCCTCTGATAAACTAGCCAGCAAGGCTAGTTGGCAGCAGTAGTGCCAACACCTGTAGGGCAACTCCCTCTCCCTGGAGACACTGGGCATCGTGCTGTCTAATTATTTCATGTGTGTTTGAGAGAGGGTTATCATATCTAAGCGACCGCTGCCCTAGTCACATTGATGAAGAAGTAGAAGAAGAAGGGATGGGAAGCTGAGCTCAGTCCGTTCATAACTTGAGTAAGAAATGCAGCATGCAGAAATGAGGCAAATGCATCCACCCCCCACTTTCTTGTTTTCCCTTTTCAGTAACAGTAACAGCGGTGAAAGATGGGAGAAGGCCATCTTTATTCATGCTCTTTGCCATGTAGATTGAACTTTGGAGTCTGAGCCAAGCTCAGCCCGTCTGTGACCCTCCTTCATTATGGGACATTGTGCCTGAAGTGGACTCAAAATGGGAGCTGAAGGCTACGATGGGCAGCTCATTCAGGCCTAACGGGTCCTGGTAATTACCTGAAGCATCTGGCTCAGGCCCTCTAATAGTGTGCTATATTTCAAGTAAGGGGGGTGGTATGGAGAGTCTATATTTGTAAGTTGTTGGAGTCATTGCTATGTTCTTCTGACGCTGGCTTTGGGGAGATTAAACGCGATACTGTTTGTGATTCAGGAGATAGAAATAATATAATTGAATATTGACCAGAAGGTCTGCACTGTGTTTTCCTTCCAGGTATTCTGAAACTGATGAATCATGTTTTGGCAGGACTTCTGGCAGTTCTCGTTTCTGATGTGGTGTTCTTTTGAATTTTTACATGTAGATCACATCTTTTCCTCTTGAGAATGATGTTGACATGGACAGTCACAGAGACGTGCATCCCGAGCACCTGATTTTTCACATTCCCCACTCCTCATGTTTCTCAAGTGTTTGCACCCAGACTCAACAGTGTCTTGGTGTGAATGGTTCCCAGATGGACGGTGTAATGTGTTTCCTGTTTTGGAAGCTTCGGCACCTTTCTCTCCTGTGGAAGACGTCCTTCCTCCTGCTTCTTGAGCCTTTCTCCCTCCTGTAGCTGCTGTGGGGCTCCGCCGGTGAAATGAAGTGGAGCAGCCTCTCAAGATGGATCTAAAGTCAGCCAGAGGGCTTCTTTTTCTCCTTCAACCTCCGTTCTGCAGCTGCTGATCAGTCTGTCCAGAATGGTGTGTCCTGGGACCTGATAACACAGCTGAGACGGGGGATGAAGGAATGTCAGGACCTTTTGTCTAGATGGCTTTACCTGTACATGAGCACCTGTTTGTACCACTGAAGACGGGATGCTACTGTCCTCTTCTAGAGCCTTTTTTAAGGCGCAAGTATTCACACCCACTTCAGGCCATGATTGGCCAGCTATGCAGAGGTGAGCCAGGGTTTGAACTTCTCTCTCTAGCCCTTTTTTCATTCTTTACAGACATACTTCTGTCACGTTTCATGTGAACAATTTAGTGCACGTGTGTAGCCCAGGAAGTAGGATGATGATTGACAGTCTATTTTGTTTGTGGACTCTCCTGGCTGCCTGCCTTCTTGAGGAGGTGCGAATTGACAATTACCAGCTAGTGCTGGCAGGACAGACCATGGCTGGTTCAGCCCAACTCAACTGTTGTTGCCTTTGAACTGCCACACAGTTTTCCCACTAGTTTGATGGGTTTTGTGCCTTTAGTCCCAGCCTGTCTTGGGAATTTTTCTTTCTCTCCTTTTTGGGTTTTCAGCCTCTTTTTAGTCTTGGTGCAATGTTGGCGGTAAACATGAAAATCTGTTCATTTCCTTTCATTTCTGCAAGCTGAAATGGTGCTTACTCACCCCACCCGCCACCCCCCTCCACCCTCATTAGATTAGCGGCCTGTGAAAGTCTTTTAATTTTGAGTGCCATTTCTGTATACCAGTGTGCCAGTAATCCCTTCTCTCCCGGGAGATGAGGGGAGAAGGAGTGAGCCAGAGAGATGAGAGTAGTGAAGGGCGGAAAACTTGAGGGATCTTTTAATGTCTGACACTTAATCACCATTGAAGGAAGTGTAAGGGTAACCACCAAGCCCCTTCTCGACACTGTTGGACAACCTTGCTCGTACTAACACAACGAGAAAACCAATTCTAATCTTCCCCTGGCCATGCACAGAAAATTATTCCCAACAAGTGAGTGCCATTGCTAAATTAAATAACTTGTCTCCTCCCTCCCACTGGTTGAGTATAGGCATGTATTCTTATGCAAATGCCATGCTCTCTTCATCGTCATCTCCCCTCAAAAGTTTGTGGAATCTCCTGAACAGGGGTATCCAAAGCAAAAGATAAATGACTGCCTTTTCCTCCCCTTAGAGACCCACTGATCTTTTTTCTTTGCATAGAAATTAGGAATATATGTCTGTCTGTGAGGGTGATTGCTTCGTGGTACATTTCTTACTAGTCTTTCCCGGTCCCGTTTCCCACCCTCCATAGCGTCCTTCCCTTGTAAGAGTCCCACTGGGGCTTCCACCGCTGGCAGTCTGGCACCACGTCTCCCTCTTGGGTCTTTCTAGTTCGCTGTTCCCTCAGCTGCATGTGACTGCAGAGTAGTGGGCTTCACATTGCATTCATTTTTTACCTTTCTGATTTTAAGTCTGGGGGAAAAACTCGAAGAACACAGATGTAGGAAAAATTGTCTGCCTTGACGAATACTTTTAATTTTGCTTTTACTTTATCTTGCAAGTATGTGAAGGCAGGGCTTATTCGTTGCTAATGGGAAGGGTGAAGGGGAGAGGCAGTCATCTGCCTTCCAGCACAGGTTATCAGCAAGCCATCTCCACTGTGGTCCCTGGAGCTCACACATCCATTCATTGCTGGGTGTTGGGTCAGATCTCTAGAGAAAGAGAGAGGGAAGTGGTGGGGGAGGGAAGGAGAGGACTGCATTTAAATTGTCCTTCTCCTCCACCAGTTGATGAACACATTTTTTGGGAGCCATCCATTGATGGAGGGAAGAAAAGCTTAATTTAGCAGCACTCTGTGAGCTTGTTTCCCACAATGATCTTTTGACAATCGTTTTTGTTTTTGCTGGTATGCAGTAATTCTTGGAATTTTTTTGGCTTTGCCAAGTTCAAAGTTTTTTTTTATTCTTGTTTTTAGCTCTCTCCTCTGTGCCTATTTGATTCAATGGTGAAATAATAACAACCCTGCTTTGCACCTCAGGGCAGAATATCCAGTTCCAAAGGGCATATTTCAGTAGTCTGTGAGGGCCGTGTTGTCTCCTTTTTTTCCTGTCTTCTGTGAAAATCTCACAACTTTAAATTTATTGAACTGCCCTCATATCTGTGAGAGATACTCTGTTTGAAGCACTACCGGCAGAATACAGATGTTTGTTGACAACAAATTTCCGCAGCATTCAAATACCAAAACATCTGTTGAAATTAAAGCTGTTGTTTACAATGACAGTATGATGAGTAGGTGTGTAAATCACAAGTTCATCATGGTACGATATTATGGCGATTCTTTGCACAACAATGCAATATTTGCCGATAACACAACGTCTGCCATGATAACATTTTGATTTGGGTTCCTGTGAACGATGTGAGACAATATCATATGCCCATTTAACAAAAGCCACTGAAATATGATTTAAAAATGTTGCTACTGGGCTCTTCCAGGCATTTAAATGGCCTGGACCTGTTGCTGGAGATCTGTTGCTGGTCAAAGCTGGTGAGCTTGTCACTAACATGGCATCTTAGTACGGTTGGAGTCGGATTAAGCTAGAAAAGAAGGAGTTGTTATGACGTATTCTACGACCACGTCGGAAATCAAAATGTTTATAGCTGTTCTAAATGGCCACACTCGAAGGCAAAGTGAAAAGTGGGCTGTCGTAGAGAGGGGCAGGGGGCGTAACCATCATTTAATATTTTGGGGATATTGGCACACATTTCCTTTTTTCAAAAAAAAGCTGTGACTTTTTTTTTTTTTTTTTTTTAAACGGCAATTGTATTTCAATAAATGTATGTTTATTTTACTGGTGCTGCTGCCATGCAACCACATTTCTTTCATTGCCTGATGCTTGTTACAAAGGCCCATTAGTACTAGTATCTGTTTTGTCCCACTTCGTCTGCATTGATACACTTGTCTGTGCCTTTTTAAGCGTTAATCTATATGACTTGACAAATCTTGACAATATGAAGATGTAGGATCATATTTGTCTATTACACAGTCATACTCTTACTGCAAAATGTTAAGCCATCAGTTATGTGGTTGTGTGACTCTGCACTTGCAATCCTATTTTAAAGATTGTAATGTCATATTTGCTCTCGGGGATAGTGACGGGAGCGATGTCGCACAAAAAATGAATGTGATTCAGTGCCACAGTGATGTAAGGCCCGTTGTATACACTGCAGCCCAGTGGATGCCCCAGGCAAAGGATTCAGAAATGGAGAAATGCCACTCACTTTTTAGAATTTCCAAATGTTATTGACTTAGACAGTCTGGGAGAGTCTTAACAGAATTTTGAACTCTCCACACGCTAGCTGTAAACATGGAGTCCAAAAGCTTTGAAGTGGACAGTTAAGTGTCTGGACCATGAAGTCCTGGCTATGGCTAAAGCTAATTAAGAAAACCGACTTAGAATGCATAATTGGGACAGGAAACATTGCTTTCTGGAATGGCATTTAAACATCCTGTTAATACTGTGAAAGCCGTATTTTGTCTTTACAGCAAATGTTCACATTCTTATTTTCGATACCAGTCGACTGCGAAACAACACTGAAAATAATCAGTTTTTTTTTTTGGTTTGTTGGTGTGGCTGTGGTCACAGAGAGGCCATGGATGTGAATCAAAGATAATTAGTCAGTGGTTAACCTTGGCTCAGGATTTGTGGTGCTTTCTAATTTTCTTCCTCCCTTCAAAGGTGGTTCTAAACTTCAGTATGCAACACAGAGACTGATGAATAGATAAACCCAGACCAGCTCTTAGGAGAAAAAAGTAAAGGAGGCCGATGGCTTTTGTGCTTGGGGATCAATTTTCCAGGGCTAATCTTCTGCCTGTGAACCACCCTCCACTTTCCTCTTTTCCTCCTGCTCCATCTCCCTCTCCCTCTGATAGATCTCCATTGACTGGCACAGCGCAGGGACTCGACCATGCATGCAGCTCTGGCCCATGGGTGCAGCAGTCCCCCTCTCCTCTCTTGCTATCTATCTCGCTTTTCCCTCTCTGCTCAAGAAATATTCATTAATTAGTAATGGAGCTTTTACAGAGCACCACTGGTTCTCTCTCTCTTTCCTCGCAGATAAGGAAGAACAAGAAGAGGAAGTGGAGGAGAGGAGAGAAGAAAACCTTCTGGCCAGGCTTGGTAGAATCCCCCTGAGCACAGTCGATCACAAGGCATTAATCTTGCTGTTTAATGACCGACTGCTGCTCTAATTGCTTATACACAGACGAGCAACTGGGAGTGGGGTTCCAAATTTTGCCTTTTACTAAACTCCATAACTTTATTGCCAGTTTGTATGGACACCAGATATACCCATGTGCCATTTTGTGATACTATGATGTGTTTTGTTGTAGGATAAGCAGAGTACTGATGCGGCATTGTGCGCTTTTATGTCAAAAGGTGTTTCCTTGCTAGAGGTAGATGTGAGTATTCTTAATAGAGCTGCTGTGCACCCGCTTAAGAGCTTTTATAAAGGTCAGCTCATCTGGGCCTGCTACACAGGAGGCAGAGACATGAACGTGTCCCAGCCATCAGCTGAGCTCATAAATCTTTGTCTAAATGAGGCCACTCATCTTTCGCCCTGCGCACTGCCCGCAGCACACCATGTCCCCAGTCCCATCACATGTGCACCCACAGATCTGTCAACAAGATTGAATTTTGGGTCACGGATTAAAAAAGTTAATATTTATTTATTTAAGTGTTCATTATAACCATCTACTACACTTTAAACGGCATGCACACGCAAACAGTTAAGTGCATAAGGTGAAAATGTAAACGGTAGGTAGCCGTAAAAAAAAAAACAAGAAGCACATTTACTGCAGTTTGGTTAATGTCAGCGCTAATGTACTCATTCAGTAGAGCTGAAACTAATAGCAGATTGACTGAAAATGAATAAACTATTTCTATACATGATAATTACTATACAGTGGAAACCTGCACATAGTCATCACGTCTGTCGGGGTCAACTTTGATCACTTTAAGTGGATGAATATTAGAACCAAATATTTTTTTGTTTCTCTTTATTTCTCATGTGTATATTTATTACATGAATATAAAGAAATGAAACCGACAGCTTTGACTTCTATAGACAACATTTCTTGCTGTCGGCGTTGCATGATGAACGCGAGGTCGTTAGGAGCACTTGATGTTAAACAGACGCCTGCTTTTAGAGCTGCTCGGCACTCGAGGGAGAGACTGAGGAGGAACAAGTGACAGGGAGGAGGAGCAGGAGAAGGAGGCACGGGGCAGATGTGGTCTTGGCAGAAGAAAGCAGATCCGATCACCATGGCAGTTGATGCAAGAGTAGGTGTAGGGAGATTTCTGCCATTTTTACAGAAGAGCCGTCATCCACGGAGTACTGAAGTAGGACTGAAGGTTTAACTGCAAAATGCAAGCTGGGTTAATGTGTCGCTTGCCATAGATTTGAGTCCTGCTGCTCTCCTCATTTCCCCCTGTCTTTCAAACGTCACACTGATCTGTCTCTTCAGCCAGCAGTTTGGCCTACATCCTATTTTTGTTTTCTTTTTTTCCTGTCCTTACTCTTAATCTGCTGTCAGTGCCTCAGTGGTCCTGCTTTCTTTTCTTGTTGACTTTTTGCCCTCTTGCCTGCCATGTCTCTCAGGATGGCCAGACCAGCTGCCAAATCACTCAAAGCAGACTTGGGGAAAGTGTTCTTGATCCCAGGCATGCATACTCTTATCACATCCACATTTACTAGAAAGTTAAATGGCTTTATAATGTTGTTGATTCTTTTTTTTACCCGGCTGTTGTTAATTTTGAATGGGGAAATTGCAGTTTTCCTTCCTTTTTTTCCCCTGCCTTTGCCCTGCATTGCTGTGTTCTTGATCTTATCCCTAAAGATTTGTGTGCACCTGATGAATTGGTTTGTTGCTTTCAAAATCATCGGGCACGTAGCCCTCTTGACTTGGCAGCTAGCCTGAGGTCGTTTTCCCTTTTGTTGGCTGTAATGTTTTAAAGGCTAGCTGTGTCTAGTAGAGCTGTGGCATTTAAAAGTGGATGTGAGGGGGTTGGGGATACCTTTTTTTGTCCTCTTGAAATTAGAATTGACCTTCCTTCTTTTAACATTTTTCCAGCATATGTTTATAATTGCATCCATGCAACATTGCTTTCTGTTTGCTCAAACCCATAAAAGCTATCAGCATCTCCTTTAAACAAGCATTTCAGCCTGCCAGGCTGGCCCACGGCCCATGGTGTATCTTTTGTTTAAGGAAGGAAATCAATGTAATTTCCTGTTTTGATAGCCTCAGAATCATCTAAATTTAAAATATCTTTATCTAACTTCTTATTACACCGGCAAGCCAAGGATTCACTTAATAATTCAATACATCTTGATTAGCTTGAATAGCTTCTGGGCTGGCTGTGGCCTCCCTGGTGCCAGCTGACACAAAGGGTGGGTCACACCCGGTATTTATTTCGTCTGTGCTCAGGCAGAGACGGCACACTTGAGGAGATGTTTTCTGGAGACTTGACTGAAAGGAGCTTAAGTGCTGTATGATGTGAGCAGTGGCTGTTAATGAGATTAGAGCAGCATTCAGGCCAGCGCAGAATGTGATTCAGAAAGCAACTCTGATATCGGCGTAACGCTACATTTATTCACCCCGAGCAGCTTGCTACAGGAAACTCAGTTTGCCGTGCGACACTTTTCGGTCCGATGCGCCATATGAACCAAATAATTATAGTCCTGTGAGCCTAATGCAGTCTAATTACAGTCTAACTCTTTGCAGGTGTGGAACAGAAACTCAGGAGTGCAAGTTCTACCAGAGTGTTTTCAGTGTGTGTCACTTTCTGTCTGTTAGCTAAACCGTGCTAGTTTGGCTTCTCTTTTGCGTTGTTATACAGGCTGGGATAACCAGAGAAGACTATCCCAAATCACTCCCTGTTCCAGAAGCATCGGGGACCGCATCACTGAGCAATGAGCAGTACATTGGAAAGGACTTGAGTGTCACCAGTGGTCAACCAATATCTCGTAACATTGTTTTGTGCCTGGAAGTGGCTACATCAAACATATTTTCTCATTTGCGAGTTGCGACAGTATCACTTGAGTATATCTATTTGCGAAGGCAGGCTGAAACAGCCTGAGGTCCAAGTTCTTTTCCCCCATGGTGTTAATGCAGCGACTCGCTAAAACATCAACAATGACAGTGGGAGAGTCACTGTTACACGTAGCGGATGTGTTGCAGTAATCAGTTTTGTATAAAACATTCTGTGTGTGTGTGTGTGTGTGTGTGTGTGTGTGTGTGTGTGTGTGTGT
>CALSBV010010655.1:7340937-7354787 GCA_943590825.1 Bovichtus diacanthus
TGTGTGTGTGTGTGTGTGTGTGTGTGTGTGTGTGTGTGTGTGTGTGTAATCGGTCCTATTAATTGAATTACAATTACTTCATCACATTTTAAATTTTTTTACATTTTTATTTAGAACTTCCATACAAAAAAAAGAACTGCCTCACACGAGGCAACACTTCTTTTCAAAATGGAAGCTTTGAGGTTCTTGAGAACAATAGTTTGTTTGGTTTCGTGTTTTAAGGTTACCAGGTGCAAATAAAAATAATAGAATAATAATAAAAAATCCCACATATATACAGTATACCAAAAGGAAAAAAAGACTTCCTGCAGGATTTGCTCATCTTTCATTTCAAAAAGCATACAAATCACTGTCAAAAAATAAACTACAGTGTGCAAAAGTTCCTTATCTTAGGTTGGTTGATTTTGCCCTTTTCTGCTCTGTATTTACAAATTCCCTTTCCCCTTCCATGTCTGCTCGAATACTGTACTTAATCATTCTTCCGCTCTAAATGCAGAAACACACAATAGTTAAGTGTTTGCTATCTCCAAATCTGTCTCCTCAAAGCACCTGTTCACCATTTGTCCAGAACTAGGCAGGCACTAGTTAGTATTGCCTCTTCTTTTAAATCAAAAATGGATTTGCAGCAAGCAAAATTAGGTCTTTAAATGTGACGCATATGTGACTACAAAGATGTGGGCCTGGGTGGTTGTTTACATGCTGGTGGTAAACTCCAACATCTGACATGTTGGTTGAGGAGAGAATCTTTATTAATTTGCTGATTGTTTTCTTTATTCATTATTTTCATTTATGTATAATATTACAGTAAATTGAGTATTTCTGGCCTTTGGACAAAACAAGACATTTGATGACATCACCTTGAGCTCTAGTTTAATTATGATAGGCATTAAGTTTTCTGATATTTTATAGTCCAAACTATTAATTGATAGAATAATTGACAGATCAGCCCAAATCGATCATCAAAATAGTCAGATTAATTTTCTGTCTGCAGTTCTAAAGAATGCACCATTGTGGCACACTGGTCCTTGTCAATCATCGTCTGATCCTTGGACTTTCGAAAGCTACAAATCTAAATTCTAAAAGATCATTTTGCTTATGTGAAGCACTGGCTACCCCTCTGATCCTTAGACAACTCCTCTGCAGCATCCAAAGTCTCCAGTTGGTGGAGGCTGTGGCCAGCTGACAGTGTTCATAACCTCAACCCCAGACCTCCGTCTGTGTCAAAATGCTTACATCATCTCTCTCTCCCTCCTCCTTTCTCCTTCCTCCTTTCAGCCTGATATGTGTGGTGAGCAGTAGGCAGCAAACTGACTTCTCAGAATCTTTGATAATGATAACCTCCATTAGTGCCTCGAGTGCTCCTATTGTATTCATTCCAAGAAGTTATTAGGAATTGGCCATATTTTTATCCGACTCATTTCTGAGTCTACAAGGAAACACAATGTCAAGAAAAAAAGAAATGTGGAAAACAGTTGAAATCTTCAAAATATGTGAATTAATAAATAGGTGTACATTGATTGAAGCCTTTGTTTTTAATGTGAACTGCCAATGCTGCAGTATGTGTTGATAGAGCTGACAGCAATTCTCTTTGTCTGGAGTACAGGCGGCTCCAAGTTGTGCAGCCTGGTTGTTTCTGTGAACCTTGTGCTGCTAGGTAGACTGGCTTCAGGAAACAGAGAGAGAGCGGGAGAGAACACGAGGGAGGGAGGGAGGGGGTGAGGGAACAAGCAAGGGAGAGCTCCTCTTGGTTGTCATGGCAGCAGGGAAATGCACCATGGGATCGTGTGTTTCCAAGGTGAAGCGGGATGCTCGTGCTCTATTGGTCAGCTTAAGGCAGACTAACACGTTGACTTGCTCCTAATTGGCTGCATTACCAAAATTCAGAGCAACATTGAATCCAGCCTGCTTTGATGTTTCAATTTAATCAGGACAAAAAGGATATCATTTTTATATGCTTGATGTGCGCGCTATATAAAAAGACCTACAATGTAGTCCAACTGCGCTGCAATCAGCAGAGTGTTAGATTACTACTCCGCTGTATTTAAATATGTTGTGCATTTAGTTGTTGTTGTCTGACTGAAAGCATCATTAACTAATCAAGCTGTTATGAAAGGAGGCCAGTGTGCAGCAGCTCATATTACAGGAGCGAATGATAATGAGATGAATGCAAATAGTAAATGCATAGTTATACATTTACAAATGGGCTTGCACAAACACATGCAACTCTGCATTTTTCTGCGTGACTGTGTGCTGTGTGGCGGAGCACATTCTTCTTCTATTGTTTTGGCCTGATGTTGGGAGGTGAACGTGCGAGTCCTGGTGCGCTGTGGCAGGCGGAAGCAGAGAGCAGCACTCTGTTAAGTAGGACAGTGCAGGATAAAGGGCCACTGCCTCCAGTCTGGGGCTAAAGCGCTAAATTTATCCCCTCCCAGCTCCCAGCACAACACAAACACACAGGGAGACGGCCACACAAACATGCTCGTCAACAATCGGCATGTGAGCCAGTCCACACAGAGGGCAGCCGAGGACTTGGCACACGATGGAATTATTGGTGTAAGACAGGAGACATGCAGCCAGACAAAACTGCATGTATAACACGAGTGTGCATGCAGACTAATACTGCTGATGTAGATCTACAGGACTACTCGGCACCTCTCTTAAGTTCCCCGCCCCCAACACTCGACCCCCTACCCCCTGGTCTTGCCTATACTTCATCAGTCTCTCCAGCAGCAGGAACTCCAGGGAGACCGGGCTGTGGAACCATGTGACCCGGCGCTCTGGATATATCATGTTGCTGGAGAGATCCTGTCCAGAGGATAAATATGGCTCTTAAAGGAAAATATCAGTGTTTTTCATTGGTATGGGTCATTTCCTTAATTGCTGCGCAATTATACATTATTAATAGTCCATTTCCCATTACATAACTTTAGTGTTACAATGAAGTGTGAGCAAAGGCTTTTGCGTCACTGACTTTACAAAGACCCTACAATTTGTAGCCATCAGCCAATATACTTCATTTCACTATACGCCCCCAACAGAGGTCGCGTTAAGCAAATATACTTTCTGTCATCGACTGAATTTTTTCCAACAATGACGGAAAAATCTGAATGCCGTCCGTCATTTTGACAGATAAGAACACTGAGGGCAATCTACCATAACTTTGAAGGAATTCACAGCCTGTTGTAGAGCTACAGACTGGAGGCTTTGGAGCTTGTCTCTTTCCTCCTATCTCCTCTCCTCTCTGTGAGGTGCAGCTGATCCAATGCTGCAGAAGGAGCGCATGCTGTGGGATTTCCTCCAGGTGGCTTGCAGGATCAGAAATCCCACATCTAGAGTCTTGCTTCTGATCACTTACCTGGGAGAAATGTTCCCTGACTTCTAAACTTTGGCTGAGGTTGCGCTGCCTGGTAATGCCAGTGTCCAGTGCTGCAGAGCACCGCGGGTTCAGCCTTCAGAACCAAAGTACTGCCATGAGAAGTCGTCTATCCGAGGCAAAAAAAAAAAGTTTTGTAAAAGTGCATTGTTCATATTTGCCTGTTTAGGCACAATAGCCACAGTGTTTTTAGTGGCCTCTGCTGCCACTGTGGAAATGAGATCCTTCATCTGCTTGGTGGGTGTTGACGTGAAAAGTGACCGCACGGTCTGCGTCTCTGCTCATCTTTTCTCTCCATGCCCTTATAAATGTGTAATGTAAGCTTGTTTGGTATATTAATTGTTAAAACATTTTAAATGAATAAATGGAAATTCAAATGCTATTAAATATGTCTATTATTTAAAATGACGGGTAATAATAGATTATGATGGTATTTTTATATCAGGCAACAAGAAAGTGTAACCCAACCCCTGGCCCCCCACTGTCAGCCCCAAAGCAAACTATGTTATTATTTAAATTCACATGCATTGGTTGAAATAATTACAGCTGTACCGAATAATATTTGCGTTACATTTGAAGCTTCTATTGAGTTTTTCTGAATGAAGATTTGTCAAAATGTATGATGTCATCAACAGGAAATAAATCTTTGAACAAAATCCTTTATTTGGATAAAGTGATTCAATAGCTTAAATGAGATGGTCTTCTTTAATAAATCAACTTTCTTTAATGAATTGAATGAATCAGTCAGTGCGGGCCTCCCTTTGTGAGTGGGAGAGCAAACGTTTTTTTTGACTGCAGTGAAATTGTTGTTTTTGAAAGGCTAAACGCCAACAAATATTCAAATATTGATTGAAGCAGAATATTTGGTTAGATAAAAACATGTTGAGAATTTTGGAAATGATTAAAACTATCTTTTCTTTTTTCCAAAACATTTTGACTTGGACTTTACAGCGCTCTGGAGTTATTGGAAATGTTTGGATCACACGAGTTGGAAACAATCCTACGCAGCCACCACAGCAGTCTAGTTCTACAAATAGAACAATACTGATAATATTGGCGCAGCATAATATTTAGTATTACCTGGTTTAAACTGAATGAATAGACATTGACTGTCAACGTTATGGATGAAGCTTCAAACGGTTCAGTACAACCCTAGAAAAAAAATCTTTATCCATTAACTTAATACCTGATGGAAAAAAGTTGACCATTTGTCTTTTGTAAAAAAAATTGGTGTCACTCAGTTGACAAGGATGGATTATGGCTTTCTATCATGGCGAACAAGGTATTGCTTTTCCAAGTGGATGAAGCCTATGATCCACAGAAGCCAGTGTGCCATTGGCATATCTCATGACACTGTGTGCACAGTGAACAAAACACTTACAATGTTTGAAGTAGTGAAAGAAACAAGAGACGATGACAAACTCGTAGAACCATTATTATAATATTTTTCCACCAATTTCCGCTCCTGAATGCCTGCCTCATTTCTTCTAATGCCAGCGAGAAGCCCTGAGAGAACAAAGCATTTATCTCTCATTACTGAAGGAACAGTCTTTCTATGTGTTATGGCACTGAGGAAACCCATATTGTGTCAGCAGTGGAATTCAACGGTAGCAGCAGGGACACGTTTCACTGTTCACAGGGGGGGGGGGTCCTGTGTCCTTACGTTTCCCCTCCTGTTCCTCACACCCTCCTGCCTCCTCATTCACTGTAGCCTGCATTCCTCCCATTCCTACCCTCTTCCTATGTGACCAGAGGCTATGGCAGAGTTGGGGCCAAGCAAAGGTCTGAGGAAGTCGTCATATTTAATCCGTCAGGCGTCCCTCCCGCTCCCTTCTCCTCCCTTTTCTAAGTAACTGTGATTGCTATGGTTCTGTCTTTTAATCCAGAGGTTCGGACAGATGGCCACATTTAAAAGTAATCCCATATATGGTGTTAGACCTGTCACCTCGGGACTGTAGACTACAAGGTGATTGCATTGTATTTACAGATTTACAGGAACCTCGCCACAGGCTATGGAAAACTCCAGAGAAACCTTGAAATTAAGTTACTCCAAACAGATGTGTGTGCTGGGCTAGCCAAATTTAGGTTTCAGTTTAAATCCACTGTAATGCAACTTAAGCGTCCTGAAGACACATTCGAGGGTTGCAGAATACATAATCCTGATTTAGAGCCCAGGATCAGGGGGCTGTTCGTGATCCTGTCTTTATGTTCCTCTCACTGTTTAGACAACACTGCACAGCCATCAGCCAAACACGTCAAACTTCATCCTCTTTCTTCCATTGATTTAACATGGGATTCATTTTAAGTGTTCATAAAAGTGGTTTGAGATTGACTTCATTGTCAGAAATGCTTTTGTGTGTAATTTTGAAGTAATATTTAAGAAGTGAATGTCATGCAGGTTTAAGTTGTTTGAGGCAAAATGCATTTTAATGTAGCCTGTTGGAATAAAACTTTGTGGTTTCAAGCTGATCAGCTGAGTTGAGGTCATTACAGACATTCCACCATCATTCAACGAGGTAGACAATATAACCTAAAAACACAGCTCGTAGTTGTTCTGATGTGCTGCTGAATGAAACACCCAGCGTTATTTGAGTGTGGTTAGTGTAACCGATGTTTTCGAAGCATCAAAAAGCAAACTTCCACTGCGATGCACAGAGCATGAAGAACATCTTATTTCTCCGCTAAGAGAAGTGGACACTTTCTTGATTTCTTGGATTGTACTGAAGCCAACACGCACACTTGATTTACTTGGAAAGAACATACATACTGTAGTGTAGTCTTATCCACTGGAGCTATAGTTGCCAGCTAATACTGTAGGAAAGATGATATATAAAGTCTTATCTCCACTTAATTTGGAATAAGCTTTACATTTGTGGAGTCAAAGTAAAGTACATCTTTTTCATTTTTGAGTCCTTTTTTTTTTTAAATGATCAATTCAGTAAATGTTTACATGCACCATGAGCTGTTAACCTAATATTTAAGTCTAATTTCACTACACAGTCACCACCTCTGACATTTATTCTGACATTCTTCAAGTTAATTAATTTGTTCAGTAACACAAAGAGATTATGTCGCTCTGTTAACCTTTCTTTGTTTCTCTGAAATAAATTCACAAATTTGGTTATGGCATTTAGTTACATTTCTGTGTCACAGCGTGTGGTCAAACCACAGAAACTACAGTATAACATGATTTTCAAAAAGCGTTTCAGCTAAGTCCAAAGAAACAGGGCAAAAGTAGGCCTTGCCTTTGTGGTTTAACTGCAGAAGCCCAGCTTTAATCCAGGATGAGGCTGACTAATTGGCCATGGCTCAGGGTAATGAACCTTTTATTATCACAACTGCACAACTCATTACTAAGGGCATGATGACCAAATGACTCAATGTGAGCATGGCTTAAAACAAGCTTCAAACTCCATCCCTGTCACATACTCCCATAAGTGTAGTCTTTCACTTTATAGGAAGTCTTATGCGACACAGTTGAGATTGTTTGCAAGTACAGTGCATCCGGAAAGTATTCACAGCGCTTCACTTTTTCCACATTTTATTACGTTACAGCCTTATTCCAAATTGTATTAAATTAATCTCTTACCTCAAAATTCTACACACAATACCCCGTTATGACAATGTGAAAAAAGTTTTCTTGAGAGTTTTGCAAATTTATTAAAAATAAAAAACTAAGAAATCAGATTTACGTAAGTATTCACAGCCTTTGCCATGAAGCTCAAAATTGAGCTCAGGTGCATCCTGTTTCCACTGATCATCCTTGAGATGTTTCTCCAGCTTAAATGGAGTCCACCTGTGGTAAATTCAGTTGATTGGACATGATTTGGAAAGGCACACACCTGTCTATATAAGGTCCCACAGTTGACTGCATGTCAGAGCGCAAACACCAAGCATGAAGTCAAAGGAATTGTCTGTAGACCTCCGAGACAGGATTGTCTTGAGGCACAAATCTGGGGAAGGATACAGAAAAATGTCTGCTGCTTTGAAGGTCCCAATGAGCACAGTGGCCTCCATCATTCGTAAATGGAAGAAGTTTGGAACCACCAGGTCTCTTCCTAGAGCTGGCCGGCCGTCTAAACTGAGCGATCGGGGGAGAAGGGCCTTGGTCAGGGAGGTGACCAAGAACCCGATGGTCACTCTGTCAGAGCTCCAGCGTTCCTCTGTGGAGAGAGGAGAACCTTCTAGAAGGACAACCATCTCTGCAGCAATCCACCAATCAGGCCTGTATGGTAGAGTGGCCAGACGAAAGCCACTCCTTAGTAAAAGGCACATGGCAGCCCGTCTGGAGTTTGCCAAAAGGCACCTGAAGGACTCTGACCATGAGAAACAAAATTTGCTGGTCTGATGAGACAAAGATTGAACTCTTTGGTGTGAATGCCAGGCGTCATGTTTGGAGGAAACCAGGCACCGCTCATCACCAGGCCAATACCATCCCTACAGTCAAGCATGGTGGTGGTGGCGTCATGCTGTGGGGATGTTTTTCAGCAGCAGGAACTGGCAGACTAGTCAGGATAGAGGGAAAGATGAATGCAGCAATGTACAGAGACATCCTGGATGAAAACCTGCTCCAGAGCGCTCTTGACCTCAGACTGGGGCGAAGGTTAATTTTTCAGCAGGACAACGACCCGAAGCACACTGCCAAGATCTCAAAGGAGTGGCTTTAGGACCACTCTGTGAATGTCCTGGAGTGGCCCAGCCAGAGCCCAGACTTGAATCCGATTGAACATCTCTGGAGAGATCTGAAAATGGCTGTGCACAGACGTCTCCCATCCAACCTGATGGAGCTTGAGAAGTACTGCAAAGAAGAATGGGCAAAACTGCCTAAAGATAGGTGTGCCAAGCTTGTGGCATCATATTCAAAAAGACTTGAGGCTGTAATTGCTGCCAAAGGTGGATCTACAAAGTATTAAGCAAAGGCTGTGAATACTTACGTAAATGTGATTTACTTTTGCGATTTCTTAGTTTTTTATTTTTAATAAATTTGCAAAAATCTAAATAAATCTTTTTTCACATTGTCATATTTGGGTATTGTGTGTAAAATTTTGAGGGGAGAGATTAATTTAATACAATTTGGAATAAGGCTGTAACGTAATAAAATGTGGAAAAAGTGAAGCGCTGTGAATACTTTCCGGATGCACTGTATGTAATGTAGGGCTGCAACAAATTATTATTTTTTTTCATTATTAATTAATCTGCCGATTTTATTTTCTCGATTTTAATTGTTTGGTCTATAAAATGTCAGAAAATAGTGAAAAATGTCCATCCCAGTTTCTCAAAGTCCAAGGTGATGAGTCAGTCCAGAACGTACAGATATTCAGTTTAATATGATGTAAAACAGAGAAAAGCCGGACATCTCCATTTTTGTTGTTTTTTTTTGCATGAAAATGACTTTAATGAGTAATCGATTATTGATCGACTTGTTCAGCTCAAATGTTATATGAATAGAGTGCAAATTGGCATTTAAATGCATATTACACTACAGTGATATACTAAGTGCCTTTTTCACATGAAGCAACAGATGTGGCATCACAATCACAAAGTGATTATGTGAACATGGTAATGAGCATAATTACTGAAAAAAATGTTTTCCCTGTAGAGCAAAGGTATCTGGCAGATTGAGACTGTTGCCTTTTAAGATGACAGCAGGTGTATTAGAGGAACCTGAAGGGGGGGTCTGTGTGCGCGTGCGTGTGCGTGCATTTACGTGTGGTATAGCATAAACCGTGAGGGAGCTGGAACCTGACTTGTTGTCAGGGTTATGTCAGTATTATCTTTAGCTGGCTCCAGCTCTATCTGTGTGTCGCTATGATGGACTCGCAGTAGAGCGGATTTCTCCTCCTTTTTTTTTTTTTCTCTTATATATAATGCTCTTGTCATTCTATCTCTTTCCATTTCTCTCTCCCTTTCCAAGTTTAATCTGACACATATAAAGAGCCTCGCCCCCTCTCCATTTGTGGCAGAGGGAAATCAATTCAAAGTAATAGAGCGCTGAGTGTGTGTAAGTGAATGTGCTGGCCTTAAGAGTTTTACTTCAGTGTTTTCTCTAGCACCTAGTCTCCTGTGTGAGCTGTGTGTTAAAGCCGGAGCCGGTGCGTCTCGCAGGGCTCTGTGTGTCGTTGTGTTTGTGTGTCTTTGGCAGCAGACAGTGCTGTTGTTTCAGTGGTCAGGTGGCTAGACAGTAGGGGAGATTATATCACCCTGGAAATGTGTCCTCTAATTCAATGGTGTTTACCACCTTCATTCTTCCTCTCCTCGCCTATCTCTTCTCCCTCTTAAACAAAATGCCACTTCATTATTTAATTAAAGTGCGTACCATTCTTTTGAATTGGCATGTTTCTTGTTAATTCCTAATGTGTCTTTGATCTTGATCTACTTGAGTTTTGGACTGACAAAACAAGACATTTAAAGGCATCATCTTGGACATTGAGAAACTGGGATGGACGTTTTTCACAATTTGTCTGATTTTATTGACCAAGCGATTAATCAAGAAAATAATCGGCAGATGAATCAATAATGAGAGAAATCGTTTGTTGCAGCCCCTATTTATGGCGATCAATAATAATAATGCAAACTCCCTCGTTGCACGGTTTCCAAAAAATGGCCTCCGAGCCCCTTCCAAGAGAGTTTTTTAAAACTAACCATGGTTTCTTGGCAAATCTCTTTTACATCGCTGCCGATAGTCAAAACATTTATCCCGGTCTATGTGGTGGCTAATTGGCATTTTGAGCTTTAATTCCAGAAACATTGTTCAATAAACAATCAACAATGTGCCATAAACTGTGTCCATGCCAGCCTGTCCTGTCACTGCAGCAGCACACGAGCAATCAAAACATGTTTACATGCCCCGGATGGTAACAACAAGCTGCTGCAGATGGCAGATATCCATCTACACGACAGACCAGAGGTGACGGCTGTGTCCAGCAATGCAAAATTGTCAGAGCTGGAAGGGTGACTCTTCCCAGTAGTAGGGACACTTGCTGCTGTTGTTGTTGTGCTGAGGAAGTGTACATCAGCTAAACAGAAGCTCAGTTCTCACAGTGCTGCCAGCCAAGCCCAACAAACATCTGTGGAATGTTAAAGCTCTGCAGCCTCCTTCCTTTTTCCCCCTTCATATCTTCCACGTACCGTCCTTTTTGCCTCAGGCTCTGTGGTTTCCGTTTCACTTTTGATTCACCTTAAATCTAGTTTCATATCGCCTTTTGTGTGCATGTGAGTGTGCGTCTGCATTTATGATGCATTTAAAGAAAAGCATGTGACTCGTGCAGTAGCTGATGGTCATCTTCTTCTTTGGCAAAACGATAAAACTAATATTAATTAAGACAGTGGCAATAAAATACTTCTAATAGGCCTACTTTATTTATTCATGTTGATCAGTTAACAGGCTTGTAAAAACAATTCACTTCGAAGCAAACAAAAGAAGACAACCAAAAAGTGTGAAGCTGGGGCACAATTGTGTTTAGTAACAAAGAACAGAGCAGCTAACGTTTTTTTTTTTCTTTTTTTTTTTTTTATATAAATAGAACAGGGCAACACAATTGACTGGACTTGGGAAATACAACTCAATGAAAATGCCACTAATGCATGAAGATTTGGCAGGAACATCACATTGATATATAGCGGCTCAGACAGTAAATGAATGAATTTGGATGCCCTGTCCCCGTAGGTATACACAGACAACTGCTTTTGCTGCCATTCTCTGTGACAACAAGCTACAAATTCATCTGCTGGCAAGCCTCAGTACAGATAACTCACGGAAGATAATGAGATGTTGTTGCTCACTGAGTCAGTTTTCTATTCACAAGGAACAATCCTCTTTATGTACATCAATGCAATTGTCCACTATTTGTCAAATAATAATAAATAAATAAAAAACAACAACAAATATTTTCAGTAGATAAGTATAGGGATGTCAGGACTAAAGGGTTACATAATGTCACGGTTTCATAACTGTAAAAATTGTAGAAGCTACGCTATCTATGGTGTCCTAATTCCTACATCGTTGCCCTTTGAAAACATATCTCGCGAGTCACACTGTTTGTGTGTTTGCGAGAAAAACTCCTCCCGTGCGAGTCATGTAACACGTGTGTGGGCCAGTTCGCTTTGTGTGAGAGTCGTGCCACCCCTAACTTTATTATTTCAAGCTGATTATCTATCTTAATTGAAGTTGTCCTCTTATAATTTATAGTTGTCGCTTTAATTGATAAATCAATTTGCAGAAATTTAATTGGCAATTATTTTTGATAATTGATTAATCAGCAAATCAATCATTAATAAAAGATGGAGAATTTGAGGGAGGATGATTTTGTGCTTCAGTACAGTGAATAAACTCGGAGGAATAAAATGTCAAAAGGCATATTGCGCCAAGAAACCCGCTGTAATGTACATTTCTGTAAATATGTCATATCAAAACTTTGGGATGGTTAAATGGCTGATCATCTGTTTGTGTGCTACACAGTAGACCCTCCATGTGACACTGATGGAGGCTGTCAGCCCCACGCGGCTCGCTCCCTGCAGCCGCACAGGACTCCGCTGGCCTTTGGCACCTCATTTCCATGGCATGCCAACTGAAGGCAAATGTGCCCACCTGCCCTCCTTTGTATGTGGGCCCCGCTCCAAATCCTCACTGGATTATTTTATTGTGTCCTTTACCGGCCATTTGCATCTGAGAGGTAGAGCAGGGAGTGCCCTCTGTGGACAATCACAGTGGCGTGCGAGCGAGCGTGCGTGCGTGCGTGCGTGTGTGTACGTGTGTGTGTGTGTGTACGTGTGTGTGTGTGTGTGTATGTGTGTGTGTACGTGTGTGTGTACGTGTGTGTGTACGTGTGTGTGTGTGTACGCTGTGTGTGACAGCGAGGAGGGGAAAGGGAGAGCAGATCAGAGAGCAGCCCAGTCTATTTGCCAGTTAATAGTTTAAGAGCAGAGGGGAGTGGGAGGAAAGGTGGAGACAGAGAGAGACAAGATGATTAAAAGATCTTGTGGCTTTCATATTCTCTCTCAACATGACTGAGAGAGATGGAGATAACAGCGTGTGATCCCACACATCTCGTTAATGAACGTCGTTCTGACAAGTATCTAGTTGTTTTGAAGGCTGTTAAACGGAGTATTTTGGGTACGCTGCAGCCTGGTGTATCTCATATTTTCTCTCAATCATTAAAATGATGCATCTAATTCCTCTATTAGTAGAGCAAACAGACAAAATGAGAAATATTTATTTGTTTAAAGAGGGATTTATGCCTCCATTAGCTCATGCACAGTGTGCTGCTGACAGGTGGTGTTTGGATCACACACATGCACAGTTTTCTGTGGTGCTCAACACTGGCCTTGGGTTTTGGCCTTTTTTTTGAAGTGCAAGCAGTTTCTCGCTGCAGGGTAGATGACATTTTCAAATCCCTGAGAACCTGAGTCTTGAGGCAGGTTTGACATACTTTAACAGACACAATGTGTCCTGCAGGAGGGCCCCCGAGGGTTCCCTCAGGGGATTCCTGGGGACCCTTAGGCAAAGTAAGAAATAGTTTTCAAATGAAATCATAATTTCATTATGATTTAATTTGGAGCTCTGGCAGACAGGGAACGTTACAGGGATGCCTATGTTCATTTAAAGGAATAGTTCAGGACTCACTGCTCGCTGTAGCTTCATAGTTGCTGCGCAGACACGAGAGTGGGGCCCATCTTCTCATCTAACTCAGCACTTCAGCATCCAATCTCTTGTTTCAATGCGAAATTTGGTGATGACACGGAGATTGTTGGTTTGATCACTGACGATGAGGCAAAGTATTGTGGATGAGTGAGCTTTGACAGTTTGGAGTGGACAGACGGATACTGGCTCTCTTCTATCGATGGTTTGTATTCTAACTCTGCTTTATTGCTTGGTATTTCTCACTGTTGCTACTACATTTCTCTGACAGCCTGAGTTACCAGTTATTTGTGCTTATTCAGATTAACAAACAAAACGAGATGTTTTCTTTCACATTACATTACAGTTCATTGAGCTGACTCTTTTGTTCAAAGCGACTTACAATAAGTGCAAACAGTCATGAGGATACAACTCTGAACAGCAAGTATATAAGCTTCAAATAGGTGTAATAATACAAGTGCAGTACAACAGCTTCAAATAAGCCAACCAATTTACTGCTACATACAGAAAAATAAGTTTTTATTTTTTATTTTCTCATTGTATTCTTATCTCAAAAGCTCAAAGGCTTCATTACACGAGTCCACTCGATCACTCTTATCTGGGAATATAGGAAAACATTGGTGAATCCCAGAAATCAATGTGTACTAACTAATGCTACGATCAAAAATAAGTATTTTTGTATAAATATAACTTCCTGCATGAGGCCCAGTGTGTATATATAGGAAGATAATTGATAAATCAGTGTTTTCGCTTACCCATGCCTACACATGGCCTGCTCACCTATCTCTGCTACCACACACACACACACACACACACACACACACACACACACACACACAC
>CALSBV010010655.1:7354797-7376809 GCA_943590825.1 Bovichtus diacanthus
CACACACACACACACACACACACACACACACACACACACACACACACACACACACACACACACACACACACACACTTACCAGCTGTTGTTTGCCTGTCTATGTGTAGACCTCATATGGCACGTAGCTGCGTGTTTGTCACACACGTGGACAGGACAGTGAACACTCTGACGGAGCCAATGGGCTCGTGTTGCACTTTGTCACAGTGCAAGCTTCACTAAATCCTGCTTCTTTTGTGTGTCACTGAGTGACGCAGTGGTGAGGAAACGGGTCACGTGCTGTTGTTGTTTTTGTTGACGTTTCTTTGCTTACTCGGCCAAGTGCTAACAAGCACCTGTTGACATCTGAACCACCTCTCTGTTGGCAATCACTCTGCAACATATTGGTCTAAGTGTCCAGTTGTTCAGTGTATAAAAAGCAAAGCCTTTAATGAGGCTGCCATACAGGATATATTTCAATTTAAAAATAAATAAATAAATAAAATAAAATAAAAAAATAATAAAAAAAAAAATGTAATTTTAGGAACACTAATAGATAGAATAAAGAACACACCATCATATGCATACACTCTGCAGTTTACTTTTTTTATGCGATCTGTACAGTGGGATCTGGAACATCCAACATTGTGGCACCGCTTTTTGTACAATCTGAGCAAAGAAATTAACATCTGCCTACATTGGTAAAATATCTAATAAAATTGCTTGCAGGATTCTTTAGATGAAAAAATTAAGTACATAAAATAAATAAAATGTAAACAGACAGTGAAACATACTGAAATCGATGTCACAACATAATATCGCGATACTTAAATGTATCTATTTTCTTACGCCCCTATATTTCATCTAAAAACGTCTCTAATCACTACTGGATAGTATTGTGATCATTTAGCATGTGACCGTTTTAATGTCAACAGCTGGCATGTCTGCTAATCTCCTTAAGCAATCAGCTGACACACACAGAGTATCATACCAGATTTAAATCAATTCTTAACAAATGTGATTGTACAGACTGCTCTGTGTGTGAGAGTCGGGCTGTACTTCTGCCTGCTGAGCCACAGATGGCAGCCCTCCACCTCAAGCTTACAAGTGCCCTGTGTGAATGTGTAGTGTCAGGTTTTCTTTGCGTGTGAGAGGAGAATGGTAGACTGCAGTTCTGTTGATGTCTGCAGAATACAACAACACATTTTGTCTCCCTGTGTTGTCGTCTATGTCTCACTTGCTTTTTCCTTTCCTCGCCTTGACACTCTCTCCGCCATTTCCCCCTCTTTTCCTCCCTGTACATGTTTATAAATGCAGCACAGTGTTAGCAGAATGGCCAGTTGGTCATCTTATACATTCTTGTAATGGCAACATAAACATTGCTTGACAGGCTAACCAGCTCATCCATCTCACAAAAAAAAGGTTTATTCCTCTTTAAGTGAGCCTTAAAAAAAACAAACACACTGCAAACACAACTGCACTCCCTCATTTCTTAAAGGGTGAGTAAAAATGTTCTCTTTAATGAGTGACAAAATGATACTTTACTGTCTTAACAATTTTTCTCATTAAACCTTTATTTCTTAGTAATAATCATTAGGACACATTAAGAGCGAAAATAAACGCCACACAATAAGACAATAAGTTATGATGTTTTTACTTAAATGCCTTGCTTTTGATTTAAGCTCAATCTTTGAACTATATTGGTCCATTTTTAACAATATGCTGTTATTTTTCATGTGCACATAATAATTTCAGTCCAGCCTAAATTTTCTTTCAGTTTAATCAAACCATAATAACTGGATCTTTTGCGGCACAAATGAGAGGCAGTCCGAGTAAGTGGGCGCTCAAACCAAAAACAGCCCTGCATTACAACAAGATGCACTTTGTTGGGGGTGTGTACATGAGTTTGAATGCCTATTAGATGGCAACACACTGCAAGGATTTTGAGACTCTGGTAAGTTATCACAACAGCAATCATTTTATCTTTCATTGTGCCGATGGTGAGGTAAACGTCAGAAACGCGCTGTTCATGTTCTAAAGTAATCTACCAGGAATGAGAGCATACATGTATTTGATTGACCTTGCTGGATGTCACCTTGTGGTCTGGCGAAAGTTGAGTGAGGTCCTACTTTTCTGCTGGACGACCCTGCATTATTTGCAGCTGCGTGAACGGAGTGGCCTCGTTCAAAGGAATGAGGTGGCTCTGCCTTCTAATGTCATCCAAATGCAACCAAAGAGACAAATGAATGGACATTTTCCAAAGTTATTCTCTTAAGTGTAAACTTTCCTTTTTGTATTCCCTTTATGTGCAGCTCAGCAAGGCAACACTGTGTGGAAACCTAAAGTTGGAATTTAGTACCAAAAAGACCATAACTTTGGAAAATACCCTCTTGATTTTTTTAATTCAGCCTCACATTCGCTTCAGCCAAACTACAGATCTGTCTAGTTTTACAGGATGAGGACTTTGGGTTTTGTCCACCCTGACTAACATTGTAGTCATGATAGGACAGGATTGCTCCAGGGCCAGTATAACCAGGAAGAATGATTACAGTGGTCAATGGCTCTTTCAATGTACATTTAGGCATGTACATATTGTATCTGAACCTATCCTTAAATGTCATGGCAATATCAGTCCAATACCTGAATACATGTATATCTAAGCCTCCCTCTCGCTCTGCACACCTTCATTAGCCTACTTGCTTCCAGCTGTCGAATATGAATATCGCACATTCATAGAAACACCTAATTTTTACAGGAAAAAAAAGTCAAGTGTAAGATGAATGTCAAGCTCTGGGGGGCTTAGGGCATCTCTTCACTACGTAGGTGGAATTATCTTATTGAAGTGCGCTCTCTCTGTCTATCTGCCTCGCTCCCGCTCTCTGCTCCTTCTCTTTAATCCTCTGCAGAGTAGGTGTGCCAGAGAGAGAGAGACAGGGAGGAAAGACTGATATTTGCTTAACCAAATCCCTGGAGGAGGCAACCCTCTTTGATCCACTTCCAAATTCACAGCGTCCACTTTCATTTGGTCATCCGTCACTTGCACTGTCTCTCGCGCTCTCTGCATTGGTGTGATTTGAGTGTGTTTGCGGGTGTGTATGATGGACGAGCGTAGGCTGGAAGAGAGAGGAATCCGCAGACAATGGCCTTCATTTTGCTCTTCCCCTCTCTCCTTCTGTCTGCTGCGTCCTTGCTTTCCGTTTCTTCTTCAACTTGTCATTTTTGTTGTGTGCTGTTGAGGTCAGACTGGCACAGGCAGGCGTTGTTGTAAGCAGAAAGAGAAAAGTACTGTTGTAGCTGAGCATATTGTCTAGAAAGCCAGGGTTAGTCGGGGCTTGCCCCTTTTGTTCTACACACAGCACTACAGAAGCAGACTCGCACACACCAACCACCTGTGAGCACCACTGTGTTGACTTACACGCATCCTGACCTTTACGCAGGTCGTTTAATTCCTTAAACTCAAATTTACTATCGATGTGTGCCATTTATTGAGGTGATTACTATTTTACATCACACAGGAAAGGATGCAGGCACTTCATTATTGTCTGTGGCGATATGAGAATATGGACTTGTCCAGCCATCGGAACAATTTGATCCAGGCTTATAAGGCATCTTTGTTTCACCTGAGGGTACACATATTAGTAGCTGCTTCTGTTACACCCTTGTCTCTATCTCTGGCTTAATCTTTTCTATCAAGACTCTGTCGTGTTGAAGCAGAATGTGAGTGAGAGGAGAGATTTCAGTGTGGTCTTTGACACACAAAAAAAAGAGGACAGGCTATTACATCATATTTTCTGTCTCTAGCTTTCCTATCCCCGCCACTAGACTATCTGATCTGTTCCCTTTTTTGCCGCAACAGTCACTTCTCCCCCTCACACTCTATTGGAGTTGAACAGAGTAGTTATTTTCAAAGGTGCATATTAAAATAGCCTGATCTCAAATGACTCATCTCTCTCTCTTCTTCCTCACAGCGAGCACCTATCCTGCGCCTTCACTTTCTTCTTGCATGGGGAGAGCAATGTGTGCACCAGTGTGGAGATCAACCAGCACCAGCCCGTATACCATCTGACGGAGGAGCACCTCACTCTGGCTCAGCAAGCGTCCAGCCCCTTCCAAGGTAGGTCTCCAGTCCACTACACTGCTATTAGTTTGTGAGCGGTAGGGGAAAAGTTCCAATTCACTGTTGGAGCTAAATCGATTAAATCAAGCGTGTTACATGGCAACAGCAAACACTGCATCTTTGGGGAATTATGCAGCCTCATTTGGGCCAGTTAGAAAGAAATACTGAATGTATCCTCAGCCTGATATATAATTATGTGGCAGGTCTGCCTTGGGTCATCTTTTTAAAAAGTCTGGTGCTGGTACACATCATCCCCACATGTTTCCTTAAAACCTGATCAGTAGCTGAGTGGCTGTGTAAACTAATGAACAGTGTTGTGCTGTAATGTGTCACTTTGATTTGACCCTCAAGTGCAGAGCCACACAGTTATGGTGAGACACATCATTATCCTCAAGTATGCATGTGACAGATAAACAAATGTTGTGATTTTGTGGGAGGAAATAAATACTGCTGCTATGTCTTGCTCTTTTTAATTCTTTCTTCGACGGCCTTGGAATTCCTCATTCCAAAACAAAAGGCCGTAATCAGCTGACAGAATCCAGTAGAAGCCCTCTGACATTTTCATGTTTGTACTCACGCCACGCCTGGTAGTCTCAAGCTTTTGCGTTTTTTTCTGTTTTGCAATTCAATTCAATTCACATAATGCAGCCTAGTTAAAATACATTTTGTGAGAAATAACCACATGTTAATATTTATTTATTTTGACCAAAACTAGCCTTCTAATCGAGGAAACTTCACCAAACTGTGTAAAATGGCCCACCCGGATCGAAAATTGTGATTTTGGGGGAAAAAATTCCAGTGGCGCTGGAGCAGTGGTCTGAGTTTAACATTTAAAAAAATCAACGGTGCAATCTTTGACTTTGTTTAGCTACAAAAAAAAAAAAAAAAACAAAAAAAAAAACGATAATGGCTGAGATGTTTTTTTCAGACTTTTTCAACTTGTAAACGTTTTCTTTGAATGGGTTGAAATGCATCGTTGAAACGTGTGTATATAGATAAATCTCCACTGTGTAGGGTAAACAAAAAGTAGGCCAACGTAAGGAGTCGTGGCATTCTTTAGCCCCATGCATGAAAGAAGAGCCAAAGAAACAACATATTGGGCATGTTGTTTCTTTGACTCTTCAGATATTGAAAGGTCATTTTCTTACATCTAGTGGATGTGCTGCAGCTACTTTTACTTTCAGGAAGCCAATTTCACTACAAAAAACACATTTTGTATAAAAATTACTTCCTGCGATTAATCTAAGAAATAGCATCTACTAAAACACAAGTTAATCTTCAGGATTCAAGGACCCCACTTGGCTCCAAATAACTACAGGCTGTTGAGCACAGCACCCAGTCTGTTGTCCTGAAGAGATAAGGGGAAGTATACCGGAGTAGATAAGGGAATTATGCTTTCAGAAGCATTTCTTTGAGAATATTTTCTTGTAAACATTAAATGCTCAGTGCAAGTGTAGGGGTGTAGTTTTATTTGTATGAAATATATTAGTAAGCTATATGTGTGCTATGTTGGCTGCTGTTGCCAAGATAATGCATATACAATCTTCTGTTAGGCCGTCTTTCATTGCAGATTGGCTTGCAGCCAGTTAAAAAAAGAAAAGCCTCTGTAGTCACTTTAAATTATAGTGTAGTGTAGCTATAAAATGTGTAGCTCTAATGATATTCCATCATTGGCTCTAAATTCATTACCCCACCCTAAGCCAAACACTTTGTAATCCCAAAACCATTGTTTGCTTGCATTTCCACTCACAGAGAAATTTTAATGTAATGACTATAATATACATTTACTTTGTGAAGGGAAGGAAATTGCACTAAGAGAAAAATGGAATGTATCACACACTCATCCTGTTTGCATTTTTAACAGATGTGAGGTATAAATATCTGCATCAAGTATTATTTTTTGCAGACTTCCCCTGATCCTTCCCTCTCCATCAGAGGTCACATAAATGGACCCTGTCGTTGACTTAAGAGCATGCCACCTCAGCTAACGATCATTTCTATTTTCGATTCATCTACCGATTATTTTCTGAGTTGTCTATAAAAATCCATTCCAAAAATTCCATGTTCAAAACCCAAAGATATTCAGTTTAATATGAAATAAAACCAAGAAAATCAGGAAATCTCCACATTTAAGAGTCAGAAAAACATCTGCCATTTTTGCATGAAAAATTACTTTAACGATTAATTAATTGTCAAAATAGTGAGCGATTATTTCAATGTCGATCGACTAATCAACCTACGTGGTTCCAAATAGAAATGTGCGCTGTGAGCACTGTGCGAGACCTTTGATCAGAGTTTGACTGGAGTCAGACAATGATTCCTTAATTTAATCTTTGAGCGACGCATGAGGAAAATGTATCCTCCTTTTCCATCTCATCTATAGTTGGATGGATGTGATTCTGCCCTTCCCCTCTCTGTACGCCCCCTCCAGAGTAGTAACAGTGATCTCTTCCTCCACTCAACACAGTAATTTCTGTATCCCCGACCCCTTTACTGTGTCGAGAGCTCTCCTGAAGGGAGGTGATAATGTCCCGTCTAGTTAAGGACTAGTGCCTTGGACACAAATAAAAGGATTATTGGAACCTACAGTAGCAATAGAGATGTTGATGGGGTTTCCCCAGTCATTTAGGATGATCATATTGCTCCCTAGTTGCCAACTACTAGATAGTTACTTATGATTCATTTTATTGGTCAATGAATGCCTGTCCTTTTGGCTCTTAAAATCATGTCAAGTTAGTCCACACAGACACAAACACCTCCCCTTCGTCCATTATATCTTGAAATGTAACTATTAAAACGATATTCTCATTTTAAGTGACGCACTGAGGCACCCCTTGAGGTACCTGCACCCCATGTTGAGAACCACTGATTCCTGTGAACCCAAATGAATCAGACATGTGTCTCTATAGTGTGCATGTCTTTTACAATCGGCACGTGTTTTGGCTTTGAGTACACCGTGTGTCTATGCGCAGGTGTGTGTTTTCACCGCCGCAGTGCATCTCCTCCTGGCTAACCAAGCATAGCGTCGAGGAAGGGCTGACTTCCATCCCCCTTCATCCATCCATCTCCCCCCCTCACCTCTGCCAAGCTTGGTTTACTGTGTGTCAGAGCGCTCCGGCAGGCAGACCTCTCCAGGATGTGACCTCATAAAAGGGCGCAGAGTGAATGTAATGAACTCTCAGTCCATTACACTGATCTGAGCACATTTGACATGTCTTCAGGGAGCAAAAGATAGGCTTGCAGTCATAGAGAGAGAGAGAGAGAGAGGCAGAAGGGATGGAGGGGAGGGTGCGGTGGGGTAGTGATGGGGAAAACGGTAAACCATTTCCATAATTGTGCTGAATTTGATCTCTTCCACAACTGGCCTCAGGTCTTAGGAGTGTGTGTTCAGCAAGAAATGCAGAAATGAAAGGGAAAATGAGTGGAGTTGAATTTAATTGAGGTTAATATGATCGACCATCGCTGGATGTTGTTGTGTACCGCAACCTAACCTTTTGTTCTTCCCTCTGCGGGGTCGCTTTTGCTGACGTATTATGTTCCATAGACGAGAGTGAAGCGTTATTCTGCGGGGCTTCCAGGCTACATTGTGTCAAGACAACATGTTTCGTGCTTTAGCTTGTTCCAATATTTAAGTTTTCTGAATGCCACCTGCGTTCATTTGACAGGGTAAATAATCTCTCGAAGTACCAAACTCCACAGTGCTCTTACACTACTACCCCATTACACCTGCCAGTCACCACCTTAAAACACCCAGAAGTGTTGGATCTGTATTTCAGATATTTCTATCAAACCAGTCATTTCCAAACTGTTTCCGTTTTATTTATTTTATAGTTTAAACATTTTTTTCTCTCCTGTTTATAGTTGTAATCCCTGAGATTTCAGTCTTGTTTGATTTAGTGACACCTGTGGGTACCGTGGTAACAACAAGTGTGGTTTAATACTACAGCAAACATTCTTTGAGCAGCATCTTTGTCAGAAATGCCACAGAAGAGCAGCTATTCATGGTGAAGAAGTCAGTCAATAATAATTGTAATCACGATCTGATTTCATGCAGCAGGACATAGTTAAATTGGTCACTTTGCAGAGGAGTTGGGGGTGTGCGGCAGCTTCATCTAACGGCTCCTTCTGGTTCCATTACTCAATTGCAAAAAATGTAAAATGAGCTGCCGAAAAAAATCTATGCCAAAAATGACTTTTCTTTGGTATGCATAATAATGCAGCTCTGATATGGTGTAAAAAGAGTGAACAGTTAACAAGCTGAGGCTGATATCAATGAGATACAATTGCGCTGGATTTTTCCCCTGTGAATCCCTAGTGCTTAGGTAGGCAATGGCGAAGTCCAGCGTTCCAACGCAGGACTCCACCACTGCCGTATAAATTACTGTATAGAGAGGTAATTAATACATTTAAAAAATATTGACCGGAGGTAGCGGATCAATTGCAGATTGTAAATAGTATAAAAAAATGGGGTTTGATTTCATGGCAATCTTAAGGATTATAACTTCCTCTTCCTACTCTTTTCTTGCCATTGTCTCCTGTCATTGTCCTGTCCTGGAAGCTGTTCTTTGGTCCAGCTGCAGGATCAATACCTGGGGACAGAGGCCCTCCAGTTTAGTAATGACACACTAGAAAAGCAGCGCAGAGAAGGACGTGTATGCATTATGCATGTAGTTTACAGTACTATCTGCATTCTGTGACTGATGTAGGTCTGTTCTATAGGCAGACTGATGAGCTCTCTGTGTGACTCTCATATGTCTGTGCAGTCAAGTGTGTTTGCCGAGGAGTGGCCCTTTTTTATAAGCTTCTGTTTATGGGCTCTCAGAGGCCACCGCTTGACAATAATTGGCGTCTTGATTGCTCTGTAAGTATTTGGCGAGTCAGCCGGGACTGGCTGGGTCCAGCGGTGCTCTGGAAAGGTTAACACTGCTGATTCTGCTGGAGATGACAGAATGACAGGGACAGAAAGCATACGGAAGAAGAAAGAAGGGACGGATGATCAAAAAAAGGATTAGATTGTTGCAAGTGTGAAAATGGGAAGAAAAAATATTTAAAATAGGAAGGCAATGAGGGACCCCGACCCCGGATAAGCGGTTGAAGATGGATGGATGGATGGATGGATGGATGGCAATGAGGGAAGGTATGAATTGAAGGCCAGAACTTATGGAAAGGCCATAAGGAAGTACTAATGATTGAAAGGAATTGAGACAAGACAGGATTAGGATAGGATGGAAGAGAGATGGGAAGGAAAGAGGAGAAGAGAAGAAGAAAGAATGAGGGTTATGGAGTGACAGGTTCAAAAAAGAAAAATGTGGAAACAATGTTGGAGGATTTGTATTAAAAAGTTTAAGGATGCAGAAAACGGACCATTAGAAGCCAGGATTAAAGGAAAGATGGAATGTAAAAACTAAACCAAAATGTAATGGATTCTTCCTTGGCCTATGCTACACCCTTCTGTCAAATATTTTATGAAAATCAGTCGTTTTTTTCCCGTAATCCGGTTGACAAAAAAAAGAAAACATAACCTCATTGGCAGAGGTAAAAATGGGAAAAGGGACGTGTAGGAGGTAAAGGATACAGGGTGAAGGAAAGCAGATGGAAGGTGGATTTGTCGGGTCAATTTTATTTATACAGCCCAATATCACAAATCACTAATTAGCCCCAAGAGGCTTTGCAGTCTGTTCAGCATACCACACCCTGTGTTCTTAGACCCTCGATTCGGATAAGGAAAATGTCTCGTCTTGTAAGAAAGATGCAGATTTGAAGAAGTCCTCATGGTGACAAACACTGTCTCATCTTTCTCTCTCCTCCACACCCTTTCCTTCTGACTAGTGATCCTGAGTCCTTTCGGCCTGAACGGGACACTGACCGGCCAGTCGTTCAAGATGTCAGACCCACCCACCCAGAAGCTGATCGAGGAGTGGAACCAGTTCTATCCCATCAGCCCCAGCGCCAAGGGGGGTGTGTCAGAGGACAAGACGGAGGACATGGACTGGGAGGATGACTCTCTGGCCTCCGTGGAGGTCCTCGTAGGTCAGTTTTTTAAATATAGTTGATATTGTGAGATGACCTGTTTCAAATGTAGGGCTGACTGCTTTGGTTCCTGAACATCCCGCCTCTGTGTGTGCAGGTGGTGTGCGAATGGTGTACCCAGCATGCCTAGTGCTGGTACCCCAGTCAGACATCCCTGTTGTGGCCCCTGTGGGGTCCTCCCACTGCACTGCCGTCTACCCGGGTGGCCACCAAGTGCCTGCTTCCCAGCGAGAGCCCGCCATGTCTTTGGTGACCCTCACCCCTCCCACGTCGCCTGAGGAGGCACAGACAGGTAGTGGGATAAACACAGTGTACATTTATAAGACTGGACCATAAAGACCTCAGTTAAGTCTTAAGGGTGAGGCTTGCTTTTGAAATGATATGTATTGTTGCATACCTTTTGTCAAATGACTGGTAACCTTGCACTTTCCCTCCACAGTGGACTCTCACTCGGCCCAGAAGTGGGTTAAGATGCCTTCAACATCTGATGCGTTCAGTGTGGACAGAACAAGTCACCACGGAGGCAAGATTCCACGGCGGCTCGCCAGTCAGGTGGTGGAGCGTGTATGGCAAGAGTGCAATATCAACCGAGCCCAGAACAAGTACGTCGGATTTTTTTCCATAGAAAGTAGCACAGATTGATCAGCCATGCTATAAATGCAAATTGAACCCAAAAACCAGCGACTGGTTTTACAGTGGACAACCAGTGTTGATAACAATCCATTTGTGTGCATAGATGATGGCAATGTCCAATTGTCCAAAAATAATGACAGAAAGTTTACTCTTTAAAGGTTCACTGTGTAATTCCGAGCCACCTGCTCCAAAGAAATAGGGAGCAGTATTTCACCTCTAAACTGGGTTCATACAATCTCTAACGTTCATATTTTAGTTGTAGTAGTTTGACATATTTATTGTATTTTAATTCATTCTTTATATTGTGTATTGCATTTACTCCTGTGTAATCTCAGTCAGTGGGCAAGAATACAAAAGTTAAAAAAAACGACTGAAAGCCGGTCAGAAAACACTGCAATCTTATAATCTTCACGTGGGGCTGATCCATCTGTCTTTACAGGGCACTGATTTTAACCGGGGCTGTAGTCTGTGTAACGTTACGTTAGTTTGTTTATTGGACTAAATCCAAAGAGGCAGAAACTTGCCACAGCAGCGGGGAACTGCAAACTCCCTGTTGCTGCCGTTACACAGGTCCACCAGCCTGTGTTACTGGCGGCGCTGGGGCTTGTTCTGGCTGAGCTCAAGTCTCTTCAGCCGCTGACAGAAACGAGAAAACCGCCCGCACCAACTCGCTTTGTCCTCACAGCTGTCAGGAGGCTGTTTTGCCGAGTGTTACACAGGCCCAGCAGCCCGCTGTGAAGCGGCCGAAGAGACTTGAGCTCAGCCAGAACAAGCCCCAGCGCCGGCAGCCACAGGGAGTCTGCAGCTCCCTGGTGCTGTGGCTGAACTTGAGCTAACTGCTAACTGAAGCTACGTTGTTCCCTGGGGCTGCCGACAGATATACACTCAGAGAAACAGCCTCCTGCCAGCTGTGAGGACGAAGCGAGTAGGTGCGGGTGGTTTTCTCGTTTCTGCCACTTTGTTTTACAGTTTGTTTATTGGATTACATTCAGACATGGAAGATGGCTGTAATATTTACGATCACATCATCATTTCTGTCACATGGATTGTCTACGTTGTATTTTCACTATGTTGTTTATTCTGTACACACGTCACCTATTGCACATCTGTCCGTCCTGGGAGAGGATCCTCCTCAGTCTCTCCCTGAGGTTTAGAACATGTTTCCCCCTTTTTAATTGTGGGGTTTCTTTTAAGGAGTTTTTTTTCTTCCTTGTGCGGGGCGAGGGTCTGAGGACAGAGGGGTCGTATCCTGTACACTCTGTAAAGCCCACTGAGACAAATGTGTAATTTGTGATATTGGGCTATATAAATAAACTTGATTACTTCTCCCTCTACTATCTACAGTGACTCACTATCGCCTCTAGAGGATCAAGTGGTATTCCAGACTGGACGGAGTGGAACTGTCAGTTAGCTGCTAACTTCAGTAGATCTCTCTGTAACACAACACAGACATAGATTTGACATAACGTCAACACTGTTACCTCTTCACATTCTGTTGATAATGTCAGTTCATTGTTTTAAGTTTAAATTCTGGCATATGTTACACGTTGAACCTTTAACTACTCATTTAGCAAGAAATAGTAAGTGACGGTACATGTTTCTTTTTCTGAGCACTCACAAGTGATCAATGTAACAAGCAGTAAAGAAGAGCTCTGTTGTGCACACTGTTCTAGTACTCTTGGAAAGTCTAATTTTCAGTTTAAAACAATACAATTAACCCAACTACTAAACCTGTTCCAGGTGCCATGCCTGGTTAATGTTTCAAAATAAACTTTGAATGCGGTGTGTTTAGCATTGATGTGAAGCTGGCCAATACTTAATTGTTTTAATTATTCCCTTAATTAATTTCTTAAAAATGCTTTCACTGATCCGTGTGACTGAAGACACCTCGACACGTTGGTGTGTTTTTGCTGCACCTTCTGACTGCACTGTTGTATACAAACTAAATTGACACGGTTTTCCATGATTTTTTATTCTTCATACAAAAATACCAGAAAAAACTAGATTGAAATAATAATCTCTAGTAATTAAAGTAAGGGTTCGCTTGAAGTTTTGTCACATGGCGTACTGTATTAGTCACCATTAGTGAATCTGACACATTGGGAGCAACCTGGGATCCGTTGCCCCTTGACCAAGCACAGAATGTCGGCTGGAGTTAGCTGTTAGGCTTGTCAGCCAAAATATAATTGCTCCAAGCAGGGCGGTAAAATCAGCCTCAGCACAAAGCTCTTACCATTCACCACTGTATACCAAAGGAAGATCGGAAAGGGCTGTGCATTTTTTATTTTTTAAGGATTTTGTGTCACAATTTAAAGGTTTGTGTTTAAAAAATATGCTCTAAAAAAAACAGGATGGGTCTGTTCACATGATGCACACTACAGGAAAAACAGCTGAAATACTCACTGCCAAAATTAGACTTGTGGTAGAATTGTGTTTGAAAGTAGTTTTTTTTTTTTTTTTTTTCTTCTCCCCAGGCGGAAGTTCTCAGCCGCAACCAACGGTACCTGTGAGGAGGAACTCAATGAGAAAGCGGGAGCCTGGGATTTTGTGGAGCATTCACAGAGGTCATACTGCAGCTGTTCCAGGTTAGTCACGCCCCACGTGGATGTACAGTATGTGCAGGTGTTTCTCATGTGTGTGTGCTCAAAGACATTTCAAAGAGGTGGTAAAGAGTCTATGGAGTGCCGTAGTCAACAAAATATCTGCAAGTTATATCCACGTCTAGACTTTGAAAAGCATATTATTTTTCAAATTATTACTATTTTGTCCAAGTGACAGCAATGAAACCTCTACTGGGTTGTGTGTTTCTGTAAGTCTGACATTTTTATTCCTGCATTGATGGGAATAATTTGCGGGAGAAAAAGTAGCTTGATCTCTGATGGAGCACTTAATGGATACTGTAGTGGTAAAAGGAGAGTGCGTGTAGCTCCTAATGTTGACAATTCAGTTTAAAATGTGTTGATTGAGTTGATATGTATTTGTTTAAATAACTGTTGTTTTATCTACTAGGACAGATAGGTGCAGGTGATGCATATTGTCAGGACATAGGCAGGGAAAGGCTACTGTGAGCATGAAACCACTCTGTATTGCTATTGCAAGTATGTATGATCTATCATCTGACACCTTTTAATGTTTATGATATTCTTGTGTTTGTTGTCCATGCTTATACCTTCACACCTGTATTCATTCTGGTGTATGACAATTAGTTATAAATTCAGCCTCATGAAAAGCTTGATTTCAGTAGTGTTTGTTTTCTTGTTCATCACATTTTGATTTAATGTCTTCGAGACCTCATCATTCTTTAATGAAACAGTAAATCAGCCGCCCTCTGCATCCTTCAGTCTTCAGCTTATCATCTGTTTTGGCCAACCACAGTTGCAAGCACCTGCTTTACTCGCATGGATACATGTAAACACAAGCGTGTGCCATCCACTGCAGACTGCAGGTCCAATCAGTGGCAATGGTTAACGAGCAAGTACTATTTAAACTGAATTTTGTGAGTTCTGATTGGTTGCGGGCATACTTCCACCAGGGAATCCTTTGCAGTCGGCTTTTTTTCCACCTAGGGAGAGGAGAGCCAGCTTGGGCCGCAGACGAGAGCAGAGCGTATCGGGCCAGTCAGTTGGAGCATGTTAATTTGTTGGAAGCCACCCAGCACTTTGGCGACACAGATATGGGAAGCTCTGTGCGTTGCCAGTCTTAATGGCCATTAGCTTAGTTTTGTAGATGGAAGCCTTCCGTGTGTCTGTTTATCTTGACATCTAATTGTCAGCACACGCCAGTACCCTGGCCTTCCACCAGACAGCACTTCCTCGTCAACACCCTAATGTATAACCGCAGCAGTAGGCGGTAGTGGTAACCTAGCGAGAGGCTGAAGAAACACTGATGCTGATTCAAAAGACGGTGGTAGTGGTGAGAGAAGGAGAGCGAAATGGCTTGTTGGCTGTAGGCAGGTCAGGTGAGAGAGCAGGTACTCCACAGGGTAACCACACAAATCCTGATAACCACGGCGAAGCCTTGGTATGCTGTATTCTTGTATAATGCATCATTTGTTCATTTGAACTAGCCAAATAGGCAATAGTTCTAAGAGTGAGATATTATTTGTTTTCTACTGTCAGCATGGGTTTTTTTACTGTATTGATTTTCTATTTGTATGTTTTGTAAAAAGGACATTTCTAGGCTTTTGGGAGATGCATGTTCATGAGTTTGAGTTTGAATAATATAGAAAACGCAATAACATTTATGGATTAGGTGTTGCAGGCTTACACTCATGCAACTTAATTGTTGGTGGATTTTTGAGATGAATAAGTGGGGCTGCTATGTTTATAGGTGAGATGACATTAGTTATTTGTTGTTTTCCAGGAGAAGCAGATGCGAGGGTTTAGAGGGAGATTTTACATAAGCTGCACAAGATCTCTGCGCATCATGAACATAAAACATTCTCATTAAGCAGTTTCATGGTTTCATAGATCATCTCTCTTTGCTGCTGTTAGTTCTGGTCTCACCATAATTCCCCGTTTGTCTTCTCCCCTGCAGATACAAATCAGTGAAGCAGCGAACAGGCAGCACCCCGGGCCAAACTCCGTCAGCAGGCCAGCCCTCCCTAACTCCTACCAAGCACAAAGCTGGGGGAGAGAAGCCAGAAAAAGGTGACAAGCAGCAGAAAAGACCCCAGACGCCCTTCCATCATCGCAGCCTGACCAGCGACGACGCTTCAATGGAGGCCGAGGCAACAGCTGGCCAAAGGTTGGCCATGAGGGGCCAGGACGGAGGAAGATTCACTAGTATACGCTCTACGGATGTGTCCGGCATCCAAAAAGCCCCCCAGCTCCATAGTGGGGGGGTCAGCGCTGGGCTGTCGGAACAGGCCAACTCCCCCCAACCCCCACCACTTAGCCCTCACCCCTGCGAGCGTGGCGAGGAATCGGGGGAGGGCATGAAGAACCCATCAACCCCCAACAGCCAACACTTTTACCAGCCACCCTCGGAACCCTGCCTGGTCGGGGTGAAGGGTGGTGGCGAGGAACCCGGAGGGCCAGAAGGTCTAAATCAGCACTTCCACTCCCATCACCCCCACTCCCACCACGGAGCTTCGACCTACTCCGAGCCTCCTGAGCCCACTGTGTATGTGGGCGCAGCGGTTAACCTCGAGGAGGACAGCTCCCACGCACCATGGAGGTTATTCAACCTACCCCGCAGGAAAGAAGCCGAGCTGCCCACACTACTGCTGCCAGGGGACAAGCTGAGGGACGAGGCCTTGGCATCACAGGACAACCTAGTGTCGGTCACAGAGTGAGTGACACCAGCCGATAATTACTTTACTATTGGATACGATAAAAGCTTCAGCCATTGGCAGACTGGTGAAGCAGTTAGGTAGTGTTCATTTTGGCGAAAAATCTTTAACTTGGTCAACCGTATCCTACATTTTGGTCTTATCTTAGTCAAAGAAAACCCTAACTATTTTTAGTATAGTTTTAATCAATAGAAACTGTAGTTTAGCCAAAACCAATCATTTTTATTATTTTAGTCACACCTATTTCACATCAGATCTTATCTTATCATTATCTGAAGAAAAACACCGGTGGAATGATTTAGAATGCAGCTTTGCTGATCCTACTCCTCCTGACTGCTCATTAGTGCTGCGCACCCACCCGGCCCGTTATGAGAGCCATTCCACACTGGCCAACATGGAGCAATAATCAACCATCCAAACCTGGTTTAGTCAGGTTCAGGACCGAGGACTGAGACGAGGACAGACAGAGACGGAATGAGTGCTGCAGCACTCGCTGTGTGTTTGAGAGATTGTCCGAAATAAATAGAGATATTGGTGAAGTTTTTATTTTTTAAAACTACATTTAAATCTCATCTCACGATATTGCATGTTGCTATCATCGCAGTTGGCGTTTATAGACGTCGCCATCTGGTCTTAGTCATGGAAAAAAAGTTTGTTGACAAGCATATTTCATCATAGTTTTTGTTAACGAAATAATACTAGAGTTAGGCATCCAAACCCTCTATTTCTCACCATGTCCCCTGTTACAGAGTGGCCCTAGGCTGCTTTAGCTTACTTTGAATAGTCCAGAAAAATTGCTTTGAAAGAGTAATGATGCTAAACCCACTTCAGTCTCCCTCCCTCATCCCTCAGCTTCAGAATGTTCGTTATAGCGCTTAGCTGCATACAGCATGTTAATCTCTTGCTATGTGCCCTTTGACATCATACATCACCAATGTGCAGGGCAAGCACTACTCATCGATTACTACCCGCACATACCAGAGCTCGGAGAGAGGATGAGTTATGTTGGGGTTAGATAAAGATAAACCTCTGCTATTGTAATACAGTTGAAGGTGTAAAAAATACTGTCAGTTTGGCAGGCTCTGGAGAGAGACTTGCACCTAGAACAAGCTGCTAGCCAGGAAGACCATCACAGACCGATAGACAGACAAGGGGGCTTGTCCAGTGTGAAGGCAGGCAGAGTGACCAGCAGGCCGTAGGGTGGCCGTAGTGGGAATTATCGGCGGGGTTATGCAATCCCAAGGGGCCAGTCCCTGAGAATGGCTATTCTAGTGAGCTGTAATCCTCCCAGCCACCGCTCTGAATGGTGGCTAATCTCTGGCCCAGGCTACTGCACACCATCACCTCACATCAGAGATGGACAGGCATGACGAGAGGACAGAGGTGCAGAGAAATACAGCAGGCAGTGAAGGGGGGGGACGCATAAGTTGGGTCAATCGGTCCCTCCTCTCCTGCTGAGCAGCCAGTAGTTTTCTCCTTTCCTTCCCTCCCCGTCCTGTTACATATAAGGAACAAGTAGGCCACAGTCATAGCCACAGATTTTGATGAAGTCACACTAACAAGTGATAAATGTGTCTGTCTGTAAGTGTATGAGCTGTCAGTGTCACCACGTCTCCATAAATCTGCTAGAAATGTAATTGTCTGACAACAAACATGATGCATGAAGTTCTTCTGCCTGACAGCTGTCAGAATTGTTTGCAATCGCTGCCATTTCTGTTTCTGCAAAAAAAACAAAAAAACATGGTAGCAGCTACGACACATGAAATCCGGCAGCATGGGGCCAAAACAGAGCTGTAGAGGAAATGTTCCTATTGCCGAAATTCAAAAGAATAGATCGTTTTGAAGTAGTTAGTTTGACCTACATTTTTCTTTCTTTCCGAAAACTATAATTGACAGCATTTTTGTAAATGGAAAATTAAATTGTGTGTTCATACATATTAGAGAAGAATGAGAAAAACAATTATTTAATATTGTGTATGTAGGCCTATTATAGAGTCAACTATTTATTATTTATCTAACACTATGTATTTATCTATTTATTTATGTAAAACTATGTATGAATCATCAGTGTGTATTTACAAAAATGTTAAGATGTGTGTATTGTATCGTAATAATTCCCACTCCTGTGGCAAGAGGAGGGGATGAGACCCCGCGCTGTCGCACTGCAATTACTATGAGCAGTGTGCATTACAAAATATAATGTAAATACAAATAATGTATTTGAACATATTTCTTGCTTTTTCCCTGGTGGTCTGAATAAGTCGCTAAATAAAGTTTCTAAAAGGGTCTGAAAAGTCGGCACGTTGGAAACACTGTGTGGCTGTGACAATAGTCTGTGCAGCTGTGCATGGGACGTAAAATCAGATACCAATCATTAGATAAGTTTGAAAATTTAACCGGCAAAACCTTGTATATGTGAGGCTGATCAGCCGACAATCAGGAGGTTTTAACCAGTGGCCGATCAGTCGGTGCATCTCTAATTAAAATGGTCCGTCATATAGCTCTATAGTGTTCATCTGGAATGACTAGGTTGTGTCTGTTGCCTGTGAATTGTGATGGTCTGATGGTCGTTCTCACACCTCAGTGTTTCCATCTTCCCAGGGTGATGTCCACAGCTAAATGGCCCCTGAAGGTGTCTGAAGAACGCATTCAGATGTATCGAGCCAGGAGGAACCAGTACCTATCTGCTGCCATAATAGACGGAGATCACGAGCCAGAGGTGGACCCCTACGCCTTCGAGGAAGGAGATGTCAAGTTCACATTCTCCAACAAGAAGGATAAGGCAGGCGGGGAGCGCGAGCCAGGCAAGAAACATAAGGTAAGGCAAGGCAAACCAAGTGGAGGAGTGTTTCTGGACTGGACTAAGCTTTGCAGTATTTAATGGCTGTATTGTACCTGCCTGTTCAAATGGGGCCCTCTTGCTCATTGTTGCTGTGGGCAAGAGCGTCAGATAAAGACGAGGTAAAATGTAAGGTCATGTTACAACTTTTATAATTTTCTGCTGCATATGTATTATCAACTAAATGGTATACAGATGCATTGAAAACAGGTATTGCAACTTGTTGCCATAACAACAAACCTAGTACCTTTCTGTATTGGCAAACGTTACCTTCTCAAACATTCGACTGCATCTCTCACAACATATGCTTGGCACCACATCTTATTTAAACATACTCAGATATTTTATCACACTTTGATGCACCCACATATTACATTTTTTGTCTTGATTCTATTCTCAGGAAATGTTCTTTTGATTTTTAATTTTAGTTTTTTTTTTTACAGTCGACAACTAAAACTTTGATTTGAACCTCGATCACGGAGACCAACACATGGTATTCAGGACATCCTGTGTTTTAAGCTTTGCAACTCGAGAACAAATGGATAGGATAAATACTTAAGACCACAAAACCCCAATTAAGGGTAGATTATCTCACAAGATATTTAAGCATCATGATTCAGCTTAGATTAATCACCCAGTAGTGTAGCTAGTATTATGGTGGGATATTTCTACAGCTCTGCTACACTTTGGAATGCTGCTGGTTCATGTCATACATTTCAACTTTTCTATTTAACACCCTGCTATTTCATTATTGTGACTAGTTGACCTGAAAAACATTGCACGTTGAACTCCGCTCTTCCTACAAACAAGCCTCGCACGTGTCTTTTCCAAGGTGGCTGCTTTCAATTCAGTTTGCAGCCACACCCCATTGGATTTAATGCACAAAAAAGGCAGTGGTAGCTTAGCGTAGGCAAGCTTTCGTGGAGAGTAACCACTTCATTCACGCCTTCCTCATTTGTTGCCCGGGGTAAAAAGAGGACAAGAGGGCTGATTTTAAGATCAGGGAGCAGGCGAGGTAGAAAATAGGCCATCGGCATCCTCTGCGAAACAGCTCTAAAAATAACAATAAGACCGCTTTCACTGCCCAAGTCTAACTAAGCAGGAAGCTATCCCTGAATCTCCATTGTTAGTTGAGCCCAGAGGAACACCAAATAGTTGGCCTGTCCAATTTCCTTTAAGTTGTTATGCTTTTCCTATTTGATCTGCCTGCTTCCTCCTTCCCCTTCCCACCGTATTCCTCTGCTCTGCCTCTGGGGTTGTTGGCTCCGGCTCCAGACAAGGGCCACCTGTTAGCTGTGGATCGCCCGCAGCATTGAAAGGGAGATTCGATGTGTGTGTGTTCATTCCTTGGCTGAATGTTTGCAGCAAGCTTCACAGAGCCTGGAGTCTTAACCACGGCAACAAACCTGGCTCACTGAACCATTAAGCTTAAAAAGCGCACTCAAATATTTAGTTTCTCTTCTGTCCCCCCGGTCTGTGCTGGAATGTAAGGGTGAAGGCAGCTCTCAGTGGAGTGGAGAGTCCCCGAAGAGCAATCTGTGCAGCGAAGCCCTTCCAGCTTTTATGTGGTGTGTGTATATCCACCACATGTGTGGGTGTTCCTCTCCAATTCTTTACTTTAGATTGATACTACCATAGTGTTCGGGCCTTTTTCCTTAAGCATCTTATTCATTCTTTGTAGCTACAAGATACTTAACCTCCTACCTGGCTGATGGGGAATATAAATCTGGAGCACCAAGAGAATTTCCTCTTGATGAATTTAGTATATCAAAGTAAAAGTTTGGGATTCCAATTGTTTACGATATATAGATTCTTTGTGATGCCAGCAAATATTTAGCATTGTCCAAAGTCTGCTACAATACGATATTGAGTTGATTCAATTCAGGGGCCTGAGATCGATGAGAGACTATTACATATGCCCATTTAACACAATCAGTTACATTTACATGAACTCACAAAAAGCAACTATAACTACAATCACTATTACTGGGCTCTTCCACAATCTATCCTTTTTAATAAAAAGGTGTGCTTCGACGGCAATAGTGACACAGACGGGCCATGGGAATTCCAAAATAAAGGCTTATCTTAAAGATGATGATATGTATCGATGTTTTCACTTTGCATTCACTATATCGGATCCTTGATCATTAAATCAATACATTGATCCACATCGATGTATCATTGCATCCCTATATTCCAGTTAATATTCCTGACCATTTTACCCCTTTTTGTGAGTGAGCGTGGAGCTTGACCAGCTTTAACAAGTTGCTCAGCAGACTATCAAACCACTTACTATAGAGTGCAGAGACCCAGTGTGGACATGAGCATCTCCAGCAGTCAGACCATGAAATCCTCAACCTGGAGGTATTGGCTCTGCTGCAGGCCATGTGGCACACGTGCTTTAATGGACCATCACTGCACAGAAGTGGTACACCTATGTCACAGCCTGCTGAATTATGGAGTATAAGATACATGCATGAAAAAGAGCCTCAGATAAATGAGGCAAGCAAGTGAGATGGAGGTAAAGGGTGATGGGAGGCTCTCCTGACGCAGCCTTGGAGTGGAACAAGCTTTTGCAATATGTAAAGACTCCACAGATATACACTTTCTGACCCAAGGCCAGGTTGTTGATAACAAGGGGTTAAAGCGTCATTACCGCCTATAGATTGTGGCATTGGTGCGGATGTTGTGCGCTGCTGTGGATTGGTCCTTTAAGTGAGACAGATTAAAACCTGCGTTACTCAGAGGAAAAACCCTGGAGCATAATGAAATCAATGGCTAGGACATACCATTCCTGTTCTCCAGCTAGAACAACCTGTCATACAGTAAGGGCACACACACACACACACACACACACACACACACACACACACACACACACACACACACACACACACACACACACAGACACAGACACAGACACACACACACACAGACACAGAAGGCCAGCCCTCCCAGATATTGATGTCTGGATGGGAGCCTAAGAGGCCATTCCTTGGATCATGATTTCACTCTGATCCACACTGGAAATCTCATTTGCCACAGCGGAGGCAAGTGGTCTCTTTTCTCTTTTCTCTTCTCTTTTCTCTTGATTGGAGAAAGGAGCCCCCTTTTGTGTTTGTTA
>CALSBV010010655.1:7376909-7394595 GCA_943590825.1 Bovichtus diacanthus
TCTCTTTTCTCTTGATTGGAGAAAGGAGCCCCCTTTTGTGTTTGTTAAAAAAGAATGTACAAACAATCAGCAATACAATTTCAATGAATAAGGAAAGAAAAGTATTATATCAGAAGGTTATATAAATAATAATAATAATAGAAAAAATAAAATGAGAAAAAAAGAATCTGAAAAAAATCTGAGGAATGTTAGCTACTGAAATGCATTGAGAAATAACATTAATTTTCAATTAAAAAAACTTAAAACATGGGGATAAATTAAGAAATGTAGCTTTATGAATATGACATGTTCATGCTACTTGCATGTATTGTTTTGCACAATGTGTAGTTGTCAAAGTCTTCCCAAATGTAACACAAAACGGGCAACCAAACTACAATGGAATTATACTTGTCTTCCAGAAAGATCATTTGTTATCAACATTTTTTTGTGTAATATTTTCAAATGTATTTCTCTTAATTTTGTTTGTGATGCAGAATATAAAAGGACATGCCGTGCCTTGTGCCACTTATTGTCTGTAAAATGAGATTTCTAAAAAGATTTCCCACGTGTTATTTTCTTTGTATTGTAGAGACATTTCCTAATATGTCTGTCGATGCATCTGTTGCTCATAATATCCATACCATTTATATGAAGAGTACATACAAATCTAGGAACATCATGTTGCTTTTCATAGCTAAGGAAGCCTCTTTGTAAGTTGAATGTGGCTGCTTGATGACACGTTATTTTTTGTGTTATTCTGTGTTGTGCTTTATCCCACCTCAGCTGCAGTCAAATGTATTTGTATAGTTCTTAATCACAGTTATGGGCTCGAAGGATTTCACACACCCACAGGGTAATGAAGCGCACTCTGCTCAGCCACGGGTCCTCATTAAGTACATGAAAAAGCTTCATCGACATGGGATTGGTGTCAAATTATTATAAACAATGTCTGGACTGTGCATTCCGAGCTGTTTAATCAAAAATATTCATTGATTGATGGATCTGTGTGGTTGCGTGGGGATGTGTGGTTTGTTTAGTCCCTCCATCTAACCTTCCCATCTTTCTTTTTCCTCACAGGGTGAAGATGGAGGAGCTGGTCCGTCAGATGGTAGGTCCTTCTTTACCAACCACCCCCGTGACTTGGCTTCTGTCTCACACACACACACACACACACACACACACACACACACACACACACAGAAACGACTTTGCATATCGAATTAAACTTGTCGGTAAACTTTCCAATTCCATATTTCCAATATGTCAATAGAAACTGGATTCATTCACTAAATAAGGAACATTTATTTAAAATTTCATATAAAAGATGCCACAAGCGTTGCAATAATTGAGTTGCTAGATAATCTACTTTCTCAATTGATTGAATAGAGAGTAAATTGAGGCCGACCCCGGTAGTCAGTTAGCATAAACTATCATAGCTCGAAGCAAGATAGTTGCCTTTCATTGAGTTCTCAAGCACCCAATATCTACTTGTGGACATTAATATTTTAACAGTGAGTATGCTTGTTCATGCAGATGCTCAGCGGGCGGCGGCTCACAACCGCATGGCTTCCACCAGCCTGATCCACGAGACCGACCTGGTGGTGTCCATCAACGACCTGGACAACCTTTTCAATTCGGACGAGGATGATCTGGCGGTTAGTAGTGACTTTGGCTCGCACAGCAATTGATATCTAATTACACAGAGTGTGGTCTGGCACAATATGTGTGTGTGTGTGTGTGTGTTTGAGTGTGTTTCCACTGGCTTGCATGTGTCAGAGCAGTGTCTTCACTCTGCCCATCATCAGCTGACACTTCTCACTACCCACTTACCAGTTAGACGTCATGTGTGATACAGACTTGCAGGCCCCACAGGTGTGAGAAATCTAAGCAGTGTTATTAACTGACACTTTAAGTTACCAAAATGGTCAGGTGCTAAAATACTTTTTTACTTTTTTTTTTTGTCCACAGCCTGGTTCCAGGCGGCCGGTGAATGGAACAGATGAAAAATTTGGCAGCAAGGAACCAAAGCCATCCACTTTGGACCCTGTATCCTGCATTAGTATGTATCTCTTCATCTCCCTATATTGATGTCTCTCTCTTTTCCCTGAACACAGATGTGCCGTGTCTCCTTAAAGGACAGATTTTCCTCAAATGTTAATCTAGACTCAGATTTGTCATACCCTTTTAGCCCCATGAAAATTTAAGAATGGTTCGCTGAGATTCAGCCAGAAGCCACTTAATCTTAAAACGCAGTGTTCCCGCTGATGACAATTTCAGTGAAGTGAAACGGCATCATATCCTTTTAATCCACTAAATAAAATTAAGGCTTTTACTACTCAAGCATCATTGATGCTCACCCATGGTTTTGCCACCTAGTGGTGGAAACTATGTCTGCAATTAACTTCACAGTGCATCTGTGTTTCGCTTACAACAGAGCTGAGTCTCCCATCACCTGCTGTCTCCTTTGTTTTCTATACTGCAGGATTTCTATGCTAACAGTCTTTGCCTTAAAGTTCCACCCTGTTTTGTTGACTTGAATACAACTGTACCAGACAGTATTTTCTGTGTGTTTCATTTTTTTCATTTAGTTATTTATTCCTAGGTTTGAGCTCAGGGACAATAATGTAGAGCTAAAGAGAATTTAAAGACACTATATTTTACTGTGAAGCAAATTGGTCTCAGATCTGCCATTTTGCTTTAGTTTTATAAACAGATACTGTACAGTAGTCTCTGCCCATTTACCATGAGTTGTGTTTGTTAGCCCCCCGGGAGAATCTCACAATTACAAAAATTGTTTGCGAGTCTGAGGCCTTGGATATTCCCCACATAGTCTCTGGCTATCTTTACTTTACCAGGAAACGTGTCCTTCTAGTGTAGAGTAGAATTATCTTATGAAAGTGAATGCAGTATAAAAAGAAGACACTCCTGCTTTTATCCTTTCTACTTTCCATAAAGAGCTCTGCTGAATCCTGTAAATATGCCAAAATATATATATTTTTAAATGCGATCAAATATGCCAAGGTAACGGTGACAAAAAGTGTAAACATTTAATCAGTCGTGGGCGAGGTGCCTGCCAGACTTAAAGCGTGTCTAATGAGTATTCATCTGTTTTGTATTTACATTGTAGCTGCCTATAACAACAGCTGCTTGTCATATTTGGTTGCAGAACAAGAAAACCTCCATCAGCAATCATCTTGACAGAAGCCGTAGTAACAAACATCAGAGTCCTAACAGCTTAAGATTACACATCATCTACATGATTCACATAATTATCTTAAGAAACGGTTTGTGGATGCTGTTTGTAGGACAATTAAGACATTGCAAGCAGAATATAATACATTTTTATTTTGTCATCAGCATGTTTAGCAGTGTAAGCTGTGTGATGTGGGCAACAGTGTTGCAATACACATTCTGTCACATTCTGATGGCCCCTTGTTCTTCTCTCCCATCAGGTTCAGCAGACCTGATGTTTCCCACACCTCCCTCCCTCGAGCAGCACATCATGGGCTACTCGCCCATGAACATGTGCAGCAAGGACTACGGCAGCATGGAGGCCAACACAGGCATGACCACGCTGGACGGCAACTCATCTCTGGGAGGCCACTTCAAGATTGAGGTGGAGGAGAGCTACTGCAGTCCCAAGCCATCTGAGATCAAGGTGGGTCTTAGGGGAGGGCAACATAAAAAATATACTCAATGTATTGCAGCTTGTAAATATGAAATTATAGATAAAAATTAATTCTTTTTTTTTTTTTTTTTTTGTAACACGGCAACTGTATTTCAGAGAAAAATGGAATTTCAATTGTGTGAATAATTAACTTGATAATAAAGACTTTATTTTCAAAGACCAATCTGACTTAAAATATGACAGTACACCACCTCATGTTGTCATTGAGAAACTTGTTTCCACCTCATAATGTCGCTCAGATAATATCTGGATCTTTTCAAAATGAAAGCCCTCTATAAAGTCATTATACAAGCTGTGTTCCCCTCTCAATTCAAATACGTTTACAAGAATGATCACACACATTAAAGGGTCAAATCAAACAGTTGTGTTAGAGAAAATATGGAGATATACATTGTATATCGTGGCATTACCTAAAAATAACAACATATTTATGAAGCCATATCGCCAGCCCTAGTGGCTCTATTGGTTCAGTCAACTGACTGAACCAATAGGTCAAATTTACTGCCAGAACCAGTGGATGTCATAAGTCAAAGTGAATGATTATTGATGGATATGTTTTCCTTCATGCTCATTTCCAGGCAGCTGGGTGACCACATTGTCAGAGGCTGACTTTCAATATAGGAACACAGGGTTCAGAATTATTCCCCATGTCAACAAACATCTGCCTGGCTAAAGGTCCCCTGAGCTTAACCCCTACCAGTTTTGTAGTTACTGAGATGAAGCTGCCACAGATGTTGTGTTTATGGAAAACATCTTCATAGAAGACAGGAAACAAAAACATATTTTGTTTGCACAGATCTGTAAAGCCATCATTATTTCTCTGCCTTACTCTGCCGTCTTTTTTTTCCTTCTTGTAGGACTATTCATTTGTGTACAAGCCAGACCTGTGCCAGTCGTTCGTAGGCTGCTCCATGTTTGCTCCTCTAAAGACATTACCCAGCCAGTGTCTCCCGCCTATCAAAATCACAGAGGATTGCATCTACCGGCTAAGCTGGACCATGGGCAGGGAGATGCTCAACCCCGTGCCTGTCATGACCTTCCTCAACAAGGACAGGTATGCTGCTGTAGTGCTTTTCAAAGAGGGGGGTTTGTGATCTTCAGAGTCCTCAGAGCTCTTTAATATGAGAGTTACACCACGTCTGTGAGTAGGCAATAACTTGATCAACTTAAATTAAAGCTTAAAAGTATGGTATGTAACTTTTCTGTATTAAGTACATGTCTGTAAATGACTACACCTATGTTACATATTTTGTTGAGTCGTGTACTTGTTTCCGAACTATGTTCAAAGCCAGAGAAATCTGTCATCAAGGCAGCGGTCCGTTTAATTAGGTCTTCTGTAAGGTTGACGTATCCCCTTAACACATGCGTCAGTGTTGTGGTTGTCTGCCAGAAGCCATCGTAAATTGATTTTTTTAATCCAATTTTAAGGAACATTTTTAAGATGCACTTTGTTGTTTTTAGCTCTATATTTGAAGCCATCGGACGTGTAGACCTGAAGTTATCAGAGAAAGAAATGAGCACACTTAAGCGGCAGCTCTGCGCGCAGCCCCTCCAGGACGTCCCGTGTCCACAGAACAGCATAGGGGAAACACTGATTTTTAATGTAAAACTGTGTCAGTGTTTTTACCGGCTTTACTCACCGGGTCCATTTGTTTTGTAAAGGAAGAGACCTCTGCGGATAATTCGGCTCCCGGTAAAAACCTCCTGAACGATGAACACTGAAGAAATCCTAACCGGAAGAAGCTGAATGCAATGACAGCAGTGTTGGTGAAGACAACAACTCCCATGAACCCTACTTCACCATGTCAACAAACTCCGTCTTTTGTTATTGTTGTGATTGAGAGACCCGAGGGACAGAAAATTACATATTGTGCGTTTAACAGAAGCACATCCGGTGACTCACGCTGGGCCCTGCTGACACTCTTCTACATGCCTTATTTCTGTATAATACCTATCTCGCTCATTTCAAAGATTCTTAATCATTTTATCATGATGATCTGGGCAGAAGGTTACTGAGGCATTCTAATTTAGACTTGCGGAAGAAATGCCAAGGCTGTGCTGGCTGGTTTGCGTTTTGTGTGCACAGAAGCACACACTCACACTCTGCTCCCTTTTCTGTCCACACACACCCTCTGCTCTCTCCCCGGACACCCCCTTAGCAGGCTGCTCAATTTCCCATGCATGGCTGCCTCAGGCGGAGCAGGGAAATGAGTGTAAAATGCCAACTTGGTTGAAGATGAGGATTATCACTGGAGTGGTGAGATGGGCCCCCACAGCGGCTCCATGCCACCTCACTGCTCACAGCAGCTTGGAGTCTTTAGGATATGTCCCTGTTGCTCTTCACTACACACAGCTATACCTCGGCTACTTTCCACACACATGGAAACTTCTTATCACCATGTTTATCAGAAGAATTCACAAACAAACTTTGTTTTGTTCTATTGATTTTTTGGGATTTTCTTCTGTAATCAGGGCAGTAGAGTAGACCCTTATTACATTTGTGAGAACTTAAGTGCATTAGACCCGTGTGTTTCATTGGCCCTAAAACATAAAATCTGTCAGACTTACTGCTGCTTTGTTTCAACAATGTTATGCTGCAAATACATTCATGCAGGATGAAAATCAACCCTGTTGTTGTTCTGTCAGGAGATGCAGTGACATAAAACAAGTGAGAGTAGAAGAGCAGTGAGTATGGAAAAGTCTGCTCGCCGCTAGGAAATGGCAGGAAATGTACAGCAGACCATGCAATGAAGCATTAAATACTACTTAAATGGATGGATTGTGCGGGCAGGGAGAGGTGTCTGCACTTGACTAAGCTTGGCAAATGTCCAATCCATGTCCATCTTATAACGTTGTGCTGGTGTCGCCTTGGCGTCCACACCCATGTTGAACGTGGCCTGGCTGCAGGAGAGGGAGTTGTGCTGGGACTTCCTCCTAATGGGTCTGTGCCAGGAGTTCCCCCCCCCCACATACAGCGAGGGACATGATGTGCTCTGCCTCTCCCTTACTACCTCACTGTTGCTTGCCAGCCCAAAAATAAACCTTACCTCAGAGGGACACTCATTGAAATGTTTATTGAATGTCTTTCTCTCTCTCTGCTTCTTTTCGCTACCCGTTTGTCATTCTCTCTATTTCTCACGCAGTCTTGTTCTCTCATGTGTAAACATGTGTTAGTCTAAGCTCACTCTGTATTCCTCTTGTAGTGCATGTTGTCGTGCCCTACTGCCTTATTATTCAAACCTCACAAATGCAGTGAGACAGTTGGATAATCGTCTTTTTGTTGTTTGAAGCAATGTACTGAACATTACAGCTCTGGTTTGAAAACAGACCTGGGAAAACAAGTAGGTTCTGTGTCCTAGTGCTCCCATTTTCATGCCACAATTAGATGTACAGTACTACAGCTTAGATTTTTTAATTTTTACTGTGATGGGAAATTAATAGTTGACATTGGAAGCTGTAATTAGAAGAGTTATTCTTATTCGTTGTCTAATAGGGATCATTTCCAAATGTCCACAAGGCTTTGTTTGGTGTCACAAGAATCCTCTTAAATTAATACTTCACCCACAAAATGACCATTTGTATATCAATTACTCACCCCCTTGAATTTGTGAAGAAAACTTTGTTTTGCATACCTCCACGGTGAACAAAGAATTGGATGGAAGTCTTGATCATTTGAAGTAAATGGGGGCTGTGTTTAACAACAGCAAAACTATATTAAAACCTCCGTTTACAAACTCCGAAAGACTGTTTATGCCGACGTGTTTGGTGAGTAGTGAGCATACGACTGCATAAATTAAACTTAGATTTTACTGCATGAGTTGTGTATAGTTTTGCTGTTGTTGAACGCTGCCCACATGTTTACTTCAATTCATAAAGAATTTTTCTCTGTTTTTGGATTTTTCGTTCACTGTGGATGCATGAGAGAACATTTTATTTTTTGAAATTAAGAATTCAACGTAACATGGGGGGAGTAATTGATATATAAATGGTAATTTTGGGGTGAACTGTCGCTTTAAGGAGCCCTGGCTCCATTTTAAAACCCTAAAATGTGCCGCTGTGTTTCCCCTGTCAGACGTAGTGTAGCGCCTTCTTTTAGTCCTCGCTCTGTTTCTAATTCATGTCCTCTTGTCTCCCTGCCCTCAGTAACATCCCCAGTGTGGGCAGCACCATGGACCAGGACTACAGTCAGACCTACACCCCTCAGACTCACACTTTCATGTCTAATAGTGCTCCACCAAGTAACAGTGGCACTGGCATCTTGCCTTCACCCGCCACCCCACGTTTCTCTGCCCCCACCCCACGTACACCACGCACCCCACGAACACCTCGCGGCCCCTCCAGCGTCCAGGGCTCGCTCAAGTACGAGAACTCCGACCTGTACTCACCAGCGTCCACTCCCTCCACCTGCCGACCACTGAACTCGGTAGAGCCGGCCACCGTACCCTCCATCCCCGAGGCCCACAGCCTCTACGTCACCCTCATCCTCTCAGAGTCAGTCATGAACCTCTTTAAGGACTGCAACTTCGACAGCTGCTGCATCTGCGTATGTGACATGAACATAAAAGGAGCTGATGTGGGCGTGTACCTTAGCGACCCCGTTGGCGAGGCTCAGGAAACCTGCAGCTGCGGCTTCAGTGCCGTGGTCAATCGGCGTTACGGAAACGGCTCGGGCCTCTTTCTGGAGGACGAGCTGGATATCATCGGCCGCGGCTCAGATGTCAGCAGGGAGGCAGAAAAGCGCTTTGAGCAGCTGCGGCTCTCCTCGCTGGAAAGAACTGGAGTAGGGAGGGGCGACCGTGTCCCAGATGAGCTGATTCTCCTCCTACAGGATCAATGCACCAACCCTTTTTCGCCCATTTCAGTCCTAGAGCATGACATCGTGACACGGGGGCCAAGCGGGGCCCCCGTACCGCCCTGTGTGAGGGTGGAGGAGAGGGACTACCACAGCGACTGCTACATGGCCCTGGAGCACGGCAGGCAGTTCATGGACAACATGTCGGGCGGCAAGGTGGACGAGGCGCTGGTCAAGAGCACCTGCCTGCACCACTGGGCCAAACAAAACGGTGAGAAATGTCGGGCATGCCAAAACTTTCTCGGCTGGACACCGAATTATGTTTTCTTTGGCCAATGTAGCTTTTTAGCCTGTTTTTTATTTAACCATAAAAAAGTTGAAAGGGGCCATCTGCAAATATACTTTAATCCAAATCATTTATTCAACACAAAAGCAAAAAAACCTTGGTGGTTACGCCGCGGTATCATCTAGGACCTCCGACTCGCTCAGACGCCATCTATAATACTAATTGAGGCGCAACGGAATTCAGACGACAGATGCCGTTACCACAGTTTTCCAAGTGTGTCGGCGAACAATAGTGGCCCGTAATTTAAAAACACAAAAGGTCCTCTCTAGAGCCAGAGTTTGGTTTGTCCATTTTGAGCTCCTGTAGAAACTTGGCGGTGCAACATAACGTACTTTGCGAAGAGGACCCGCTCAGTGTGTAGATAAAGAAAAGGTGATTATACACTAAAAACATAGTTATGAATATTATATTCCATTAATGCTAAGAGATTCCCCTGAATAATACACACCGTCTCTTGAACTATATTCACATTTAGACCAAGAAGATTTGTTGAGACTCTCACTTTTTTTTTTTTTTTTATGCTGCCAGAGTGTTGAGTTTCTCATGTTGTGATTATTCTTAAACTTCCCCTTTCCTCATCCGTTTTCCAGCAGTGGACGTGAGTTCGCTGTGCTCTCAGGATGTGCTGCGGGTGCTCATGTCCCTCCAGCCCGTACTCCAGGACGCAATCCAGAAGAAGAGGACGGTAAGGTCGTGGGGCGTTCAGGGTCCCCTCACCTGGCAGCAGTTCCACAAGATGGCTGGACGGGGCTCTTACGGTAGGTCTGGGGACCAACTGGGGAAGTTTATCCACTTGATACAAACGTCTGACTGGTGCTTGGTACCATCCAGTTTACTAAAATCAGACACCAGTGAATCAGTGTTTTCCACCACTTATACAACGGAGGTTTCAAGACTATGCTGCCAGGATTAAGATTCTTAGAGAAACTGTGTTTGTGTGTGACATTTGGAATGTGTTTCTTGGGGTAGAAAATCTCCGGATGTTGTCAGGTCAGTAGGCAGTGTTTGCCCGCTGCTGTGGTCCAGATGTCAGCTCTGTTGGAAGGAGCTGTCAGATAGTTTGGCGACATCACATTCTGATGCGCAGTGGAGGGCGGAGAGAGGATGGCTGACATCTTACCTGTAAACAGCACTTGCTCACTGTTCTTTCTTTCTACCTCCAACTTACACTTGTTTTCCCCCTCTTTCTCCTCCTCCCCCCACCTCCCCTCCACAGGCACAGACGAGTCCCCGGAGCCCCTGCCCATCCCCACCTTCCTGGTGGGTTATGAGTATGACTTTGTGGTGCTGTCTCCGTTTGGTCTGCCCTACTGGGAGAAACTGTTGCTGGATCCCTTTGGCTCCCAGCGGGACATTGGGTACCTTGTAGTTTGTCCTGACAACGAGGCCTTGCTCAGCGGCGCCAAGAGCTTCTTCCGAGACCTCACCGCTGTCTACGAGGTAGAGACTGAAGAGGGCTGCAAACACTTCAGTGTTAACGCTATTCAAATGAAATACTGCTTCTTTTGCCTATTGGTATTTTGTAAGGGGTTGGTATGTTTTATTATGAACATTTATATTTATTTATTGATGCCGTTTTTTCCATTTGCCATGTAAAGGTTTCGTTACAGGTTCATCTACAGATGTAGCCTGCAATATTTAGCCTTTGGGGCTTTAAACATTCATTTTATAGGAATCTACTCATTCAATGTAAGCATTTTGGAGCACATTTAAGATTTTTATTATAGAGCGTTTTATTTTTCTAGCTCTATATATGACATCACAGAGTAAATTGATGTTTGGTATTTATGCCTTCCTGTTCAAGGGAGGAATGTAAGTTGGCGATTGGTTGCAGACTTACAGGCAGTGCCTTATTACGATGGCTTCTTATCGACACAAACCGTTGGCCTGATGAAGGTCTAGCAGCGAAACGTTGCAAATAAATATATTTTTACAAGTTGGAGTATGTGGGAGTTATCGTCCCCCTTCTACCCACCTGGCACATGAAATAGATGTGCGAAGTGTTCTTCTGGTATTGGAACATGAAAAATTGAGCACTGCAAAACCCACTCGAGCCTCCTTTCATTAACTATTGTCACATGAAATTATATTTCTGTTCCAGTTCACACACTCATGGTCTATTCCACATGTGTCTGTTTTTCTACAGTCATGTCGACTAGGCCAGCACCGGCCCATTTCCAAAGGCTACCCCGATGGCATTGTCCTCGTCGGCGGCAGCGGGGCCAAGAACCTTGTGGATCAGCCGGTCAGCGATTGGTTCCTCAAGGCTGCCAGCAGCAACAGCGACGCCTTCACGAAGCTCAAACTCTATGCACAAGTGTGCCGCCACAACCTCGGTACGTGTCATTTCCAGCCCGCTGGCTTACTGCTGCATTTTAAGTTGTTCTTCTGTTGCTCAATGCTCGTCTCAGTCAGTACTTTGTTGCTGAGTTTCCACCTTTGGCACCACTTGGTTTAGTTATAAAAAAGTCTAGCGAGAGAGCCTTGACTGTTTTGAAAGACAGTTTGAAATCAGTGTAAGAGGAGTTCAAGTTGAAATGGAGAATCTTTTCAAAGCAGGATTGATGTTATTAATGAACGCTATGCTTTCTCCCTTTAGCTCCATACCTCGCATCACAGCCATTGGACAGTTCCCTCCTCACGCAGCCCAGTCCCTCGTCCAGCCAGTCTTCATCCACACAACTGTCTAGCTCCACCTCCAGCTCAGTCAGCCAGCAGGGCCCAGTGAACGCTGCAGGCTCCTCCCTTCCCAACAACAACAACAGCAGCAGCAACAGTGTGTCAGGAAATGGCTCCGCGTCATCCAACAGTCTGGTGACATCCTCAGGCCAGCCTGGCAGCGGGATGCCGTCTACCATGCCCAGCTCGTTTCCCCCCTTTGGGAGCATGGGCCCCCAGGGCCAAGTAGGTGGCCCCCAGAGTGGACAGCTGGGACAGCAGGCTGGTACCCAGAATACTGGCACCTCAGGGGACAACTCCAGCAGCCAGGCCCCGGGGCCCACAGAACCTCCTGAAAGGTACTGCAGCACACACGAGCCATCACACCATCAACTGTAAAAAAATATATATATTTAAAAAAGATATTTGATCAGTTTTGTACACAAGTGACAGTAAGTTACAACAAGCATAAATCTACTATATTAACTATTACTAAGAATTTTAATATTGTGAAATTACTGTTAAGCACTTAACTGAGTAGTTCATTACTGCTGAGAAATTATGATGGACACAATAAGGATTTAATAATCACATAATAAAGTAAATATTTTTGCTAAATCCTTGAATTTAGCAAAAAGGTTGCCAAGTCACACTTAAAGAGATGGTTAAGATTTTTTTTAAGTGGGGTTGTATGAGGTACTTGGCAGCCAAATGTATTTTAGCCACCTAAAATAAAGGGCCACCAAAAAAAAAAAATCAATATCCTTTTAAGTGTATGCTATATTTAGAATATTTTCATCGCTTTACCTTGCCGTCAGACAGCCCTTCCTGACGGGGAACTGAAGCCATTGTCGATGCTCTCTTCAAAGCCAACAGACTCCATAAAACCTTCACTTTACCTCACAGAACCCGGTGGTTGTTGGTCTGCCGCTGCCTCCATCGGTTACATCTCTGAAAGGAGTATAGCTAACAAACTATATCTTTTAAGTATCAGTTTTAGAGCATATTTTTGAACTTTCCTATTTAAATACATTTATATGTAGTGATACATTTGGTTTACTAAGATATATCTTTTAGTAGTCTTGAATGTGTCTGCTATTCAGAAGCTGTGAAAAACTAAGAACTGAGCAAGATTGATTTAATTGTGTGTGTGTGTGTGTGTGTGTGTGTGTGTGTGTGTGTGTGTGTGTTCCTGCTGTGCTTTCCCCAGCACTTTGGAACGAGAGAAAGTAGGTGTGCCTACGGACGGGGAGTCCCACGCCATCACGTATCCGCCTGCCATCGTTGTTTACATTGTGGACCCCTTCAGCTACGAGGAGGCCGACGGTGGCCCTGGGCCGGTGCCGGCCCACTCCAGTGTGTGGACGCTGGGTTTGCTACGCTGCTACCTTGAGATGCTTCAGTTCCTGCCCCCACACATTCGCAATTCTATTTCTGTACAGGTAAAGTCAAGTTCCCAGGAGAGCCACATTTTTATTGCTGACCATATTGTATTTCATTATCATGAAGTGAAAATGCATTAATTGTGTATTCAATGTCAGTGTGTCAATTACTCTTGAATGTTTAACAGATTATGCTCAATTGCATCATTGCTGACACATCCATCATCATCATCGTTGGAAGTAAATTGTTCTTGATGGCTAACGGTGTAACCTGAGTGACCGGAAAATAGAAACGCCTTAACAATGTAATGCAATACAACATTACTTAAAAGGCTCTACATAGAGTTCTATGCTACGTTTTTAAGACTATGCTCCGTGGTTGTGTTTTGGAGGGTTGTGTTTGGCTGCACTATATTGGAAGGCATTTCTCATATTTTAGGTTCATCCTATTGCCACATTTGGCATGTTCATTTCTTCCTCGCGTCTTAGCTCCGCCCTCATAAGATGCGAGGGCAGAGAAATCCCCAGTTGGGAAATGGGATATCTTCGTTCACTCGAGCGTGACTTTTAAACGACGTCCTTTACTTATCGCGTGTGCACAACGTATCACCCGTCACTGTCTATGTAGAAAATAAATCGTACATAGACAATTTAGATTTCATATGTTATGTTATGTCAATGTATTAATCTACATCTTTTGTTCTTCATGAGATTAGATGTATTATTTTCAAACGGCTTCACTGGAAATCAGTTTTTAAACAAAATATACGGATAGCCTTTGTCTGCCTCAAATAATTTGTATACCCTTATGAAATAAATCGGCGATAATAAATTTCCCAGATCTGTAAGCACTTTGTGAAGTCGTGCTTGTTTAAATTCTGCCCGCTGGGGGTGGAGCATGGATACACGAGTGCAGCGATAACACACAGCACTCGAGTATCCTCGCTTCTCTCTATCCTCGATGTCTCCGAGGGCATTTAAAGAATTGTGACCTCCTTCAAGATGGCGGGTCTCAAGCGATTTCCGGGACAAGTGATCGAGGAGTTGAGGGGGGATATTAGGATGGACCCATTGTCTACCTTTTTGGTTCGGTCATTTTGAGATGAGAGTCTTTGTTAAAAGTAAACCTGTCCTGCTGTTATCCTGCATTACTTGGTGCAATGAAGCAGTAAAAAAAAAAAAAAAGGGCAGTGATTTGACTGACAGGTTGAGATTCAACTCACTCAACTTCTCGACTGATTATTCAAATCATCGACATTTACAAATTGCACAATCTGTTTGCATTGCAGTGTTTTTATATGTTCATGACAATTTGCCTTAAAGTGAATTCACGTGCCATATTTCTCAAAGTGGTAGAAATTGCATTTGTAGAAGCATGGTTGGAGAGAGTATAGAGAGAACGTGTTGCCTATTTCTAACAACTTGTCTTTTTTGCCTCAGATCGTCCCCTGCCAGTACCTGCTTCAGCCAGTCAGAGGTGAAGACCGTCACATCTACGCCCAGCACCTCAAGTCTCTTGCCTTCTCCGTCTTCGCTCAGTGCAGACGGCCACTGCCCACCTCCACTAATGTCAAGTCACTGACTGGCTTCGGCCCGGGCCTGGCCATTGACACCGCACTGAAGAGCCCAGAGGTAAATGCGGCACATAGTCAAGTTGTAACAGTTGCACTCTAATTGTTATAATAATCCATGTGTAGAGCAGAGAAAGGTGTTGTCCTCGCGTGCAGTTCAGCTCTGTAGCTGATCATTATCAGCTGTGTGTGTTAGCATCAACATGCTAGCGTTGTCCTCTGATCGATAGGAAAGCAAACAGAGGCTGACACCGCGGCCCTCGCAGCAGCATTTCAGTTGCTTTCAGCTCTCCTGCCAATAATGTCCCTGACCTGATCTGACCCAGCCTTCTGCCCCGGCTGTGTTCAGTTTGCCACTGGGAAAAAAGAAAGCAATGAGATATAGAGTTTTTAGTGCTAACCATCCTCGTAGTTTTTTCTTCTGGAACAGGACCAAGGGAACTTGTAACCCTCTGCTACTCCAGAGTTTTCTTTCCATTATCTGCTTGGTTAGCTCACTGAGACCTCCATAATGAGATCTCGACTCCAGGTTTAGACAAAGGGGCACTTTAGATCAGGACCTAATTCAGTGGACTTCCATCCTTACAGCCATCGCTACCTTTTTTACACACTGGCAAACCTTGAGCTGCCTTGCTGGGAGAGCGAGGATATGAATGGGACAGTTGGAGTGAGACAAGGGACATTTTTACTAGAATGTGAATTCAGCAGAAATTAGGATTGAAAGGAAAGCTGCACATCCTGCAGCTGTGAACGTCCAGCAGCCAATCATGCATGCATGACATTTACATATATGGAGCATGTCCAGTTTTTATCCATTTGTGTAGAAGGGTTGAACGTTCATCCTAAATCACTTTTATCCTGACAATTTCACCTCCCTATCTGCAGAGGCCGGAGTGTCTGCGTCTCTATACGCCTCCATTCATTCTAGCACCGGTAAAGGACAAGCAGACGGAGCTCGGGGAGACGTTTGGGGAGGCATCGCAGAAATACAATGTGCTGTTTGTAGGATACTGCCTGTCCCACGACCAACGCTGGCTCCTGGCTACATGCACTGACCTGTATGGGGAACTCCTAGAGACCTGCATCATCAACATAGATGTTCCCAACAGGTAGGACTACCACACTAAGAAGCACAGAAAGAGGTAAACGTTGTCTCGCCTTTAGCTGTGACACAACTAAGGCCATTGTAAAATACTCAACAAACGGGCGTCACCGCATCACATCACTATTACTGCGCCAATGAAGTTGTTTCAATGTTGTTTAAATGTCAGATTGTGTTTTTAATTTAGATTTACTGCGTGGGCTAAGGGTGGATGAGTGGTGGAAAGAGATAGACAGGATAGAGGAGGAAGATGAGAAAGGAGACGCACTGAAATTACTGAGAGAAATTGAAGCGCTGGAAAAGTCGAGAAAAGAAGGCGGGACCGTTAAACAGACTGTGGTCTGTTCACTGTTTTCAGACCGGGTGTTGTGAGAAAGATCTGGCTATTGATTTTAAAACAATCACAGAAATGGAGCTAAACCAGGTCTGTCTGTTTTTATGCCACTGTGAAAAATGGGAAAGGTGAACCCTGTGGTTTGAGCAGTTATTTATGTTGGGTACGTGTAGGGCTTTACCGGCGAGAGGAAATGCTGGAGCATTAGCTTTGCTTCTGGCACCGCACAATTAAAATGCACCTGTCCAGAGTCAAACACCCCTGTACCAGCAAAGAGGAGTGCTAACATAATTGAACGCTACTTCCGTGGTTCACAATAAATGGTGATATCCAGATATATTTTAATAATCACACCAATCTTTAAACATGTGTTCCACTGAGGCTGTGTGTTGCTGCGTCTGTGTGTTGCTTGGCAACCATTCTGCTAAATGTCGCAGCAGAACTATATTGCTTAGCGGAAGAATGAATATTTCTTATAAATAAGTTATTGCATTTTTTTGTTGCTGTGTTTATTTTATGACGCATTGCCAGGTATATTTAGTGACCGCGTCGTGCCTAACAACAGCCATCAGCTGTTTTAAAATCACTGTAAACCACGGCCTCTCCAGGCTTAGTGCTTGAATTACATTACATTTCATTTAGCTGATGCTTTTTACACAATAAGTAAATGGCTTTCATGTAACAAAGTGTCAGCTGAGCATCGTGTCACGTAATATTTTTGTTTATAGTGCAGTTATCGTGAAAGTAATTTTACACAATCTGGTCCATCACATTTGTCTGCACACTATCGCACTCACACCAGTGTTGTACATGTACACTTGACTGGTACATGTTTCTCTGTGAATGTCCCACCTTCAGTCACAGCTGCACAACAGATGTCTGTGACCTTACAAAAGGTGCTCGGCAGCTGTCGCCAACACTTAAAATGTGTCTGCCTGTAATGAAAACTGTGATTTTTGCACCACTGTATGGCATGCTAGCTGTCAAATGTCACGTTTCACTTAAGTGTAAATTAGGCTTGAGAGGGAAGGCACACAGCTGTCAGTCAAGCATGCGCTGCAAAGGCCCACACGGGTTCACCTTCACCTGCCTAAAGAGCTTGGGCTCACAAAATGTTAAACCAGCTCTATTCATCAACAGCTAAGCACTGCACTTGACTTCCTGTCTTGCACTTCTTTTAATGTATGTTCTGAATACTTGGTTTTGACATGTGAGTCGATGCGTGTTCCGCAGGGCGCGGAGGAAAAAGGGCTCAGTTCGGAGGCTCGGCCTGCAGAAGCTGTGGGATTGGTGCTTGGGATTGGTGCAGATGACATCGGTCCCCTGGAGGGTGGTGATTGGCCGACTGGGCAGGATAGGACATGGAGAGTTAAAAGGTAAGGAGGACTAGTTTTAAGATGAGCTTTATTAGTCTCACAGTGGGGAAATGTAATCATGCTAAAATACTTTTTTATGACCACAGAAATGGAGCATTCGAGTGTTTTTCGTAGCACATGTTCATGCCTCCCTGTTGCTCTGCTCTCTTGATGTCCCAGACTGGAGTATTCTGCTGAGCAGGAGAAACCTCCAGTCACTGAGTCGCCGTCTGAAGGAAATGTGTCGAATGTGTGGCATCTCCGCCTCAGATACTCCCAGCATCCTCAGCGTCTGCTTGGTTGCCATGGAGCCCCAGGGATCATTTATCATCATGCCAGGTAAAGTGTGTGCACGTGACAAAGATTATAAACACACTCGCTGTGTGTTTTAACGTACGCTCTTCATCTGAGTCGCATAACTCCACCAAGAAAGTGTGTGTGTGTGTGTGTGTGTGTGTGTGTGTGTGTGTGTGTGTGTG
>CALSBV010010655.1:7397101-7437520 GCA_943590825.1 Bovichtus diacanthus
GTGTGTGTGTGTGTGTGTGTGTGTGTGTGTGTGTGTGTGTGTGTGTGAGAAACCTAAAACTGGTAGATACAAGAAAACTCTGCATTTGCATTGATGTTCCTTGCTTCTAGAATGACCTACAGACTCACTGCTGCTGTCACTGTGAAGAGAGCTGTAATTATTTAGATGAGATGTAATAAAAAGTTTAATAACTTCATTATAATGCCATTGACACCACCTCTTTATCTGTGCTCCCTCTCTAAGGCCTCTTTGCACCTCCATGTGTCTTCAGTGCAATCAGATGAACTACTGCACAGCAAACACTCCCACCCCCTCGACTCCAATCAGACCTCAGATGTACTCAGGTAAACAACACCGTAACACACTCCGCTGAAAGTCAAGTGCAAAAAAAATACTATTACCACCCGCTGACTGTGTTTTCAGGTTGTTGTTTTTTTGCAGATTTAATTCAGACTGAAATGTTTTCTTCGGATACGAATGATGACGGTATACAAGAGCTAAACATATTGGAAGTAGTTTTGAAGCTTAAAAGGCTTATTTATTGATGTATGTTTTTTGAATCCCAGTGTGTCACCACATAAGTAACTCCAAACTAAAGAGTAACTACATTTCATTTGTGTGCCTTAACAGATTTGTGCTGGAGCAGTACAACGCCCTCTCCTGGCTTACGTGTGACCCGGCTACACAGGACCGACGATCATGTCTACCCATTCACTTTGTGGTGCTCAACCAGATGTACAACTTCATCATGAACATGTTGTAGCCAACAGCCTGTTACAGTGGGGTGGGGTGTACGGGAAACATTTCAAAGAAGAGGAAAGCGACGACGGCAAGGGGCGTTTCATCAAACCTGAAGAAAACTGAAAGAACCAGAGCTGCGTACAGCGCTGGATCCTGCACCAAGACGGGATGAGATTGGTTAAAACAGTCCTGTCCCTGTGATTCAAAGACATGGGAGTAAGGGAATAAAGAAGTTGAGTTGCAATTATTGAACGTGAGAGAATGACAGATTGGTTGTCATGGTATGTAGCATGGCAGCACAGTCACTGGCCAGTCTGTATCGAAGAGACAAGTCTATCTGTAAAGTTATTGGAAGAAAAGGGACATATTTGATCAAAGAAAAAACTCAAGAATGGATCTTTGGTTTTAAGACCTGAAATTCCTTTTTATTCCTTTGGATGAAATAGTATCCAAATGAAATGCCTGCATCTATCTTATTTATTGTAAGTTTTTAAATGTATAATTTGTCTTATTTCTTAACCTTTTTTATATATAAAAAAATCGAGAAGGTTTATATCACCTTCCTGCTTTAAAGCAATCGGTCTAAGATATATGTAATCGTCTTAATTAAAAAAACAACCAGGAAAAAATCTCATAAAAATTAAATAAAGTCCCAGTAGGTTGCTTTTAGAGTATTATTTTTTGTAATGGAGACAGAATATTTGTATCGTCACAATGTACAGAAGAATTAGAGTGGAGAATTATGTTCCATGCCTTTGAGCATGAAGGACTTACAGCAAAGCTGTAGCTACAGAGGACTTGTACAGCAATGAACTTCACTGTGTTCAAATAAAGAGGTACATTGTTGTATATAATATTTTATACCACACATTTAGACACAAAAACCAAACGGCAATATATATAAATAATTATATATGAATGCCATGCCAGCAGTTGGTGGTGTGGCTTCTGTTTTAGGAATAAAGTGCGTCAAATTATTTTTTTCTGTGCTTGTGTTTATTGCCTTGGGGTGGGGGGCCGTGATGTGCGATTGGACAAGGACGCCAGGAGTGGAGTGAAAGGATCTCTTGGAGGTAGCTGACCTCAGGTTTGTCTGGGGGGGGGGGCGGCAGAGCAGACATGCAGTGTCCTCCTCATCACCTCTCCTTTAGTTTACTATACCTCTCCTTTACTCTGCTTGGCTGAGGTCTAACACTTTTGGCACCACTTCTGATTGGTTATGGATACATTTAGACCAGTCCCATTTCACTTAAGTGTGAAGCGAAATGTGAGGCAAAAATGAACTTCAACCAGCTATGGATGGCTGCTCAGTGGAAAGGCAGTGTTTATGCACAGAGGAACATCACTGTATATTTCTTTTTCAGAGGAAAACTACTTTGTATTCCTCTTAACATTGCAGATTTGCCGACATTTGTTGGCTTGAAAGATTTGACTTTTGACTTTGACATTAATATGTATGTGGTCTTTTGAGTGTAGAAAATACATTCAATATTTAATATAACTTGTCATATTTTTTTTTTTTGGGGGGGGGGTCCTGGTTCTTTGCAGTAACCATCTACTTACAGTAGGTCTTCCAGCTTGTTACAGCACTCACGATTCACAAGTGGGGAAAGCATTAGGATAACCCTGCATAATAAAGCGAGTCCGGTATCTTACATGTGCATTGCTGAATATCCCCGAGGTTGTGCAGTAGCAGCTGCCAATTCATTCTTTGGAGAGTGCTGCATTTTTCCTGTCTGTCAGCAGCCTTTGAATACATGGAGGTCCTGCTCTGTTCTTCATCACTCAGCAACTGCCATCCATGTGCCCTTGGAAATGTAGTGGAATTCACACTGACATGTCAATGACTGGGCAGGTCCAAGTCTACATAATCTGAGAGAGAAATCTAAGTAGTTACAAATCGTGGATGATTGTTTAGCCTCTCTAACTGTAAAACCGAGTAGGCTATGCCATGTTACATTAAATCTTAATATGGTGTAATTTAGATATGGCTCTTTTAGATTGCAACACATTCACAATGACCTGTGTGTACTGTATATTAATGTCTCCACTTTTACCAGATAAAGACATCAGGCATGTCTGTCCCGAGAGCTTGCAGAGAAGTATTTGATACTAGTGCGTATCTACAGAATCTATTGGTTATTAATGGTGCAGAAATGTGTCCACACAGTCCTGGTGTCACTATTAGGAGATATGTTGCCTTATCCAAGGGGCCGAACAGCTTAACAATTCTACTGGAGCCATTGCTTTGTTCTGCAAATAAAATAAGTGTTCGATCATACTTTTAAACGGTGTCAATGTTGCCCAGCCCTTGTTTGTCACAGCGCTGCCTGCAGTCCGGGCAGGACTGGAGCGTCCTACCGGCTCCAGTCGCTGTTAGTGCTGCTACGCTCAGTTAGCGCTGCTCCACGGTGCTGACGAGACCGGTTCCCCCACTGTCACACTGGCATAGTAATCACTGTAGATAAAGTTAAGATCCAAGTGGACATGCGGAAACCATGATAGACAGAGCGTTACAAATACAGACACTCCATAAACCTACCGGAACAGCTAGGACAAGCTGCTTTCTCTGTCATTGGCTTACGACTCCCCCTACAGCGTTAGAGGCTGACGGTACACAACAGAGTGCGAGGTCTGAAGGCCTCGATGGTTAGATTTCTTTTTTTAAAGACTAATTATCATCCTAATAAGTGAGGTAAGAGGATTCTCGTCGAATTATTGTATTTACATTGGATGTTTACACGGCAGAGATGGACCATACAGCACATGCGAGCCTGACAAGTTAGGCTAGCTGCTAGCTGTTAGCTGGCTAGTAGCATGCTAAGAGTCGCTCAATAAGCAATGGGATACTGAATCAGTGTTAGCTACTGCCAGTTAGCCTTTAGCTAGCATCAATACTTGGGAGTTGGCTGTATTTTACTATATTGTTTGTGCCTTAAAAAGTTATATTTCACATGTACAAGTGCTACTCGTGAATGCGAATAATGTGTTGACTTGGTGGAAGCAAATTCCACGTCAATTTAAGTTAATGATATGTAATCTCCCCAGTATTAGCTAGCATTAGCAACGCTAACATGGGCTTTAGTTATCCGCGATACACAGCTTTCACCTTGTTATGTTAGCAACGTTGTAATGATATTAATATTGTCGGGATCCTTCAAACGGGAGCTATTTGGTGTGCGGAATGATCTGATCTTACTCTGTCATTTGCTCCAGCACCTATCCTATCGGGCACTGGGATGTGCGTGTCTTTTTCATCATTTTTAATGATATTAACAGCATTAACTTTTTTGTAGCAACTGACTAACCAAACCTCTAGAAACATTAACTAACTACACATTACTAATGATCCAAATATTTACTAACTTTAGTCAAACCAGAAATGAATGCATTGGCACTTTATGACTTTATTCCTCTGCCAGCTGAACTCTACTTGCCTGACTTTTTATAGTTTTGCAGAGTTGCTGTGGTGTCTGCTAGACCTTTTCTTCAGTGCATCTGCTCTTCCCGCACACGATGCCCTTACTACAAGACTGTCCACTTTATTTGCTTGAGATGACATCATATTCTGCCCTTTTTTAAGTTGTCTGATTTGTCTGGTACTTCAAGGTTTAGTTGCAGAGAGATGGCAGACAGTGCGGGGCTGCAGTTTGTCAGCTCCTATGCTTTTGAAGCCATGCAGAAGGTGGATGTGGCGTGCCTGGCTGCCCTAAGTGACCCTGAGCTGAGGCTGCTGCTGCCCTGCCTGGTGAGGATGGCTCTATGTGCTCCAGCTGATCAGAGCCAGTCCTGGGCACAGGACAAGAAGCTTATCCTCCGCCTGCTCTCTGGAGTGGAAGCTGTCAACTCCATAGTAGCACTTCTGTCTGTTGATTTTCATGCTTTGGAGCAGGATGCAAGAAAGGAGCAGCAGCTTAGGTAAACTTACACATGGTGATATGATTATTGCTACAGTCTGGTAATAATTAGAATGAACCACCTCTGTGTCATACGTACATTGCTTTCTTCATAAAAACTCAATACAACTGATCACTGGTTTCCACATTTTTGCAGTATAAACAATGTGGCATCTTTTCCACTAGGCACAAGGCAGGTGGCTCTAACGGAGAAAGCATCCTGGTGTCACAGCTACAGCATGGCCTGACTCTGGAGTTTGAACACAGTGATCCCCTCAGGAGACTCCGTCTGACCCTCAGCGAACTGTTGGCTATCATGAATAAGGTACAGTCGGAGGTCCCCACATGACTCGGTAAATCAAAGGACAGTGACAACATGAATACATTTAGCTTGAAAGGTAAAAAATGGTAAAATGATGCTCAATTAAATAAATGATAAAGATGAATAAAATGTATAAATTATATTTATAAAGGTTGTTTAAAATTGATTTATTTCAAAGATGGAACGATATGTCACCCTAAACTAAGTTGCCAAGACACCGCAGTTGTGATTTCAGCGGTTGGAGATGATGCCTTTTGTATAATACAGACAGACATCTTTCATGCTTTAATATAGAGAGACGGAGTTGTTTAAATATAAAGGAATTAAAGCATGATTTCGTACAAATTACTGAATGATTGAACATATGTTACTTAAAAAATAAAATCTCATCAAAGTTTAAGTTGGCATCAGAAATTATTCACAAAGTTCGAGCAGCTGCTCTCACACTGACAAATATTTCTTTGCACTGCAATTGCCCTTCAACACTTGCATCTTCACCGAGTAGGACGACGCGGATGATTGATCCACATCGTCTGTTTCCCTGTTCCCTTGCTGTTTCTCAGGTGGCAGACTCAAATGGAGAGTTTTTCTTGAAGTCCTCTGAACTCTTTGAAAGCCCTGTGTACCTGGACGAGGTCGCTGATGTCCTCTGCATTTTACAAGCAGGTACCAAACTCCTTTCATCTTCTTAATAGTTTTACCTAAAGGTGCTGTGGGAGTGGGATAGTGCTGAATATAAAGACGTTTGCACACGTATACTGTATATGAGCAAACATTAGCTGTATATTAGGAAATACGACCTAACATTTCTGTGGAGCCAGCCTGAAAATAACCCTCCTCGGTGATGTTGTCTTCTGCAGTATACAAACTATTTCTAGCATGACTGTTTCTTTTTTTCTTTTTCTTAGAGCTGCCTTCCTTGCTCCCCATTGTGGATGTGGCAGAGGCTTTGCTTCATGTCCGCAATGGAGACTGGTTTCTGTGTCTGTTGGTTGCCAATGTCCCTGACAGCTTCAATGAAGGTAATTCATCTGTCTCACAGCACATACTGTCATCTGATAATGTGAGATAGAGTGGCCGTTTAATTGCCGGTACGAGCTTCATATTGTTAGTGAGTGTACCTGCTGGGGCAAAAATAAGGCTTTACTTAACATTACATTTGAAGTTTTCTGTTTGCTTCATTATAATAATATGCAGATTGCTTTTGAGTCGCTATCACATGTTTTCTGACTGAGTTTAGCTGTTTCCCCTCTAATTCTAGCCATGCCACTATCCCCACGCTGCGTATGTATTGTCTTTGATTGATGATGAACATTATTGTCTCGTACTGGCTCACAGTGTGCTGTGTGTGCTTAGAGAGATCCATTATAAGAAAACGGCCGCCGTCTCCAGTGCATCCTTATCCCACAGAGGGTCAGGTCTAAGTCGACAGCGTTTTGTGTGTGTGTTACATAGCGGGCAACATTAAGTTACAGAAAAAATACTTTGTTTCATTGACTTGAAAATGAAATGAATTGTGTAGGGGTGAAGTGTGGGACTTGGCTCTGTCTAGAAGCATCAAGGCCCGGTAACCAGACCTAACTCCACTGGCTCATTTATGACATAAGAAATAATCCACAAGTGTCAGAGATGGAAACTAATATACTTTCATTCCATGCCAGAGTCTCAGCCAACCATAAACTGTTTTGTCTTTTAAACTGTCAGCTGTGGAAAAGTACAAGGAAAATGTGAGATAAGGCTGTGGAAACGCTGCCTTGTGATGGATCTTAAATCTTCTTTACAGACAAATAAGTCACGATTCTACAGTTTAGGGTATTTATGGAAGAACATGACTTGGCCATGACATTGGAGAAATTATAGTCTTATTGTGGAGCCCTTGAGGCAATGATAACATTATTAAGCAAATATGACATAAAACATTAAAATATATTGATTGTATGCTATCTTCTTTACTTTGTGGGAAAGTCCAATTCAGTCAGCATGATGCTCGTATGCAGCAAATGACCTGATACAAAGTATCAAAATGTAACATTTCAGGAAATTCAACAGTGAACATTATAACATTTTTTTAAGGCACCTGTTTACTTAAATATGCATGTCTGTCTTCGCAGTTTGTCGGGGTTTGATCAAGAATGGAGAGCGTCAGGATGAGGACAGTGTGGGCGGTCGACGCAGGACTGAAGCCCTCAGGCAGCTCTGTCAGATGAACCCCTCACAGGCCCTCAACATCAGAGCTATGGTGGTCAGTCACACTACAGGGAATTCTCACCTAAATCTGCAGCTCCTGGCTTTACGCAGCTTTATAGTTTCAGCTCATTGTTCAGCTGTCCGACCCACAACTTCACTGTTTTGGTTCACTCTCACTACTCCTTTTATAGCGTTGTTTTCAGCTACAACAGGCGTCTTATTTCAGCTCTAATGAGCCACTATACTCAGCTGGTGAAGAACATATTGGAGCATTTAGCAGCTAAAGAGACAGATATTACTCTCAGGAGGTGGTAGAGCCCAAAAACGGAGCTAAAAGAGAGAATATTGGACTTCATCAGGTGGGCACAAACATGACTCCAAGTGAACGATTATGTTGCTCTGTAACTGCTGGATGAATGAATAGCCAACAGGTTTGCCATATGAACTTAAAACGTCATGTTTTGTCAGTGTTGTGGTCACAACTTGTTCTCACATGCTATTTGTTACAGAGCTTTGTTAGTTAAGGATTTCGGACAAATACACTTTGAGCTGTTATGTCTGAACACCAGGCTTTTACAAACACATTTTTTACACCAAAATAGAGCTGAAACTATTAGTCGATTAATCGTCATTTGACTGAAAATGAATCGGCAACAATGTTGATGATTGAATAATGGTTTCAGCCTTTTTTCAAGCAAATATGACAAATATTCTCTGGTTGTGGCATCTTGATTGTGAGCATTGCTATTTTTCTTTGTCTTTTGACAACTTAATATATTTGGGTTTTGAACTATTAGCGGGGAAACACAAGAAATCTTAAAACTTTGCGTTGGGCTTTAGGAAATTAAGAGCGGTGTTTGTTACAATTTTTTTGACATTTTATAGACCAAACAACTAATCAATTAATCAAGAAAATAAAAAGCAGATTTGATGAGACTTAACTAGTGATGGGCTCGGTTCAGCCATATTATTCTCTATATATTTCACACAAACATTAATTTCATTCACGTTAAAAAAGATTTTTTGTCTTTACTGATTTATGTTGTGATACACTTTGTGATACTATCCCTGAAGGGAGAAATTTGTCTTCTTGCTACCCCCCACCCCGCTCTCAAGAATGTTACAGCACAAGCTATCGAACGAGGCCTGAGGAGGTCGTAGAAATTCATTGCCTTCCTCAAAAATGAATCAGCAGGACTTATACTCCACAAAATGATGTCCTGAGAACGGCCAAAAGAGCACATAATGAATATATAAGCATATATCCAAAATATTTGCTTTTCCACGTCTTTAAACTGTCATTATACATTGAATATTTTCTGGTTTTCGACTGTTGGTCAGACAAAATAAGACATTTACGAAGGAGAAATCAAATAACTCAATTAATTTAATTGCTGAATATATTAGAAGACATAAACATAACATTGGGTTTTAGTACAAAATGTATAGATGCCTCCAATTTCCATCAGAAAAATGTACTAATACAATAATGTAATTTCATGTGTGTTTGTTTATTCTGTGTATTCAGGTGGAGGAGTGTCACCTGCCTGGTCTGGGTGTTGCTCTGACTCTGGACTACAGACCAGACACTCCAGATGAGGCAGTCAGTCCTCTAGTCTCTTATGTCAGCGGCCTGCTCCTGGGTACCAACAGCAAAGTCCGTACCTGGTTCAGCATGTTTATTCGCAATGGGCAACAGGTGAGGCGGCAGGCTTTATTCTGTATTGCATTTAATGTTGTAGTAGGCGCACACAAACACTCCAGTTTGTTGAAGTAGACCCGAAACTGATGCCTGAAGTAGTTTGGTAGGTTAACGTAGAGAAGATTGTAATGCAGCGAGATCCACTTTAGGATATTTAAAAAGTGTGATCATGTTGAGCAGATGCAAAAGTGCTCTGTGAGTGTTGTGCTGTGCTCATGGAGCATGTTACAAGAGTCTCATTTGAGTGTACTAGATGAAATGGGGTTAAGTTAAACTAGTTCATGTTTACATGATTTATGAACTTTGATTTAGATCTTCAGAACAAGGTGTTAACGCAGTAGGAGTAGCATCACATCAGTCATGATGAGTTCTTGGTTTCTAATGTGCATGTCATCATCCTAATCATCCTGAGTGTCAAAGTATGGACACATTCTCACACACACTTTTTTCTTTTTGTACTTGTGAGGACACTCATTGGCATAATGCATTTTCTAGCCCACATGGGACCTTTTTGTGTCACCCCCATTCCTTTCTGTCTTTCTCAATTCTCATATTTTGTGTTAAATTGCCTAATTTTAAGCCATAAACAAAAGTTTTAAATGGAATCCTGTATCTTTCCATCTGCTGGAATTTCTGGTAGCTTATTGAGACAGACAGACACTTCTCACATTCATTCTTTCACTGCAAATGTCATCATTTGTTTGTTTCCCTTTTTAACGTTTTTCCTTTTTTTTTGGTTATAGACAATGAGTAGAAAAGCCTCTCTGCAGTATGGGGAAATGTATTGAAAAGATCTGTCTATGTTTAGCTTGATTTAGTTTTTTACACTACAGCATGCATCCAAGTTGTTGCTTGGACGATAAGTCTATTATTGATCGATTGTTAATTTATTAATTGCTTGTCATTTATCATAAAAAATGCCAAACATTCACTGCAGGAGCCTTAGTGTAAGCACTTGGATGGAAGCTGACTTGTGTCTTTCTCTTTGTGCTGCCAGCGAAAAAGAGAAAGCAGCTCTGTGCTGTGGCAGATGCGCAGGCAGCTGCTGCTGGAGCTGGTCGCCATCCTGCCACGCTCACGCAGCACCCACGTGCCCAATGACGGTGGTATGGAAGAGGAGCCTGGCTCAGGGTACTCTGGCCTCAGAGAGGAGCATGTGGTGAAGGCCAGCGCTCTGCTCCGGCTGTACTGTGCCCTCATGGGAATTGCAGGACTCAGGTTGGTCAAAAAAAGGATGTAATAGCCCTCCTGATATTTGATACTTGTGTGCTCACGATTTTGCTGTGTATTTGATTGTTTTTAGAGTTTGATTGTGAGATATGAAAGTGTTTTGCCTGTTTTGTTTTTTAAATCTGAATGGTTTATTTGTTTTGGCACAAATGTTAGAAATGTTCCACAGTCAGTGAATTTTAGGTGTGTAAAAGTAATGGTTTTATTCTAAAAAGTTCATGTGCTTAGAGATAATATACTCGATGTGATCGCTCTACAGACCCACAGATGAAGAGGCAGAGCAGCTCTTGCAGCTGATGACCAGCCGGCCCCCGGCCACTCCTGCCGGCGTCCGCTTTGTCTCTCTGTCCTTCTGCAAGCTGTTGGCCTTCCCTACTCTGGTCAGGTACGTAAAGCTAGTCTCATTGGCTTTAAGAAGTCTTCGTTTAATTCAGCAAACACAAATATAGTTGGTTGGGATCACTAACCCCATTCAGCTATCAGCGGTCTTTAGTTAAGATTTTCTGCCAATGCAAGCTGCAGATGTCCTCTCTGCATCTTTTGGAAATTAATATTGTCCCTTTGTTATATGGAGTGTGAGCATTATCATTCGTATGTGTGTCTGTGTCCAGCACTCCAGAGCAGGAACAGCTGATGGTCATGTGGCTCAGCTGGATGATCAAAGAGGAGGAGTACTTTGAGAGGTACGGAGCATCTCTATGCAGCTTTTATGATAATGAGGCATTATTAAACAGACATTTTGTGTGGAGAAACTGGTTCTTAGTTTTTATCCCATTTGACTTAATTGAATGGCGCAAGCATAAGTTCTGATTGTTTGTTTTTAAATACTTAAGGAATATTGTAAAATATGAATAATGAATACATTTTGTACATATCTCCATCTATTAACACTGACATTATGTAGTGTTCACCTGTGGTACAATGAATATGCATTTCTCAAAAGCAGTACCTTTTCTTAAAATGCCTGGAAGGTGTATCTGGATTTTACATGGAGTTTGCATTACAGCAAACAGTGTTTAAATAATAATAATAATAATAAGTGCCTCAGTAGTCTACGTAAGAAGCTGTTGTAAAACCTCTAAAACGATAATGTAAAAAACATTTGTCAACACGTCATGACATCATTCATGATCGAATGGTTGCTTTTACATAATTAACAATGTATAATTTAGCATTAGCCAGCAAGGCAAAGCATTTTATAAATACGCTGAGCACATGCTCATTTTGACAAAACACTTTCAGTTGTCTCTTTTTTTTAATAATCAAACCTTGTTAGCATTGAAGACAACATTGTGTTGTTGTCTTCAGCAAATGTCTGATTATTGTAGGATTCAGACAGAGTACACCATACTTACCATACTACACCAGTAGGGTCTCAGTCTCTGGTCTTCTGCTCCAGAAGAGCATGTCAACTACAGGGTTTATTGAAACTTAATAACAAATAAGAGAGACAATACTTGCAGAATAAACAAGGAGCAGTAGAAGTGAAGTTAAATCTGCTACATCCATGTCTAAATTCATACTTGAATGTGTGTTTGCTTTGTTTATTACCACTATTTGGAGGCATTTGATGTTCCCTCTGTAATTTTGTCGAAATAGGCAGTGATAAACCTGGCAAAGCTTTTGTTTGTATGTTAAAATTAGGTTTATATGGCCTGTCCCAGCAACAAATTATAACTGCAGCAGTGCATATGAATGTGTGTTTGTAACTAGTCCATAAAGCATAAATCAGTCTTAAAACACACTAAAGGGATGCAGGCTGATAGAAGAAGGTGTGTGCGTGTGGGTTGGTGCAACAAGCATAATCAGTTTATTAAAATTCTATCCTGTAAGATGCAGGATTAACGACAAGTCTAAGTATCTTTTCTCACTTGCCTTGCATGCATATGTGTGTCCTCCTTACAGCGCTGCAGGCGTATCCGCTTCTTTTGGAGAGATGCTATTACTGGTTGCCATGTATTTCCATAGCAACCAGCTCAGCTCCATTATTGAGTTGGTGTGCTCTACTTTGGGGATGAAGGTAAGGTGGTAGGTGGGAGGGAGGCTATGATCAATACATCAGTCTGGCTGACCAGCGACTGGCCCCGCTCCTCCACTGCAGCAGTGGTGCATAAAAAGACTATATAACTGATGAAACAGCATACACACATCTACCAAGACACTCTATACCCTCTGGCCAATTTGCTGTTTTATTACTTATTAAGTGCACTATTGTTTCCTGCCTGTGTGCTAAGTAGTTTTCCTGTCTCAGTGTATTTTCCACTAAGATGTGTAATGTAATTGGATTTAGAGCCTGTTTGTTTCCACCCCTAGGGCAAGCCTCTCAATTCAATGTTGTGCCTGCCATGTAGAATATTTCTTATGAAATATGAAAGGAGGGAATTACAAAATAGCAGCACTGTTGCCTTTAGGTTGTTTTCACTCACAGTAAACCCACCATTGTTGATGTGCTTTTTTTGTCCAACTTTCTACAGATTGCAATCAAGCCCAGCTCTCTAAGTAAGATGAAGACCATCTTCACACAGGAGATCTTCACAGAACAGGTACACAAATATCATTTCTTTACATTCAATGCTTTTATTGAGGTGTTCGAATAAAGCTTTGCATGTCTGTCATCATATTTTCTGATGCCATCGTCCTAAAAAAAAAAAAAAAAAAAAAAAAGAACATAATCCTCAATCAAAATCCTCAATTTGAATAAAGTGATCGGATTAAATGAGTTAGTTTTTTTTTTATTAAATGAATACAACCTGTCAGTTTTGTCGACATAAATACATTAGTGGTTATATAAATGTATTTTATGGTGCTGTGAGATCGCTGCTAGACCGCCCCATTAGTACAGGTGCGTGCCTGCCTTTTGCGTGCAGCAAGACAAGAGCAAACATTGTTCTGAACGTGTGAAAATGCAGTTTTTTGAAAGAACGTTCATGTTAACAAACTGTCAGTAGGAGAACGACAGGAGCTTGGTAGTGAAGGAGCCAGAAAAAAACAAACAACATTCACATAGTCACAATAATGTGATGTTGAACTGTGCAGAATGTGTCTGTGTGCTTTTTCTGTTTTCCATTGTTGCTTTTTAGATAACTTTTTTAAAAGATTATTGTATTTCTGCCGTGCAGGTGGTTACAGCCCATGCGGTGAGGGTTGCAGTGACCAACAACCTAAGTGCCAACATCACAGGATTCCTCCCCATTCACTGTATCTACCAGCTGCTTCGGAGCCGAGCCTTTACCAAGCACAAAGTGTCCATCAAGGTTGGAGCTGTGCACTCGACGGCTCATTGACGACTAGCTGCTAAGTGTTGAATCTGTTGTAAAAAATAATTTTGCCCTTCGGTGCTGTCCTTGTGTTCATCTTCCAGGATTGGATCTATCGCCAGCTCTGTGAGACAAGCACCCCCATCCACACCCAACTGATTCCCCTAATTGACGCCTATATCAACTCCATCCTCACTCCAGCATCCAAGGCCAACCCAGAGGCCACCAACCAGCCCATCACTGAGCAGGAGATCCTCAATGTCTTCCAGAACTCTGCTGGGGTGAGGATGGCCCTGTTCACAGGAACAGGCAATTGTTATATTTGTGATGTTTTTTATTTTACATATCCTATTTTGATGATATCTAATAGTATGTGTGAGTATTTGAAGGCAACACTTTCTCTTAAGTTCGTAGTAGTTTGTTACCTCTTTTCGATATCACTTTACAGAATGTTGCTTTAAATATTTAAACTTCTCTTTCAGTCGTTCTGCCACCCTAACTCTAAAGGCTTTTACATGCTGGGGGCGTTTTTTTTTGTTTTTTTTGTGCAACTATTTTCGCACACCAGTATATTTTTTCGAACTGTTGTTTTTGTCATTAATACTTTCACACAGAAAGCGAATATTACGCAGCAAAAAAGCAACGTAATTTTTTTTCCGGAAAAGGGTCTATTTTTCCGAGCTTTCGCACTGTGAATACAGACATCAACTTATCACGTTGTGCGGAGCGGACATGCTCAAAACTTACACTTTAGGGTAGGTTAGGATTATAAAACAACAACGCAGAGACTCCGTAGTCAGAACCAATACTAAGTACTAGTATACTAAATACTTAAATATTTTTTGCAGTTTATTTTGCACGCCAGCCTTGGGTAAAGGCCTTAATCCTAACCCTTTCATCCGTATCGCTCCAACTGCTTCTGATCTTTATATTAAATAGCTCTTAGTCGCTATCAAGGTTCAGGAGCTATGGATTATTTGTAACCCTTTTTGTATTTATAAAAATAAAGTCTTGTTTGTTGCTGCAAACACATTTTTTACGACATCACTTTTAAATTATTTTTAAAGTTGAAGTCAATGGAAAAGCTTTTCCATTGACTTCAACTTTAAAATTATTTTTAAAGTTGAAGTCAATGGAAAAGCTTTTATATTGCTGATGAAAGTATCCATCCCCACATTCACTGATGATGCGGAGTCCTGGTTGTTGTGCTTCTCTTTTGCTATTGGTTAGCAAGGGGAGGGTAATCGAGGAGGACGGCAACGCTACTCCATCACCACCCAACTCCTTATCCTGTACTACATCCTGTCTTATGAGGAGAACCTGTTGGCGAGCACCAAACAATTGGGTATGTACAAGACAATACCCATGTCCCATATAACACTGTGCAGTTGGCTCACTTCCTTTCTATTTCTTATTATCTCTTTTTCTGCCTGTCTAAAGTGCATCCATTGTCATCTCCTCCGCTGAAGGAGGCATTGTATTTGAGATGGGGGGGAATTTGTCTGGCAGTGAGAGGAGAAAGGCAGCTTTTGTCCTCTGTTAAGTTGTAGGAGATGCTCTCACTCTGGATGTGCAGTCATTCATCCTTTTCTCTCTTGGCACTGAATGTTGGCCGCTTCATAGAGAATAAATGGAGGGCTGACAAAGAGCCAAGTACAATGACTGCGGGAGCTGAGCTAACTAGGACAGCTGTAGGTTAGATTGAGCATTAGCAGTTAGCCTAGTCAGTGTTTATTCTCTCCCATGACGAGCTCTCCTCTTGCCCTTCATTAGGCCAGATTTATGTGAGAGTTTATGCGCATCTCTTTAATTGCTGTGTTTACCCAAGTGCTCCCGCAGCCTTCAAAGAAGGAGTAATGAAGCCCATCAACAGCGGTAATGAACCCACGTCAATGAAAAATCACCTCCGCTCCTCTAACGCAGGGGCACAGCAGCTCTGGCGTCCTTACACTGCCAAATAAAACACTAATGCTCGGTCTTGTCCTTTTCTTGCTATGTTATCACCCTCTCTATTTCCTGTCTTATAGTTTCTTTGCTTCGCTCACACTTTTTTTTTTCTTTAGCCCTGATGCAGAGGAAGCCAAAGTCCTACTCAGCAGCCTTGATGGACCAGATCCCCATTAAGTACTTGGTTACCCAGGCCCAGGGGCTGCAGCAGGAGCTGGGGGGTGAGACATGCACCTAACGTTTGCTTCTCTATGTCCATGTTTTATCTTACTACTATGGTATTACTTACTTGGGAGGACACAGATTACATACCAAGTAGTAGTAACCTTGCATTACATTTCACAGTGAATATCACTACTCCACCTAAAAAGATTCCAATCTCTTCCTCTTTTCCTTAACTATATTTATACATAAACTTTATTTTCTGGGCAGTGATAAAGAATAGGAGCGATTTATCTCTTCTTGGAAACAAATAAGACTTTTATGTTTGAAAGAAAAAGGAAAAACACAAAATCCTTGTTTGTGATAAACTTACAAATAACCTTCCTTTCTCTTTCCCTGTTCCCAGGTCTGCACTCTGCCCTGCTGAGGCTGCTGGCCACCAACTATCCCCACCTATGTCTAGTGGAGGACTGGGTGTGTGAAGAGGAGGTGACTGGTACCCTGCCCCTACTGAGGAGGATGATGCTCCCTAGCAACACCTGCAGATACACTCAGAGCCAGCTCCACCAGGGTAAGGAGGATGGGGGTTAAGGGATGAAAGAAATGGCGCTGAGGCAGAAGCTTAAAGGGATAATTTCGGCTGTTTTTGAAGTGGTGTTGTATGAGGTACTTACTCAGTGTGTTACCTATAGTAGATGGCAGTTGGCTTGCTCCTAGAAGTACCAGCACAGAAGCTAAGCAATGTAGCCTACTGCTGTGGATGGGGGCAGCAGCAAAATGTATATTATCAAAAGTCCTTTAACGATCAGTGCCACATACATGTATATGCATAAGGTAAATGGAAACAAAAGAACACTACAAGAGTTGGTTAGATAAAATCAAAAGGTAAACTGACATTCTTTAGATTAAAAAGAGAAAACTATCTTAGATTAAAGCCAGCCAAAGTGAATCCAGAAAGGTCTCTTTTGGAAATAAGACAGCAGTAATTGTAACCTGGGAGCCAAGAGAGTCGTGTTACCAGTCTTGCGTGGAACAGAAAAGACACACTAATATTGTATAATACATTTACACGTGTAAATCGTTATCCAACTGAAATCTTATTTCAATGTTTAATCCTTTAAGGTTTAGAGGATTATGCTGTAATTGTTTTTTCTTTAAAAGAGATCCTTGACAAAATGCAAAAGTGTAACAGATGATCAGTTTCACACACCATTATGCAGGTTAATGCATATATATATTTACAAATTGATATTTTATGTTTCTATGCAACCATACAGAAACTGTGTAGTTGTAACATCCAGTGTGTGTTCAAGGCTCCCTCTGCGTTGCAACCTTCTTCAGAGTAATGGTGACATGAAAGACAATGGATAGATTAATTATGGTAAGAATAAAAGAATAGCTCCTGCCTCCTGGGGCTTTGCAGTAGGAGTTGAACAGGGGATTCAACTGAGTTTGAACAACAGGATCAACAGACTGTGCATTTGTGTGGATCTTCACCTTTCTAGTGAATGACCTACTCTGTACCTTTTTTTTTTTTTTTTTTTTTTTTTAAATTTAATTCCTACTTTTTGTGGCTTCAAGTTAAAGGATGTTACCTCTTTAGTTATATTTTCTTCTCACCATCATTACGTCCATACAAATGTGTTTGCCAGATGTTTCTACTTTCTATTGGATGCTTCAGAAGTTCGGAAACCTTGGGTTTCTATTCATTTCTGTGCGCACATTGGGTTAAAATTTGAAGATTAATTCAGCTGTTCCCCCCCCCAGCCTTCCAGAAGTTACCATCTAGCAGCCCCAGGCTGATGCGGATCCTGGAGCATTTAACGCTGCTCTCACCCGGAGACCTGATCCCTTACGCGGAGGCCCTCACAGCCAGCATGGCTCTGCTGCTGGAGCCCGCTGTGCCTCGCAGGATACTGCAGACCCTTAATAAGCTCTGGATGGGCCTCAACACTGTGATGCCCCGCAGGTATATGCTCGGGACACACTGAAATGTTGTGACTGTTACTGTGACAGCCTCAAGTGAGAATACTACTGTATGTCACATGGGAATAATACATTGTGGTAATTGGAAAATTCAATTTGTTTATATTGTGCAAGTTTAAATGTCGAATAAGATCCAGATAATTGATATGTGTAGTGGATATGGTATAGTTTCTACCTTAAGGCGTTATTACTATGCCTTAAATTAATGGCATCACTTGAGTATTGGTGCTCAAAATCAATCAAGTTGAAATAAGTCTTTACTAATTAGAATTTGGGATCTTTTGCTGAACTTTTATAAGACAATTTTTATTATCATTTTCTATTTAAAAGAGCTACACATCTGTAAAGTTTTGTGACTGCATCTTCCACGGTTGCGACGCTATCGCCGTGACAATATCTGTCAACAGACATAAACCACCACCTGGCAAAGTGCTCAAAACCGCTTCCGTGGCAGTTCCTGCTGCAGTAGCTCTCTCCACGACCACATTTTGCCACGATGACACACACACACACAAAATACATATAATTATGTATTTTCAGTAAAATGTTAACAGTAGTATTCGACTTGGTGTCATCTCTCCCAAGGCTGTGAAAAGTTGCTGTGCGACTCGGTAAATGGATTAAAGGGAGACCTGTAGGACTTTTGTTGGCCTTGACCCCAGGCTGCCTGCTCAATGACTATTGTGTGAATAGATCAGAGGTATTGAGCCAAACAACTCTGTCAGCCTGTGTGAACTCTCTGGACAGAAGCGGGTGACCCTCACTCTGCCCCAGGGCTCACAGGAGCACAATTACCAAAGCTCTGAGCAGACATCCTATCGATCCTAAAAGGTTCTGTAACAAGAAAGGCTCAGGGCAGGAAAAGTGAGGGAGATGTAAGGGATTGTTGCCCCCTGCCTCTTCTCTCCCTCACTCCCTTTCGTAGTATTGAATGTTGCAGAAGGCTGGGCTCTGGTGAACCCTGCAGGAGGGCAGCAGTGTCACATTTCACACGGATCCACTGATTGATGCCAGAGCGCAAGCTGCAGGAAGGCTTGGAGCTCCAAGAGTACCCTGCTGTTTATAGTTTAGCATCGGTCTGATACGAGAGATTGAGGGTGAAATGCTGCCACAGGCTAATTTGTGACTAACTGAATTAAACCCCTACTGAAGTGTGTTTTTCTTCCAAAATACAATAAATCCATTTTAGAAAAAAGGTGACATGACCGTTCATGACTCAGTTTATTGTTAGTAGTTCATCTGGATAAGTATATTATTGTCAACTTGCCATTTTGTCTCTCTTTTCAAATGTTGGACATCTCAATTTGAAATTAAATTCTTTCATATGAAATTTCTTCTTGTGAAGAAAAAAAAAAAGCATTATTTCGTCCACTTCATAATGCTCAGTGTGATACGGGTGAAAGTTAAAACTGATGTTTGTGTTGCAGGTTGTGGGTGATGACGGTGAACGCCCTCCAGCCTTCAGGTAAGCTGCTCAGGCAGCAGAGGTACACTCAGAACGACCTGATGGTGGACCCTCTCATCGTGCTGCGCTGTGATCAACGGGTGTACAGGTAACTACGGGACATATTCTAAAGGCCATATGTGGACACATGCAGCACATATAATTTCATAATGTATAAGATGTCTGTCAGATAGCTTGGAAGGAATTGTTAAGCTTTTAAACCCTAATCTTGCAGTGTTTTCATGTTGTATGGGCTCATCAAATAATTGTAGCTGTATGTCAGTATATGTTCAGATTTAATTATCCTCTACCATGACAAATGGAATGTACAAAGGAAGTGTTTTTTTATGTATTTAAACGTGTATTCAGAAAAACTAATTAAATGTTCAACTTTGTTTTGCCAGGTGTCCTCCTTTGATGGACATTGTCCTTCACATGCTGAATGGCTACCTGCTGGCCTCAAAAGCGTACTTACACTGCCACCTGAAGGAGACGGCTGACTTTGATCGGCAGAGCCAGACGGTCTCAAACCTGGGTGTGCCCGGACAGCCGGACACACCCGAGGTCACCAGGGAGGAGCTGAAAAACGCCCTTCTATCTGCGCAGGTAATTTAACTATTAACACAAACACTTTGTCTCTCTCAAGCCCTTTTCACACATTCACTGCAACCCTGAAATGATCTAGACATTATGTGTATTATGTGTAGTATGTGAGAACACAAAGAACCAATCAGTGTGTGAATAGAGCTACTCCTTGCCTGGAGCATTCACAGCGAGCGAGTGGGCGCCTGGATGGCGTTTCTGTTGTGGATTGCGTTAAAAACGGAAAAAACAACAAACATCTGAGGGTGAAAAATATTGTTTATTTACACAAAGACGTCAGCGAAAATGTCTCACTGGAGAGACGACGAGGAAAGGCAAGACACTCGTTGTTCATGACCAAATTACCAACGGGCTACGTGACTGTGGCGTAATCGGCGTCATGTGCCTCCCGCACGATCTATCCAGGCGCCACCCCTCGCTAAAACCAGAGTATTTCCAGTAAAGAAGAAGCTTCTGACACAGACCGTCTCCTGTTGTGTGTACATGTGTGAAAGGGTAACTCCGGATAATGTCCAGAACTGATTCTCTGCATATTGCCCAAAGTTCATATGAGAAAACGGCTTCACATACTCAGACTTTATTTTTATTTACATGTCATGAGGGATTGGTAAAGCATGAATGCAGAAATAATATGGCATGAAATTACACCAAAGAAATATGTAAAAGATGATCTTTCACACTAAGCCATGGTAACCACCTGTTTCCATTAAACCCCAGGACAGCGCAGCAGTCCAGATTCTCCTGGAAGTGTGCCTGCCAACCTCCGAAGAGCAGCAGCTGGGGGCCAACACAGAGAGCCTGCTGAGTAGCATTAGGGGCTCCTTGCCAGGGAAATCGAAACAGGGAAGCCTGGGGCCGAGAGCCAGGGGGGGCGTGGAGGACGCCGAGCCAGAGGGAGGCCTGCTCAGTGACTTGAGGGAGGTGCAATGTCTCATCTGTTGTCTGCTGCATCAGATGTTCATTGCCGACCCCAACATTGCCAAGTTGGTCCACTTTCAGGTAACACAATGGAAAGAAGATGAAGTGGGCTGTACACTAGATATGTGTTGTGTTACTGTGACAGTGGGAAGGCTGTCAGCTTTACAGACTCACAAACATAAAGAGAGTGCTATTACAAGACTGAACCAAAGGCCAACTGGGGGCATGTGTTGTTCAGGCTCTTATGGCATTCCTGCTTATTAATGACATAACTACACAAGTACATTTTATTGCTTCTTTCCAAATGTTGCCATTAGAAAGTAATGTTATCATGCAAATACCCTTTGTGTGAGTAGTTTAGTGGATAGTGCCATATTACTGAAAATACCTTTTTGAGTAATTTATTCAAAAGAGCCATGTTAACCCCATTAGTCATCATCACATTCTGCCATGGCATTAGTGTTGGTGACTGCAGCACTCCCAGAAGTAGCAGACGACATATGGTGGACTTCATCAAACCAATCCTCTCTCTGTCATGCTAATCCACCCTTATTCACACTGCCATGCAAACGCTGCTGTATACATGTTGAATATGAAAGTACTTGTGTGCTGTAATAAATGTACTGTGTATTCCTTATTCCTCCTTTATCATTCTTGTTTTGTCATCATAAGATTTATATTTCCTGTCTGTGTGCCTCTCTGTCAGGGTTACCCTCAAGCTCTGCTGCCTCTAACTGTGGCAGGCATCCCCTCCATCCATATCTGTCTGGACTTCATCCCAGAGCTGCTGGCCCAGCCCCAGCTGGAAAAGCAGGTGATGCCTCCCTCTCATCTCCCCTCTCATCTCCCCTCTTTTTCCTGGTTTAAAATCCCAGACTTGCCCTGAGCTTGTGCCAGAGCCTCTCTGACTCTTAAATGTTTTTATGAAGAATCTTTATTGTGCGCACTCTGCTGAGTGTTTGCATATTTGCTACGTAAAGCATGTGTGGGGGAAATTGTGTAGCCATTCTGAGTGTGTGTGTCTGTGTGTGTGTCCACACAGATCTTTGCAATCCAGTTGCTGTCGTACCTGTGTACCCAGTACGCGCTGCCCAAGTCCCTCAGCGTGGCCAGGTTGGCCATCAGTGTCATGGGCACCCTCCTCACAGGTCAGTGAACTGAGCTGTTTCTTCTCTGTGCATCTCATACATTCATACTTTTGGTTGGAGCCTCCTTTAACTCAACATACTTCTTTTTATCTTCTTTTGTGTCCCCATCATTGAATTTGCTCCCAGCAGACTCACTGTATGCTGTAAATCACAATGCAGCCTGTACACATTATATCAGCTGTTGTCATACAGAAGATATAATGATATTTCTATCCCTATATTTGCCTGCCACCATCTGGCCTTCGGCTGTTAGTGCAGCTTTCTCTCTCCATTACATAAGGGCACAGTGTGTACCAGCCGCTGGATTTATTGTTGACACAGTTGTTGAGTGTACTGTAAGCGTGTTCTGTTTTTTAGTGCTGACTCGTGCCAAGCGTTTCTCCTTCTTCATGCCCATCCTGCCTTGCCTGGTGGCTTTCTGCCAGGCCTTCCCTCCACTCTATGATGATGTAGCAGGTCTGCTAGTACAGGTGGGCCAGGTGTGTGCCTCTGACGTTGCCACCAAAGCCAGGGACATCGACCCTCTCATCACACGTTAGTACACAATTTTTATTTTTTTTTACATTCGAAGCTTCTACTAAGCCTTTTGAATTGAGCTTTGAATATCTGTCCTCATATTGAGCAGCTGCTAAAATAAATAAGGTGAAAATATATACATTGATTGGTGTCGTTATAAAGGAATTTCTGTAAACTTTATTTTTTCGCTAATGCATTTATAGTAACAATTGCACCTTTTTGGTTTAGGTGCTTCTTGGCTGTACAAACACTGATGTACATATCGTGTACATTTTGAAAAGTGATGTCTGTTTCTTCAAAAGTTACATTGTGCATGTTTACACATTTCTTTTTACATGGGCATGATGCATGATATAGATTATTTCTAAATGTACTGTATCTACTTGCCAAAAACTGCAAACAAATCTGTAGTGTAGATCAGGTGGAACCATAATAATGTAATAAAGGCAGATGACAAAGGCTGTCGTTAGAAAGATCTATCGGTGTTTAAGTAATAATATTAATGAGAAGTTTATGATTTTCCTGCCTCAGGCTTGCAGTATCTGAAGGAAAAGCCTCAGGGGGCTGTGGCCCCAGGAGGAGGTTCCTCCAAGCTGTCTTTACCCCAGAGGACGGCAGAGGAACTTGGTGGAGCTGACCCTGATGTCCAACTCTGCTACTGTGTAGAGGCCACCTTCATGGACATTATCAGCTCCACCCTGCATGGACTATAGACACATGCATTCTACAGGAGGGGACTGGACATAAACCAACAACCCCAAATACTGCCTCTAGACGACATCCATACTCCTGTGAGGGCTCCTGCCAACACGCATCATTTCATCATTAACAAATGACTCAGACTCGTGTCACCTTTGGTCATCGGCTTTCAGACAATATTAGGTTGTGTTGAGCTACTCTCATTCTGTGCATTCAATGTTTCAGTCTGTACTGAAAAAATTATCCTCTACCATTTGACAACTTGTAAATAAGTCATGATTTGCAATTTATTTAGAAAATGTATGTTTATGTGCTCTGTCAGAGTTTGTAGAAAGTAAAATACTGAAAATGTTAAATGGGTCAATTTTATTGACCTCCTATAGGCATATTTTTCTAAGCTGTACGTGACCTTTTCTCAGCAAATGAAAAAATATGTAGAGCTTTTGTACTGTGTTTGTTTGTAATAAAACAAAAAAAACCTTTCATTGATGGTGTATTTGGGACAAAGGGGGAACGTGTTTGTTCAGGAGTCCATCCATCCCTTGGTTAGAACTCTAAATCTCTTCTGGGATCAAGACGTTTACGATTTCAACTCAAACTTGTCTCGGTCTTGTGGGTTCCTCGACTCGCTCTTTTTTTGGCCACCCGTTTTGCCAAATGCCGTCTTTGGTCTGTACGACTTTGTTCAACAGCTTTAATGTTTATTTAATTATAATTTAACCCGCCTGACCCCGCGACCTAGGCATGAAGTAAAAGCCAGTGAAAATGTATCCACACCTGCCGAGGCTAACATGACCAGGAGGAGAGACTGCTCCAGGGGCCATTTTGGACTAAGTCTAAAAGGTTGAAAGGAGAAACCTTAAAGTTAACTTAAAGGCTATTCTTTAAATTTCTTTGGACCTAATGCTCTTCAATTTTGAGAGCTCCAGAGCTCTTAAATTCCTTGAATAGCCTTTGTTCCAAAATGGTTTCAGGAGAGCTTTACCTTCTGGGACAAGTTTTGAAATAACTACGACATAAGTTTTTTAAAAAGCCTTCGCTATCTAAAGCAATACCTAGAATGAGCTCATCTCAGCAGTTGAAGCTGCTGATTACTACAAGGTGTGCATGCTGTCTAACTGTCGCACTGTCATGGCTTACTGGTACATTTAATGTAATGTACCATTGTTCATGTCAAGTCAGAATGACATTTTGCAATAGTAGAAAAGCACATGTGAAATCAACAACATTAATGATGCTCAGTTTCACTAAGTGTCCCAGTAAACTATTCCAGTGAGCCAGCATGCACAAAACCAGGACATGCCCTAAGTGAAATGCAGCATCATTGTTAAATACACCTGTGCTTTTTCTGCTATGATGTCAAAATGTCTGCTGTGAAAAAGATCTATTGTGTATTTTTAATTTCATCCCAATTTATATATTTAAGTATTACAAATACAATGCATGTCGATTTCACTTTTCAATTGCTACTGAGAGTATTAATTATTTCACGCAAAGTAAATAAACAGAAAGAAACTAAGGCCTGTGCTTTTACAGAATGACTGAGACTTGCAGGAAGGGTAAATCCATGTGTCTGATTAGCTTTTCCAGCACTGAGCATACAACAATTTGGATTGTTAATGTTGTCAACTGTATATTTACATTTACATTACATATACCCAATTTATTTCTTAACATTCTAGAAGTTCTAAATGTTTCAGACTTCTACCCCTCAAGCAGGAACGAAATGATGGTGGAGAAATACTGCATCATTAATTCATTTGTTTGTTTGCTGTGTAAAAGTTTAAAACACAGTTCAAAGTACAGCTGTGGCTCAGGAGGTGGAGTGGTCGTCCACTAGTCAGAGGGTCAGTGGCTCAATCCCTGGCCTCTACAGTCAGCATGTCAAAGTCCTTGGGCAAGATACTGAACCCCAACTTGCTCCCAATGGCCAACGGTGTGTGAGTGTGTGAATAGTTACCACTGATGAGCATGGTAGCCTCTGACTCTGTGTGAATGCTGAATGCTTTGAGTGATCGCAAATATTGGAAAAGTGCTATATAAATGCAGTCCATTTACCAAAACGATGGACTATGGAATGATCCAGTAAAATATGTGGATACTTAAATATGTAGGTTAAAAATTGCAATTTCCCTGTAAAAAGAAACCCTGTCAGATGTGCCTTGTGATGTAAGATATGTTGTATGTCCTTAATCAGATGATCGGACATTTCTGAGTCTGTGACGTGTCACTTTTCTTAAGGGTGTAGTTTTAAAGTTGTCTACAAAAGATTAAGCAGTAAAAAAAAGAAAGAAAGACAAAAGATGCATTGAAAACAATCACTGCAGTCTAAATGGGAATGCACCAGCCTGTTAGGTCGCAGCGTCCAGTACGTTACAATGGGAACTTCTTCCATGACTGCGCTTCATACTGGGATGGGTGGGGTTCAGCAGCATGTCGGAGCACCATCGTTATCCCGCTGAGTCCAGCCCGCAGTGCCCGGACAGCTGAGGCTGCGCCGGGAGAGCGGAGCTCTCCCTCCGGCCTCCTCTCCCTCCGCTCCCTCCGCTCCCCGGGGGCGTCCGCCGCCACTGGGTAATCTATTGCAGATGGCGTCATCCTCTCGGACGGATAAAAATAAATAAAGCATGCTAAAATAGGTCGTCAAATATACTTGGGCGGACGTTAATTTACCTGTGCGGCCCGCCCCCATAAAGTATATACAGGGTCACTTGAATAACAACCACACTGGATGGACACTGTTCCGGGCTTGGAGGAGCTCTTGGAGTTGAGTGCGGTTTACATTAGACTTGACTTGGACTGTATTTAGCTGGTATGGCCTACAGCCATGCTAGTAATTCACTTGCTTGACTCATGGTCTTATTCAAAATAGATGGCTAGTGCCTGTTGTCTCAGAGGGAGATTTGTTTGAAGTCTGTACACATTCCACACAAAAACATACAGAATGGACTTGCAGCAGAGCATGCGCTGAGATGGACATCTTGAAATACGGAGCCTCTGTTGGTCTTATCTTTGTGGCTTACATGGTGAAAGCCTCTTATTGCACAAGGCAATCTGTCGCAAATGCTTTCTCACATAACTCATAAATGTGGCTTCTTCTAAAATGGTTTATATTGTATATTGTGGGATTGTTAAAGGGCCTAAAGCCATTTCAATGCCATTGTCTTTTTCAGTTTAACACTTAATACCCACTGTCATTAATATCAAGGATTGCTGTAACTGAAACAGACTGTTAACTATCATAAAGCCTAATTGAAGCGACTGCCTTCTTTTCTTTTATACAACTCACTTATTGGACTTATTAGCACACATGAATCCATATTATCGCAGGTGTGCCATCATATCCTAATAGACATATCCTGGTAATTCACCAGAGGGCAGTCTTTCCACACTAAAAACAACAGATCCATTCTGTCAGACTAAACCCATTAATTAAATAAATTCTCAGTCAGCAGTGAATAACCTGAGAATAGTTTTCAAGGTTTACACACATTATGCTGAAATATTGAACTATCAGTGTTTAGGTTTGACAGTGTGAAATGGCCTAATTGCTGTGTTTATGAATGATAAGATGTTGCGAGAGGAAATTATGTTTTACATTCGCATTGAAGGTGCTTCCGTGCCTCTACACAGTAATTCACTCCTGTATGAGCAGTGCATAAGAAATAATTAAAAACAGGCTAACGTTTTGTATGTTTTGTAATCTTTTATGTGCAGAGGTTGGAGTGACTTGCATCCACAAAGACGAGCTCCTCATCTCTCTCTGTGTGTTGTGGAGGCATTTATGAAGCGCTCTGCAGCAGCTTATTGTGTTGCTGCGGTTTCCCAATGCTGTGAGAGAGGCCTGAAGCAAGTGAGGGTGAAATCACACAGCAGTTTTGTTTTCACCGGCTTGCCGCTGTGCTTCCAACACCAAGCATACACAACAAGACCCCTTGTAAACTGCAGAAGAAGGGCGCTGCTGAGGAGGAGACAGAAGGACTGAGAGAGATGTGTGTATTCTCTGTTCAGTATGAAGTACAAGGGAAAACTCAAGGGTTTGTCGAGTTAAACGAAACATGTTGAGCTTGTTGTGTGATGGCTGCAGCAATCGTGCTACCTTGGAAACACCTGCTGATGACATTCATTTTTCTAATTAGACACAAGCTCTCATGCTGCAAAGTCTATTAAGGAGTTGATGGCATCTCTGAGCTGATTAAGTTGTGAATGTGAGACAGAACATGACTGCTCCTTCAACCATACAGTGTAAGAAGCAGATCCATTTATAGACACTTCATGACCAAAAAACAAAAAGTTAAGAAGATCACAGCTTACGAGGAGGCTTTTCAGCTTCTATTGTCATATTAAAATAAGATATGTCAGAACACTGGCAACAGTTATTGTGTTTACAGTATCACACAGTCTGACTAGTGGCAGTCTTACACTAATCTCTTTGGAGGAAGAGTACAAGACAGAGACATTTGACTTATAACCTGATAATATTCTACAGAGATGTAAAGCATGTCTATTGTGATCAAAAGTTGACTTAATATTTGTTATTTCAGATTCAGAATTGTGTTATTTGAAGGCCATAGAGCAGGGCCTTTATTTTGATGTATTTTTTGTTGCACAATCTTTCAAAGGGAACACCTTTTATCATGGAGTTCGAGGTGATATTGTGACACTGAATTTTTAATTTTTAATTTTAATTTTTATATTTCGTTGACTAAAATATGCGTCACATTCTCCTGTGTCTACGCGCGCGGGGCATTCCCTCCATGCAGGTGGCTAATCTTGAGTTTCCGACTCCCGCCTAGCTCGGTATGCTAACCATGGATAACAGCAAAAAAAGAAAAGTCTCGGAGGAAAATAGAGAGTTTAATTCTGCCAAGCAGGCTTACCTGTGTGCTTGATATGTGGCGAGAAATTAGCAAACAACAAAACATTTAACGTTGAAAGACATTTCAAGGACAAACACAGCATTTGCTCGAAAAGTACCGAGCTGGAGATACGCGAAGAAGAGCGACTTCAGAACTGCTGCTGAAAGCGGCGGAGAGCAAATATACTTTGAAGAAATGGAGGAAGTCTTCAAACTCAACGACTGCTGCTAGTTCTGTGGCCGCTCAGGAGACAGTGAGGCGTGGAAAGCCGTTCACACATGGAGGATACAGGAAAGAATCATTATTAAAATATATCAGGGCATCTATTTTCGGACTTCAAAAACAAACATGAAGCTGTTCAGAAAATTATAGATATGTCTCTCTCTGCGAAGACTGTCAAGGACAGGGCCATTAAAATGGCACCAAACATGCCCAGACAGCATCGAGGACATCGCTGCAGCTCCAGCACACACGAGTCAGTGGCGTGAACGACCCTGAACACAGCGCTGCTCTGCAGGTATGTGAACTGTGATGATGGGGGGCCAAAGAAAGATATACACAAACACTAATAATTAAATACAAATTGGCCTATTTTTTACATTTACTCTTTTTAAGCTATTAGCCTGCAGCTATTCTATTTAGCTGTTCTATGTATTTCAAAGTGGGCTACTTTTTTTTTTTTAATTCAACATTTTTTGATTATATTTTTTATTGTTTTGTGTATTTTTATATTATATTCATTTCATTATATTTGATTCAACAAATATGGAGAGGACTTAAATAGGCCTGCATAGTTTTGTGTTTAATTAATTTCAAAGTAGCCTTAAACATGCCAGTGTATTTGTTCCTCCTCTTCAAAAGAGTTTGGTGTTTTCCTTTTGTTAAAACAGGTAAAATATATATTTTTTTATATATTTTTATTTTTATATATAGTATAACTATATCTAAAACTTATAAGTTGTGTTTTGCGACGCCAGACACATTTTATTTGGTGGAAGAGGGGCAAAATGGCTCTTTTGAGAGTAAAGGTTGCCGACCCCTGCCATAGAGTTATAACCAGACCGTCATTCTTGTTGAGATTTAGACACATTATGGTAATTGGGATTCAGTGCGATGGGGTGCACAGGGTCTGTGGACTTGGGAGCTGAATCTCTTTTTTTGCGGTGTAGTCTTTTTTTCTTTCCCCCGGCCTTGCACTTTAGCCAAGGATGTGTAAACAACAATCATATTGAAAACAGTTTGACAACAGTGCCTCATCTCCCCAAAAACACCAGAGGGAAGCACTTAAATGGTGTTTTTAATGCACTTAGCTACGTGTACACTACCTCCAGCTATTTCAATTCACATCACAGGTCTATTTGCTTCTGTTTTACTTGCTAGTAATAAAAGACCAGCCCTTGAGACGCAGCAGAAAATCCCACTTCAGCTTGTTACAAGAGTCATTGAGGTTAGCAGAGCATTCTTTCCCTGTTGGCCTCAGTGGCTCTTTGAAAGAAAGGCACTTCAGGTATAATGCAGTAAAACACCCACATACTGCTGTGACTACTGCTAAACCATCCTCAAGGACAATGTTTGTCTCTCTAGTGCTCTTTGTGTGTGTGACTTCTTCAACCTGCTCTTTGAATTTGCAAGGAAGGTACATACAGTACTTCTTTTTTGTTGTTGTTGACAATACTGAGACAAAGCACCAGATGTCTCATCTGTGTCTTTTCCAAACTGGAATTCTGAACATTTTAAGAGTATTTTCACTTTATTTTGTATAAGATAATTGAATTCATCTGCTTCTGTCTGTGCCAGTGTTGATTTAGTGAACAGTTTTTATAACAGATGCATGCCTTTTATGTTGCCTGCCTGTCCTTCAGCTGTGTTATCATTGTTGCTGTGGTTGCCAATGTCCTTCAGTTGTTTGGTTGTGTGGTCGGTCCACTTCTCTGGTCCAGACTAAAAGATCTCCACAACTATTGGATGGATTGCAATCAAATGTAGTACACATATTCATGTTGCACCCTTTCAGGATGAATTGTAATAACTTTGGTGATCATCTAAACGTTCATCTAGCGCCAGCATCAGGTCAAATTTTTTGTGTCTCAAATACTTTGTTTATGACAAAATACTTGTAAAACTAAAGACATTTCGCATCAGCCTCAGCTGCACTTTGTGTTTAGTTCTAAATAGCAAATTTTGAGATGCAAACACGCTGAACGAAGATGATGAACATGACAAAGATTATGCCTGCTTAACATCAACATGTTAGCCTTATTATTGTAAGCATTTAGCTCAAAGCACCGCTATGGCTAAGTACAGCCTCGTAGAGCAACCAGGATGAGTGTGTGGGCATCTCTAAGTGCTATGTTGGTTCGTGTATGTGCAGCCGCGCAAAGTTTAAAAGGCCTGGATGAATATAGATCGCAGGGTGTGGTGATTTAATCTGCTCTCAATGACCCCTTGGCTCAGACCATCTTCGAAATTGGCCTTCATATTGATTTCAACTACACATATGTAACGTATCGTGAAAACAATACTAGTGGCGCTGTCGCAGCTGGTAACAAACAATTGATAAGAGCTCCATAACGCTCGAGTGAGTTCCACACAGATGGAGAGGACGAGAACAGGACACAATGCATATAAACTCTCATCCTCCTTTGACTGAAAGGCAGGAGCCTGAAAGCTCAAAGACAGTAGACTTGACAAAACAAAGTGAAAGCTGAGTGACGCAGTGCTTATGAGCGCACAGAGGCACACATTTTCCATCAAAATACCAACAACTGGAATCACGCTGTCTCATTTGAATGAAGCTTGACAACAAACCTAATATGTAAAAGTTTTTTTTTAATTAAATTAGGACTTCTTTGCTCACAGTTTTATGTGGTGTATATAAAATGTGAGCAATTATTGGTGAAATGCAAGTCTTTCTTTGTCCTTTTTGACTGCTCCAAGAACCGGTACCGTAACAGCACGATGAAATCCAACCGTCGGATGACTTGAGCAAGTTTTTGCCAGCGACGGCTCCCTTGACCACAGTGTTCTGCAATGCTGCTGCGCTGTCTGTCTGTGCGCTGTCAGTCTCCTCTTTCACACTGCAACGTTATCATTTATAAATCAGTTTTTCACTGCATGACAAAATGGACATGTGGTGAAACGTGTCAATTGCGTCACGAGTCTCACGGTCACGTCAATGCATGAGAGTTGGCAGCGCTGAACAGTTGAATGCCTGTAGAGCTGAGAATTACCTGCTATTCTTGAGCCCTGATACAATCCTTTCTCTGCTTCCTTCATTGACTGTGTCTGTTCTGGTTGATGTAAAAGATTTGTGCTGATATTGTTGACCATATGGATATTAGATACCAGGTTTCTGCAGGGCTTACAACACCATGTAGTTTGTGTGTGTCAGTGTCAAGATGTATGCTGGATACAAAACTATAGTTAAAAGTAAAACCACCATTCTCCTCACTATGCATCTGTGCTTTAAGTCATTGCAAACATGGTCATTGGTTTGGTTGGCATGGTTGCTGACCTTACAGTGATCACAGATTGGAGGTTGATGATTACTGACTTTTTAAATTACCAACTATATAACTAAGTGAATGAATATTAGTCCCGCGCAAATCAGGAGGTTTTCTCTTTATCTACGTTGCTTCGATGTGAAAAGAAGCTTGTTTTGCCTGATCAAAGAACAAGGGGAGACAAGTGAGATGATGGTTTCTCTCAGATCTTCCCTCCACCCCGTCGTCTTCGGCTGGTAGAATCTGACAGAATTGATTACATGGAGCAGGAGCACTCTGTCAGGCCTGAATGCATTTTTCACAATGTGTTGCTAGGAACAAAGGGACACTATTAAAGCTTTCTTAACATCCTCTAAAACTTTTTGATTTCCCCCTCGGTGGAGCAGAAAACGTCAGGAAGACGATGATTTAAAATTAATTGGCAGTGTGTCAGCGGCGTATTTACATTTTGTTCTTTTAAAGATGCAATTAATTACAAGAGATGAAGAAATCTGCAGAGATATGAGATTCGTTGCGTTGGCTGCCCTCCTCCCTGCAGACTGTCTTCTGCTCTAAGGGAGTGTAGGCAGGCTTGCCAATTAACCACAGACTAAAAAAGATCCAAAGCTCCCATGTTTCAGCAGGTAAAAAAGGCCCAAAATGTAAAAGTGCCTGGCTGGAGATGTAACAAACAGACAGTAGCATGTGATTAGCATACTCTTGTGCTTCAAGCTACACTACGAAGATGTAACAAAAATGTTCTCTTTCAAGAGTTTTGTAACTCCAGGAAACTATTGCAAATAGGGTGCATGGAAGGCATAAACTGTAAAGCGCTGTATGCAATAAATTAAGGGCCCCTATTGCTTCTGTTTTTGTTTTGTTTTTTATCGTCAAATGAGCTTTTCTTTAATGTATAACTGGACTGTATCAGGAAAATGTGTTTGAAGTCACCCTCACATAAAGTCTGTCTGGCATTCATCATCATCATCAAGGGAGCAGTTACACTGATATCCCAGTCTTCCCTGTCTAGACTCTTGGACTATTTACATCACTGGAATAACCAAACGCAGTCCACATTCAGTCAAAGAATTGAGGAAATGAAGCATCTGTGTCTGGAAAAATCTTGTTGCTGTGTTGATTTATTTTAGAGCATGCTTTTTTCTTATTTTGTTTAAACTGCAGAGTCCTTAATTTATATTGCAAATGCTTTTTTCTCCAGCATTACTATTACAGCACTAGTGACATGTGTCTCCACTTTTTTCTCTTCCCCCATATGCCCGTTCCTCCAGCTGCTGGCCTCCCCAGACTTTCACAGAGAGACCCATGTCACAACAAAGCAAGGGTTTGGCTCTCTCATTCCTTTAATGCTTAAACACAAAGTGAAACTGTCAGAAACACCCCGAGGCAAAAATAAGGAGTATTTTTTGTTCCTGCCTCTTTCCCCCCCAGCGACCACAAACACGGCGACAGCACCCAGGAGTTGCTGCAGAGCTTCTTTTAAAAGCAACATATGCTTTTGTACTGGAAATACATTAGTCATAAGGGGAGGGAAAGGAAGCGGGGGGGGGGCAATTGAAGTTTTGCAATAACATCTCAAATGCCCCATATTTCCACTCTAGCAGTAAGTACGGAAAAGTTTGAGAAGAAAGAGTAAGTTTGATGTAACAACATAAAAAGGAATAATGCTAGATACCTCGGGAGCTTGCTCGCGTCGCACATTCCTGTGAAGACCAAAGAGGGCCTTTTAAAAAGCTTGTATAATTGATTCCACCCAGAGGTAACCCAAGGCAATCACCTACAGCACCAAAAGCGAAAACTAAAGCCCTGTGTAAAGAACGCCTGTTTTTGTGCCATGCTATTGCTCTGCAGTCCCCGCCATCTTTTTCTTTTTTTTTTTGTTGGAGCTTTCATCTGTGAGTGTGAATAACTGCGAAGTGAGGCAAAGCTGAATAAACATGGTCTGAGTAAGTGATTGATGGATCAATTTGAGTCCCTCATTTCCTAGCGCTGGTGGCGGCATTCACATTGATTATGTTGCCTGTGATCGCCGGCCAAAATACAGTCCTTGAAATGAGTACGCCTGTTGGAAAAGGTCCAGAGCTGCCTCAGCCAAACAGATGGCTCCCAATGCTGAAGTCATATCCATATTAATAGCGTGATTACAATGCATTACAATCGAGAGATCTTGTCATTAACATTGTGATTTAAAAAGCAATTATGGGTTTTGATTATCCTCCGACGCAGCTATAAGGTGTGTGTTTGTGCGTTGCTTCGCCGGTGGGCCCGTAGAGATGGCAGATTGATTTCTCAGATGAGGACTGTTTAGCCTCATGACTGACTGACACCTAATGAGCTGAAATGGTATCTGCATAACAATGAAAGGGAGCAGCATCGAGGGTGAGAATGGAGAATATGAAGCTGGTCATCAATTGTGGAAATACTAAACTCAGGAAATGGTTTGGTGGACACATCATGCATAGAAGATTGAAAAACTGATGGAAATTCACCCAAAAGAAATGTAATATTTTAAAGCTCAAATTCGTCTTCGGCTGGCCCAGATCATCATTTTTATCCATGTTAGTATCAACGTCTTATTGGTCAGCCAAAAACTTTGGTCCAGGCTGACATATCTCAACAAATGTTATGGATGGTCATAACATTTTGTGCAGATATCCATAGTGCCCAGAGGATAAAAGCTAAACGTCTTTGCTGATGCCCTGACTTATCATCTTGTGCTCCCAGCTGGTAAAAGTGTTCACTTATCCAGTGAAATATCTCAACATGTACGAGATGTATTGGCATATCATCGGCCCTCATCATGACTCTGATGAGCCCCTGACTTTTATTCTAGCGCCACCATTGAGATTGACATCCCCTCAGGATGAATTGTAATCACTTAAGTGACTTTTTATATAGCGAAATAATCAGTTTTTGTATTTGTCCAATATTTAGATTTATGACCGAAGACCTGCAACACTAATGCCATTCCCATCAGCCTGTGATGTACTTTGTTTTAATACTCCTAATGAACAAATGCAAATAGATTAAACTAAAATGGTTAACATGGTAAACATTATATCTGGCTGTAGACTCTGGTCTCTGACATGCAACTCTTGTACAGGGAGAAACCTTGTGGAAACATTGTGGAAGAGGCAGAGCCTCATTAGAACATGACTTTTAAGTACCACCCCCACTTTGTTCTTGCCTGGAAAAGTCACTTGGTGGTTTAAAAACAATATCACTACTTAGCATTTCAGGATTGTTCACTGGTTATTAAATGTTCTGGAAAATGTAGATGACTGAGTTAGGTCAACGAGGCTGATTTGAAAGTTAAATTAAAACTTCACAACCTCACAATACTTCAACATAAATCAACCCTTTGCACCAAGTAACCTCACCAGATGAATATGGTCTAAGTTAAGTGAATGTAAGACACTGTTGCTCTTTTAAAGCATGCGATATTGTAAGACCTTGTAAAGGGCAACACTGTCTTCCCTGATGAAGAGAAGCAGACGGGTAGCAATGTAAAAATGTGATCCCATCATCTACCTCCGCTCTGTTATTACCTCAGATGTGTAATCCTTCCCCACCCACGCCGGAGAACCACGCGGGCGTGCTCAGCTATGAAATTGTATCTTTTCTGCTCCCTCCGTCCCGTCCCACCAGCCCCTTTCCCTGTCATCTGACAGGCTGGCAAAATGGTGAAGCCATTCCACCCCACAGCTGAATAATCATGTGCCTTCTTCTGTTTTCTGCAGCTCATAATGAAGGGATCAGAAACTCCAGTAACACCTTGACACGGCAGTACAGTGGCTGTACGCTGCTGTCACCAGTCGAGGTGGCTGACTTCTCACATTACCAGGCGACTGCTAATGTCGTCTTGTAAGGGCACTCAGAGGAAATGAGTCACACACAGCTGAAAAGCTCCATCTGGGGACAATTGAATTGAGATGTAATGAAAGCATGGCAAAAAAGGTGCCATCTGTTAACATTACAAGGTAGGTTGAGCTAATTTTTAAGAGCAGTCTGCGATGTTGAGGTGCTGCAGTCAGGCAGCATGAGGCCTGCTTGCCTAATGCTACACAGCTTCTCTGTGGCTTCTCCCATGTCTTGTCAGCGGTGCCCTACTTTCTCTGTGGCTTGCCCTATGAGAACAGATCGATCTTCCACATCTCAACACTGCCAGAGGTGCAAGAGAGCAGCACTCGGCCAGGAGGTTTATGGCTAATACAGTGCTGCCCTTAACGATGACATGTCAGAGTGCTGGAATACATAAACCAGAGGGCTTCCCCTCACAGATATGCCAGATACTTTGCTTTTACACATTTAGAATAAAATAGCTTTACATCCCATTTGAGATAATTTCATCAGGGATTGTATGAGAATTTGTCACAGGGTCGGGTTAATGCTATAATCCTTAACATTTCAGTTCTGGTTGATTTGGTAACACTCGCAAATATTGGTGGTAACAGCAAGTGTGGTTTCGTACTCCAGGTCCCAGAAGTCTGGTGTAACCAACAGCAACAGTTGCTCTTGTGTTGTATCTGTTTACAGTGCAGCAAAACAACATCATGTTATTTTAATAAAAAAGTCAATCAATTAGCCTTTTCCATCATGCCATTAGGAACCACGATCTGATTTCATGCTGCACACAGCGTGAGTAGTTTCCCACACATTAGCATGGCACTGTAAAAGTCTTTGGTTACATTGTTGGAGGTCTGAGGTCTCTGCATCTAGCAGCTCACTGGCTGCTCCCGACTGTCCCAGTACTCCCTGCAGTATTTAAAATGCCTTTTTGTTGTATATGCATTTTGAAACTGTCAGCGCTAACCTCTGTGACAACTACTTTTGCTTTTTGTATGACTTCTTCACAGTAAAAGCCGCCCTGTATTTGAATTAATATTTTTAATGTGAGCTAGCATTAGCATAAAATGTTGGTTTGCATTAGTAACTTATTACAGCTGTGATATGGCCGAAGCAGTGGGTAACAGTTAACTGAGGCTGATATCAATGAGATTGTAGCTGGATTTACATGCTGCATTTTATCCTGTGAACCCCTCGTGTGTGTAAAGGAATTTTAAATCCTGTGTGGATGCCGGCATTAAATACGAAAGCTACTGTTTAGAGATGTAATTACAGAGTGTACATTGATTGGCTGTTGCTGAGAAAAAAAACGTAGACCAAAAATTGTGTCAAACACTTGTTTGGTTCAATGAAAATCCTAAGGATTATTACAACACACACAAACACTGAACATTGAACAGACACAGCAGTGAAGTCAGCTTTTTCAGTGCTGATGGTTCACCTGCACTAAAACTGATGTTCCAGCATGGATCATCATTATCGCTTCTCTGATTTACCACCTGGAATGATTTTCAAAGTGTGAGCTTCTCCCACTAGTGTCTTTCTCATGTGTGATTTACTTCCTCTGCAGCACAAAATGCTAGTGAGACAAACTGGGTGCAATAAATCCTTTCCCCATGAAAATGTTTCTTAGGAAACATAATATTCTAGCTTTAAAAAATGTGGTAATAACACCAGCGTGGGCATTTTTATGTGGTTTTACAGGAGCAATAGTAACTCATTGTGCACAGGTTGAGTACCGCAGGCTGCATCAAAATGGCCATACTACCAGTAAAAGAAGAGGGTTACATCAATTAGTGAATGTTAATAAGAAGATAAAATTGAGCAGATTAAGATTTTCCAAAAATATTGGAATACATCTCTGACCAAACACACAGCATGGCTGAAACTACTCGGCACTATGGTATTTGTATATGCTAGCACACACGCCAATCACTATTTCTTTGGAAGTCTTTCAACAGGCAACATGATCTCCAAACTCTTTATAACAGCATATTGTTTCCCTCCTGCACCCCTCAGTGGAGTGAGGCTGACAGTGGGAATGCCTGCAGAATAATTTAACAGGACTGTGGGGAGAGCCAAAGAAAAGACAAAGCCCTCCAATATGATCTCTGAGGACCCCGCAGCAATCCACTGTTCTCCTCCCGCCACCGCCATTACTGACAGTATTGATTATGGCCCTGGGAGTGATGATAGCATTCGGCTCTCCCCCTCCAGCGGAAGCCACAATCATGCCGCCGTGTTGCCCAAATGATAGACTGTCTCGGAAATGAAAGAGGAGGTGAGGGCTGGAGAGAGAGAGATAAGGGTGATTGAGAGAGATAGGAGAGGGAGGCGGTGGGAATGTAGGCTGGTGAAGGGGGGTTCGTTTTTTCAAAGCAGCTGAGAAATGTAATGTTCCTGTCGGCCGTATTAAAACACAGGGGCACGGTGTCAGAGTTGTGTCGGAGGCAGCGGGGCCTCGGTGGATACATGAAAATGGTGTAATTGCCTCTTTGGCTGTTTGAATTGCTAACAAGGGAGCCTGACATTTTCAAATGGTCCTGATTGCGGAGAGCTCAGGACACCCAGGTTCTTAAGTTATTTGTTGCTTTTAACTGACACGAGGGGCAGTCTGCTTGTGCATATAGAGAGAATAACAATTATATAAACTGGAATATCATCTGAATTGTGTACATAAAAAGGAGTGGGAGTTTTTTTATTTTTTATATCTCTGTTAGGACACACACACTGCACGTGACACGGCAGGTGGCTCCTTGATTTAATTAGCACAGTGGAGCTCCAATTAGCTGCAATAGTAAATCAGATCATGCTTTTCATCATGGCACCGAGCTGTTGGGCCCAGTAGGACTGTATTCTTTCTCCTCCAGGGAAGACAGTGGATCACAGTCGGCCATGAGTGGAGGATTACAGAGGGATTATAAATAGACTTCACCACTTCAAACTACTTCTGTATAGGTCTTTGTCTTTAACCTTCAGCAAAGAGACTCAGTCCCTGTCAGGAACAGTGAATGGGAGCTACATCACCTTTGGTTGGTTGCTTTAAGTTAGGTTTGCAGCTGTGACTTGGATACTACATACTGTCTAGAATAAAGCACAGAGCACCGCGGTAGCTCACCTGGTAGAGCGGGCGACCCATAAGCAAAGAGTCCTTGTCGCAGCCGACCCGTGGCCCTTTGCTTCAAGTCACCCCCCCTCTCTCCCCCTTTCCTAATCTTAACACTTTGCTGTCATTAAAGGCAAAAAAATGGCCAAAAAATAATCTATGAAAAAGAATAAAGCACACTGAGCATGCACGCTCTTGTTCAGCGCTGCCTTGTTTCATATTCTCACAGTATCACGTGCAGTAGTCACAGTATTTATCGGTTCCAGCTCCAATCAGCAATGATGGAAACATGACACCCAGGTGGACGCACTAATTATCACTACCTTCTCCGGTGTGATGCCATGATGCCCGTTGAAGTGAATTTGTAATGAATAAAATCAACAGGGATTTGGACAATAATAATTATAATGTACAAAACATACAAATAATTAGCTCTCCCTTCAATACACCAGACTCCGTTGACAGAAACTGTCCTCTAACGTCTTTGTTGGTCTTTCCACTGTTCCAACAATCTCTGACTCTGGTTTAAAAGTTGAAAGAGAGACTGAATAGATAAATTCAGTTGCCACGGTATTTTCACTGGCCTTCATGCTGCTTTCCACTGTTTAGTAACCTGCTTTCTGGAGTGTTCTGAACATCAAACACTAGCACTCTTATTGACTGACTGTACACGTTTTGGTACAGAAGTTGGCAGCAGTTGGCAGTATACTGTGACTTAGTGTTCCCGCTCACCGAGGCTTGCTGGCGATCTTATTTTGATCAAGTGCAGTGATGACGTGCTTATACAAACCGAGGAGGCAGGTATATCCTAAAGTATCTTGATTCGTAAAAACTGTATTAGTGTTAAACTTACTGCCAGTAGATTTCTGGCTTGCGTTCTTCGGTTGCTCTTCGGTAGTATTGATGAAATGGAGAAAACATAAAAAAAACTACAGGGTTGAGACTTTGGCGCCGTCCATGGGGGTTTCGACAGAATACCCAGGGAGCTTATGCAAATGTATGCTGTGAACTTGAGGAGGACTCCCCTCTCGTTGTTTAGAGGAGTTGGTGTCACCTCTAATCATTCGATCAGCTGACAGTTCAAACTTGAAAGCTGAATTGCAGGCGACACCATCAGCCGGCTTGAGTCGAGCTGAGGCGGGCCAGTTCACACCGCTGCACCGTTTCCCGACAGCGTTCTATAATAGTTTCGGCTCATCGCTAAAAATCATTAGTCTTAACTGGGCTTAAGATGCTATTGTTGATCACTAGAAGACATTTCCAGACTTCCCATATCATTACCAACATACCTTCATCATTACTGTATCAATCATGGGGTTTTCCCCCAAGCCATGCCTGCAGGAATATGGAAAGCATTCGTAAAGGATTTGACCTTGGTGTCTTGCTCAAAAGTACTTTGTAGATGTTTGTTGCAGTTTTTCCCTGCCGGTCTGTGTTTAAACTACAAGCCATTTGACTGGAATGCAGCCGTAGCAAAGACAGAGAGAGAGCTTTCGAGCAGAGTCCCCCCAGCGCGAGACTTGACTGTCAGTCCAGATGAGGGTTGACTGACAGCTCAGTGTGTTGTCGAGTAGCTTTGGAGACATACTGACAGTGTGACGCACACGCACACAGTAACTGTGTTTTCCAGATAAATCAGCGATAGCAAGGTTTCCACACCTGATTGAGCTGCCAGCCCCCTGAGAGCGCGTGCGTGTGTGTTACTAATTGAATTCAGAGACCTTGGCACAATCAGACAGCGTTCACTGTCTCTGTAACCCTGCTCTGCGTTTATCGTTATGAATCAGGACAGTGTGTAATTGCTATTGTGACACAGATGTCGTGGCACAGACCTTCACTGATTCCCTTCATCCACACTTATTTTATTCATATTTCTATACCTCAAGGCCTCTACTTCTGATGAGGAATAAGAGTATGGGTGGGGGTACACATTGCACGAGACAAATGTGACCTTACAAACATCTATTTGCATACTTTGCCTCTTTGAAATGCTGTGAAAGCAGAGCTTTGAGCAGATTGTGTTATTATGGAGCTGTGTAGCAATAATGTGTTTATATAAAAAAAGAAGAAAGAAGAAAAACAACAATGGAATTTGAAACAGCAAGACAATAAAGCAATGGTGCAGAGTGCAAAGGGTGATGGAATGAATATGGAAGGTTTAACTTTATATACATGAGGTAGGTGGATATGAGCATATACAGTGAGCTTAGAGTTATATTTGACGATGATGAGATATGATAATATATATATATATTATCATATCATATATATATTACCATATCACATATATATATATATATATATATATATGTATGTATGTATGTATGTATGTATGTATGTATGTATGTAT
>CALSBV010010655.1:7437920-7449284 GCA_943590825.1 Bovichtus diacanthus
ATATATATATATATGTATGTATATATATATATATATATGTGTATATATATATATATATATATATATATAAATAAATACACATACATGTCAAACCAGTGTTTCATAGTTATTGATTGTTTCTGACACCATGTGACTGATGTTAACTGTTCATCAGAGTGATGGTGTGTGGGAAGAAATATAAATACTCCATAAAATACACATGTTACCTGAACGTTTAAAGAAATCAATGGGATTTATCCTCTCGAATATCCACAGAAGATTTTTATGGAAATATGGTCCTTCCCTTTACAAGACTGCGGTAACAGGCCTCCAAGTGCAAAACTGTGATAACACCGTAGTATCTCTCACGACCCTCACCGCTCAGAGGTCTTCCTTACCAAAACACTATGTTAGGAACAAAAACTGCAGTTTTACAAGCCTGTCAGAACTACGGTGGCCTTCAGTAAACATACAAATTTGTTTTCTTCGTCTGTTCGGGTCTCTGTGAAGAGTACCCGCTCCCTATAAGATACATATGTAGAGAAATTAAGGGTTTATTCTAAGATAATGAAAACACAACAAACAAATGGAAGTAGACAGAGTCGTAAAATAAATGCCTAAATGTGTATTTTGGATGTTTTCTTTCTGATAGTCTGAAAGAAATCATGTCATGAAAGCAAAATAGCCCAAAAAAATAGTCACAAAATTGACCAGTGCATGAGAAAACAATGGTTTTGCCTATAGTGTCTCGCCTTTAAACGTGTTTTTCTATCCACCTTCTCATACACAGCTGCAGAGCCAGCAAGACCCATCAAAGGACCAGATGAAAGGCTGACCCAGAGAGCTCAGCTCTCCAATCCAAACACTAACATATGCTGCTGCAGCTCTTGGCTACAGCACGGTGAAGGCAAAGCAGATGGAGAACGGCCTGGAAAGGTATGCATCGACTGCGATGAGTGTGTGTGATGGTGGGTGGGAGGCACGGTCAGGGCTTGATCCTGAGGACTTCAGCATGACTTAAATCTCCTTCTCGGATATTTATATGTGCATTTTGATTCACACCTGCCACACTGAGCCCACCGAGCTGCTGTGGGTTTCCAGATGTTCTGCTTTGCATGTGTGCAGCGCTCTAATGAGGACCGCTACGGTTTTCCTACAAGTCAGTGACCAGAGTGAAGAAATGAAGTGGCTGGTGTCGTGCTACTAGTCACAAATTAATAACTAATCTAACCAAAAATAAAATAAATAAACTACATGAGAGGGTTAATAATTAGTTTATTTTCTACATTAATTGTTTGAATCCCTTTTTTAATTGTCTTCAGTAGAGTTTGATAGATTTGGCTAAATGTCATGATTTGGTGTTAATCCCTCAAATTAAATTCACCATTCTTCCAATAAAATCGACAAAATAAATAATTTGTCATTGCACTCTAAAATGAACCTTGTGAGCATTTTCTTATCTTGCGCCCCTAAAACTTGGGCGATATTTGTCAGTGTTGTGAGCTAGCTGTTTGTGCTAGCTGATGTAACAGACAGTTTATGCTTAGTTAGGTAACTGTTATTATTCACACACAAGAAGTCACTAGTCTGACAAATGTATACATACTGTAGGCGAGGTTAAGCATTTTAACCAAATGCTGAAATTTTTTTAATGAGTGCAGTCTCAGATTCCGACAGAGACTGTCCTCGCCTGTTATTCCTCACTGTAGGGAGGCGCACTGAAGTGCGGACTCCCTCTAGTCCTTAATGTAAGGTAAGTTAAAAGAAGTTGGCAAACTTTTTATGACATTTCCAAAAAACCTGCAGGAATCTAAAACTTTAATGACAAAATGAGAGTCAGCCAGGTTGTAAAAACTGATGTGATTTCTCGGATAATACACATTAATATGAATGATGGTTGGTCATTGCCATTAAATGTCCATCTGACAGGAGAGGGTGGGAGGAAATGGAAGATGTAAGGAGATTAGATGGAGTGAAAAATGGGCCGTTATGAGCAATACTGTTACCATGTAAAGTAGTGGATTGACAAAGATGGATTTCCCATAGTTCCCTGCTGTCCAATATATCACCAGGCTTTGTCCTTCAATGTAAGCCCTGATAAGTACAGTATACCTCAAAGAGTTGCTGGAAAACAGCTCAGCAATGTCACTCAACTCACATTGTATTATTCATTCCATTCAGTTAATTCAAACCATTCAACTTTTTATTTTATTTTTATTTTTTTACATGTATTTCTATATTTTTGCAAGTCCTGGTTCTGATTTCTAATGAAAAAGCTGTTTTCCTTGATTCACCAAATTTCAGCTCAATCTTACACACTTTTGCTTCACAAAACCCATGTTTAGACAGATTTGTTTCCCGCAAAGCTATTCTTCTGTGAACAAATTATATTTTGATTGGACATTGTTTTATCTTTGCAGGCTTAAGTGTTTTATCTGGCTCAAGAATAACATTTGTGTGGCAATTAATGTTTCTTGTGGTGGTCACCACAGTGTGTTTTTGTTCCGTTTATTACCTGCCTGTTGGATTTCTCAAAATCTTGTGATCCACTTTTTGTCTATCTTTGGAGAAAAACACACTTTTCTGTGTTTAGTTTTTTGTTCGTATTCTGTTCAATTCTGTTGTTTTATTGCAAGGTGTAATGATTTCAGTTTTGATCAAAAAGCCATTTAAGGTCATTATTACCAATTTATTTTGATTAAAAAAGGAACTGAAACAGTTTTTTCTAAGAGTGGCAGCCACCCTGTGAGTGTTTCCTTGTATCTTAACATACCCGGCAGTAACATTTCAAACAATGTAATCTCATTAAAACCAGACGCAGCGGCTGCTGGCTTCCACCCAGCTGCGTCTGACGGTGCTCCAGGCATATAAACATGAAGGATGCTAGAATACAACAGCTGAACACACTGAGGCAGAAAACTTTCAGACGAACAGACAAGGCTGGGATAATCACATCTGTGGCTACTTCTATTTATTTAGCTATCCATCTTTGATAGCAGAACCGCAGCTTTGTTTTGACCAGAAGGAGTGGAAAAGCTTCTCTATCAAACACAACAGTTGCTCTCTAAACACAACCAATTAGGATGACGGATGAGTTGCGCCTCGGCAAGCATCCCACGAGAGACATGAACATACAACTCGAATAACAACACAAACAAAGAAAAACAAAGAACAACATCAGAGAGCAAAGTGGAATATCTTTCATCCTGGGAATTTTGCCGCTTTGATTCCCTCCCCTTGGTCGATTGTTCTTTATCACGCCTGACACTCTGTTCTATTTGAGGAGATTTGCAGCGCAGGTTTTGATGCATAATGGATGGGAGCTGACTCAGAGCAGTGCCTTGTGGGAAGATGAAGGCGAGCTGGGGAGGGCGTGCCGCTGTTGCTGATTGCTTCTTATTGAGCTCAGGCGCCCTTGGGATCATGTTTATGAAGCGCTCAGTATGCAGAAGCACTGTACTGTGTCATGCCTCATGCTATGACCTACATGAGTTACATGCAGTATATGAACACTTACTGTGTCCACAAAAGAGCACCTTCCTCTGATTTACGATGCACTAATGCACCATCATCACATTTAACTTCACTATCTTGCTAGGACAGGGAAAGTCTCCTTGACGAAATAAACTGAGTTGTAAACAATGTCGCGATCAGCTCCAGGAAAGCAAACGTGGTCTTGCGTGTTCTGCAAATCTGTTGAGAAAACTCATTACTGAAAACTACTGAGCATTACTTGTGAGAAATCTGTTTAATGAGCACATTTTACCCCGAGGATGGAATAGCAGAACAACGGAAGAATTTAAATTGTTTTAGTGATTCTATTTGTAGATTAATATTCCAGGGGTCTAATGTTGTTTAAAGCTTGGTCAGAGTGTATAACCTCACACCATCATCAGTCACATTGTTTCTTTTAAACTAATGTATGCTGTTTACATTCACACAGGATAGACGTTAAATGTTTGTTTGACACAAGAATTTGGTTTAAATGACCAGCTTTGCTTTGCTATCCCTCCAGCTGTTTCCTTTCTTGTTTCTTTATCTTTCTCCTGTCCGCTTCCATATTCCCACACAGTAGTATCTTTGTCAGCGCTGCCGTAGCCTACACAAATAGGTTTGAGCCCTCGCTCTCCTGAAAAAGGAAGTTATGTTCAGTGATGACAAGAATTGATTTCCAATTTCCTCCACAATGACTGCATCATTTCCAGCGACTCAGGCAATTTGGCCTACATTACTGAGGCTGCCGGGGGCCGTAGATCAGGGTGACGGCTGTCTTCACCTAAGGGCCCGGCTCACTGAGATCAGAGAGAGAGAAATTTACTCTGTCGTTTCACTGATGCTGCCCGATCAGAAATTGGTCCTGTCCTTTTAGAGAATTCAAGATTTGAACGCTTTTTGTGGACAGAAACAAATGTGCTTGTCTGTTTGTATTAGAGTATATGTACACCATCAGTCTGTGTGTGTGTCTGGGTGATGATGTTTAGTTTTAGCTTTTATGTTGCTTTTATCTGTCCTTTTATACTTTCCTTGCTGAGATTCTAATGGTTTCATTTTAGATTTGACATTTATTTGTACATCTGTCAACACCTGCCAGTCACTTAAGGGCTTATTGAGGCAAAATAAGCTGAAAACTAGCCTGTCAGGGTATACTGATGGAATAAACACCTCCAGCCGGGTAAAGCATTCAGTGCAGCACAGCTGCAAACATTGTTTGGGGAAACCTTACTGGGAAGAAGGATCAGGTATGGATTTGGTAAAAAAACAAAACAAAAAAAAAAACGTTTTAAGCTTTATTTTATCAGGCAGTCTCATTGAGATTATCCAAGAGAGACCTGAGAACAAGAAACATTTACAAGAACACAATCAACAAAACAGAAACACAACTACACAATATTAAGGAATTATAAAAAAAAACATTAGATACTTAAACTTTAAAATCTCCCAGTGGAATGCAAGACTCTAGTTTGAGGGCAGTTTGCCGTTCATTCTATTTAAAAAGTGCATAGTGCCTGAAACCAGTTGTGCCAACATTAGTTTCTTGTCGGTATCCTGCAGATCTCGCCAAGGTGTTTAAGAACACTGGGTCTGAAAAATTAACCAATGCAGAAGTGCCTTAAACTTGCATTATTTCTATTTCCCAGCAGGGTCGACTCAACTGGTTGCAAAAAGAAGTCTGGTTGTATAGAAGTCTATGAGAAAATAATCCTACTTCTAACTTGATTTATTAACTCGGCAAACATTTTCCTGATGAGTCTAATAAAAATTACTTATTGTCTCAATCGCTAGTTTCAAGTCTTCTTCAATAGCGCATGATGTTCATTTTTATAAATGATGGTCCTGTTTAGAGTAAAATAGACGATAAAACAGAGTATGCTTAAGGGCGGGGCAACCTTGTGATTGACAGGTCACTACCACTGTGTTATTGGCTCTCCATGTTTTTCTTCTTAGAACTTTAACACAGTGTATTTTCAGTTCATGAAAGTTAATTGTAACATTTTGGTTACCTGAAAATGTCTTTTTCAGCGTTCTGTTGTATTTGGCTCCACACTCCGTGTCACTTCTAGTTGCAAAGAAACAAAGAAACAAGATGGTGATGGCCAAAACGCCAGACTCGAGGCTTCAAAATCCTAGTCCACAAACCAGTGGGTGAAGTCACGGTGACTGCGTCCACTTTTTAAATACAGTCTATGATCTAAACCTTAGCTCACTCACCTTTGTTTCAGTGGGGCCCTTGGTTTTTGATAAAGGTGTAGCACAGAGATTCTTATGCTGTATTGATTTGCTTTCTTGTTCAAACCTATCCATCCCCCACAGGCAGGAAAATTGCTTTGGTCAAATCAACAGTGAACATCACCTCTTCACTACTTCACATAATTAGATAATCTAAAGTCCAGTCAGGGTTTTAGGCACATTGATCCCAGATTGGCAATTGACCTGTGTTGAAAAAAGCCAAAGGTTTTGCATTAGCGCTGCTTTTCACTGCTCTCCTCACTGATCTATCCAGTTCAAATATAAAAAGGCTGACATTCTGAACCAGAATGTTGTGTTTGTTGGTCACGCTGTGTGTGTTATGGGTCCTTCAACAGAGTTTTGTTGTTTTTATTAGAGGTTGTGATTGGTAAAGTGTGTTTCTGAGAGTGCTTCATAGGGAGCTGTGATGAGCAGTTCCTGTGGCTGGAGGTGTGTGTGTATACTTTTGGAGATTGTGGTGATGGAGGGGTTGTAGTGATCAACCACTCTTCAATCAGCCTCCGGCTGTCAGCTCTCCACCAGCCTCCTCCACTTTTGCCGGCAAATCTGCAAATGTCAAACTGTTAGGACAAGAGGTTGTGTCAATACACAGAAAACATCCACTGCATGGCTTTCTTTTTGTATTTTTGTATCAGTAACACGGAGAAAATCCATCATTGTCTATATCTACTCAAAGGTTAGTTACTTGCACCACACCATTTCCTAAATGCAACAAATCCTACACAAAATCAGAAAACCGACATATCACACAGTGAGTATCACAGAGGCCATTAGAAAGCCATCATTCAATTTATACCACACGTTACAGGTTAAACTGGGTCTCTATAAGGTGACAGTGTCTCCTATTAGACATGGTGTGAGGATGGAGCTTTATCAAAGTGCTGATGGAGGGATAAATGGAAGGCCATTTGTCAGCTGAAATGCATTGCTCACAGCAGTTGTAATCAAAGAGCACTTTGTCTTTTTGAAGAATAGTGTGGTGAGGGTTGTTCAGCACTAAAATGCTTTGGTGCCGTGTTAGATGGCAGTCTGAAATTAGGCTTCAGTTACAGTATGTATGCCTGTGAGGGTTGTTGTGTTTAGTTATTCTTAATTTCATAAGGACACGAGAAGTGCTGCAGTGCATCAGCAGTGCTGCTGCTGGATGAAAAAAATGCAATTTTTGGAATTTAAGGCTTAAGATATGACCAAGCATTGGGTTAAAGTTCAGAGAACATTCTGAAGAAGTTTTGTAGCCCCAGAGTCATGAAGTTAGTCTTGCCCTATAAATGTTAAATTGACTTTTTATTTTATTTTACCTACCACCCATTTGCACACACATTATTACACTGATGGCAGAGGCTGCCATGCAAGGGAACAACCTGCTCATCAGGAGCTGTAAGGGGTTCAGGGTCTTGCTGAAGGACACTTCCACACTCTCTCTGTAGACAGCCAGGGATCACACCAGAAAGCTTCCGATTACCAGACGACCGCTCTACCTCCTGAGCCATGCCACTATAGTGATAGCATAGTCATTAAAATCTTTATTTCAAGCAAATGCTTGAACATCAGTGATGTATGCATGCATTCACTACCGTTTTTTTTTAGCTGCAATATCTATATGCTCTTTTTAGTATTTTGAGCATGACGGGGAACTTGCTCTCCATGTCTCCCCAGTTCTCTTGTTCTCCTAAAGGAATCACTGCAGCGGATTGTTGCTTTTAGTTTTTGTACATTTAAAGGCTTCACATGGAATTATAATGAGATGAGGGAAATTTAGTTCACCCCCTGATGGATCACAAAGAGAATGTGGTATAATTAAACTAATCCCAAGATGGCTGTAGCCGTTTATAGGAAAATTCATTACCTCTTATTCAACTGGCAACAGGTTTACAAGTCATTTTAGTGATCATTACGGAGAGCTTTAAAATGCTCAAGACATTTTTGTGTTGAGGAAAGTGCTCTTCTTTTCCTTAAGTAACTCAGTGGTTTAGCTCCAACAGCATAACATATGGACCTAAATACACAGTTCATAGGTCAGAGCCTCTATTCTGTGTCCAGGCATAAATGAGACTGAAGTGCTTAGAAATGAAACATAGTTTGATCTACAAAAGATTCAATAAAAAAAAAAAACTGTCTTATCAAACAATTTCTTCTCCTGTTCCCTCAAAGACATCCATTCCCTCCATTAAGTCCCCACCCATCCATGTAATGTTCCAAATAATTGAAAATCTCTAATACTGTTGACTAATGAGTTGGCTAATCCTAAACAGCGGCAAATCAATGAAGAAACCAGTGTCTGGGTGAATGAGAAGCGCAGCTCAACGTGTCTGGGTGTTTTCTGGCAACCAAGCCAGTAATTAAACTGAGGGAGGTGAGGGGGAAAAAATCAATAGTTAAATTCATTTCCCAGATCACAGGAATGTATTAGCGTTGTTAAACATATTCCACTTAAGGTACCAGATGAGCACTTTTCAGACACATGAAATGAGTCATCGTTTATCTTTTAGTAGTGTGTCTCCACTAGCCATTAAATGCTGCCAGACCGTCATTAAGCTACGTCTCATTTCTTGTCAAATGATCGTGTCGATGGCACTGATTCATAGCCGCAGACGTCTCAAAGTCTCAGCTGAGGGGAAAGCACTAAAGGGTCTCATCAATTTAAAGTTATGTGCACGTTGGCCTTAACTTCCTTTGCCCCCTTCACACACACACACACACACACACACACACTCTCACACAGACACACACGACCGCCCCCGCACACTAAAACTATAGTACAGCATATTAGAATTAGCATCATATACAGAAACTAATACTAAACTGAGGTTCTACAGCAAGATTTGGGGAATTATCTCATATTCTGCTTAATGTGATCTCAAAGAGTAACATTGTTATTCACTGTGTACAGCGATGCAATGCAAAGGGAACCAGCCTGCAGGATAATTTACCTACTTTTTGGCTGAGAGAAACCTGTCCTTGGCCACAGGGTGGTGATGTTTGTCTATGAATAATAATCTATATGATTACACATGATCACAGTCTGCTCAGGTGCTTCATTACCTTTTTTAAGAGGGATTTTCCAAGCAAAGATGCTCTCATCATGGTTAGAGAGTCCCATAAGTGTGTTGTTGGGCCCCTAGATATCCTCGCAGTCTGTAGGTGGTAGAGTCATGATTGCAGACCGTCATGCTCATGATTTTATAGTTCAGCTTGACCATATATCTGCTGCGGCCTCATAAGGATGTATTTGTGCTGCCATGACTGCTGCTCAACACTTGTGTAACATTAGATCAGGTTGCAGAGCATGAGGAACAGTTGCAGGGGGGCACTTAGTAGAATTTTCGCTTCAGCAAAGCATTAATGTGGTTTTGACCAGAGCCATATCTTTGGCTAACTTCTTGCTAGTAGAAGTGTTAGCCTATGCAGGATTTTAATGCTCTTCTGGCTCTTTGATTGGTCTGGTGACAGGGATCTTCCAGTTAGGTTTCCCTGGACATTTTGTGACATTTTAGGTGTTCGGACAAATTATCTATGTTACTTTTGCTTGCAAAGTAATGTAGGTGCTTGGTGCTTTAGACTGTCATCATCATCTTTAAATGTGGTTCAATCAGCAGACTACAAGTTTTTTTTTATAACTGGGGGGGGGGATCGAAACTGTGATGATGGTGAAAAAAATGCAGAAACTGGCTTTTTTTATTTAGTAAGAAATAGCAATCATTCAATTATCTCAACCAACTGACACGCAGTAAACCTGGGTACCTGGAGTTCTGGGGCCTTTTTGAGACTCCCATTCGAGTTTCAGTTTCAGTGCTTTTGTTCCTGATTGTTCTTCCCTAAACAGCAGAACCACTGAGGGACAATATCAAGCTGTGGGAAAACCGTTTGGTTCAATGAAGATTCACTAACAGTCGCCAGTGTTAAAGTTCTCGCCATTTCTCTCCCATCTCTCCAATAAGCCGGTCGGTGTTGCCGTCACACCGCATGCCAAACCTCGCTCTAAAAGCTTGAACTGAGCATGAGAGCCCTTCGCCCTGTAGTTTGCAGCTCCACCACTCTCAGGGACATGCCATAATTGTTTTTTTCTTGCGTGACGATAGGTCCCCATGTGCTAAGTCTTAAGTACAGTGAAGCATTAGCACAAGTATAAAAAGCGAAAGTACTCATTAGTCACAATTATATGCAACCATATTGTATTGTACAATGATAGCACAGTAACAGTTTGTTTTGTAATTGTTTTACTGTAACAAGGTATTCACTGTGAGACTTGGTGAACAGTGACACTGAGAAATCTATGATTGGACTTTATATTTTGAAACTGGTGTATGAAACTCAAATTTTAACTTGTTAAACATAATTTTTGTTGTAATGTTATTTAGAGTGACTTTCTCCCAATAAAATCATACTATTGGAGGAAAAGGACTCTGGAAGGTTAATTGGTTAGGTTAAAAGTGAGAGTGATGCAACCAAGTATTGCAATCATACCATAGCTAAACAGCCTTAACCCTAACTTATATACTTACTATTTTTGGTCATGACTATAACTTTAATGCAAAAACAGGTAGTTTTTAAATAAAAAATTACTGTTGTAAAATAACAGTTGTTTCTTTGTAATGTCTACACAAAACCTTCAGCTTGACTTGAATATGTACAGCTTTTATTTTGGTTGAATCAGTTACATAGTGTTAAGCATGAAACCTAGTAGCTTTTGGGGCTTATTGAGAGTGCCCAATTGCTGCATGCTTTTAAATAAAGGGGAAAGGAAACCGGAGCACCTGGAGTAAACCCGTACCACCCAAGTAGAAAACACACAAACTCACATAGGATTGGAAATCGAACTCTCGCCTGTAAGGTCACATTGCCGAACTGTCTCTGGGTTTCCAAATTTGCTGTTGAGCCTTGTTGAATGTCTGGGAAACCAGCTTCTCCACAAGTATCCTGACAGACATTTTGTTTTTCTCTACCTGTGCTGTTGCATCCTGCACCGGTCCAGCACCTGTCTCCTCAGATAATGCAACTGTTTGTGTTGGTGATACTGACTTAGTCTTTCAAAGCCAGTGTCACCCTGTCGGTGTGGATGCCAGTCTGAGTGAACAACCAAGTCCCAGGAAGCGCCACACTTTCCCCTGTATTTCACCATACATGGTATCAAGACGGGGAAACTAATATCCTTCTAACTCCTCAGACAGTCTCAGTAATCATGCCCGTTGTGGTGTGATTGTAGAGGAGATCACAAAGTTATTTTGTGAATACCAAAACTTTGCCATTGGAAATATTCTGTAATCTATGAAACACAACCTTGTTTCCACTTTATTGTTTCTCACTCTCACCCTCATCTGTCAGAAGCAGAGAGTCAACAATAGCAATCATTAGCAGCAAAGGTATGCATTGAATCCCTGCTTTCTCCTTTGGACTCAGGGTAGAATTTGGTCTTAAATTGTGCCGAGATGCAATTTATGGACAATTTAACAACCTGTGTGGCAAAAAAGGTCTTTATCTTGTTCCCCACTTCTTTCAAGGACAGTTTCTCTCTGGATTCATTGTCTCTTTGGATTGTGGACTGGTACTTGCAGCATCTTTCTCTTACAGACATTTAACCTCTTCAATAATTAACTCCCCTCCGAGAACCATCACCTTACCGTGGTGGAGGGGTTTGGG
>CALSBV010010655.1:7459284-7472333 GCA_943590825.1 Bovichtus diacanthus
AGGTTCATAGGAGCACCCAAACCCCTCCACCACGGTAAGGTGATGGTCCTCGGAGGGGATTTTTTTCAAAGAAGTCTATATATCGTGTAAAACTTTATTCTGTGGCTTATTTACCACCCATAACAAGTCATGTAAAACTCTAACATCACATACATGGAAACAGGATAGATTGCTTCTGACTTGGTCTGTGTAAATGCTGCAAACATTTAGTTTATGGTCAAAGTTGAATATGTGTAAAAGCCTAAATGTGCATTTAAAAATAAATGGAATCAGCTCAGAATACATTTAAAATTCTAAAAAGTTCCTTTATAAAGATTACAGTTACAATTGCTTATTACTTTTGTAATAATGGTGATACAATTAATTACAAATGAATAAGTGTCCGAATAGTAGCAATAGTAGTTGGGTTGCTCTAGGGATAGCAATGCCGCTCAGCTGCTCGGTCCTCCACATGTTGACATCAGCATTTAACTCACAACTGTAGAGCTTCACAGCTGCTGTCATGGCTGGAGACTCTTAGTCTAGTTTTGCTTCCATCGGCTGTATCATGAATCCAGTTTGCCACATTTAATGTAGCTTCTAAATAACTTCAAGTTTTGTAATCCACAGATTGTGGTTTCTGTCCATCTAACCTACCTATCTAACCTCACACACAAGACATGTCTGTAACTGCCTTTCTTACAAGCAAAAAGTAGTGTGTGATGGGGAAGAGACGATGAGAATGAAGAGAGAGCGGCTGGGAGCTGTTGATCAGATCTGTCATTCACTGTGCAGCTCAGTGCCTGTCATCATCTTCAGCATAATCATTTTCCTCTGGCAGCTGATTGCCTTTTATTATATGCACCACACTAATAATCCAGAAGAGAGCCTCCACACACCACACACACATTCACACACACATTGCATATCAAAGAAAGATGTCTGTTGACGTCTGACAGCTGTGTTCCACTCAGGATCACGCCACCATGTTGAGTTTCTGCCAGAGGAAACGGAGAGAAAGCGTTTGATTTCTCATGCAGCATGGGGAGGAAGGGAGGGTAGAGAGGGACAGCAATGAAATTCATTAATTCTAGCGATTTGCCAGTCAAAGCTTCGTCTTTTTTTCCCCAACCAGACCGAACATAAACAAACACAATCATGTGCAAATGAGTCCAAATGAGATGTGACAGTTCCATTGGGCTTAATTTATTAGCAGTGATTATGCAGGCCCGCTTTCCACCGGCAGCCAGCAGAGACGACTAAGCGTAAATAAAAGAAATCAGCAGCTTTATGAAAAGTGGATATTATTAATAGTGAGGGCTAAAGCTGCTGGCATGATGAGATTCATGCACTGATATGCTCAGCCTTTATGAAAGGAATTGTATATTTTCGCTTTTTTAAGCACTCAATCCATAATAGAAATTAGCTTTTCATGCCCCGCTCCAGGCACTATTGTCACAGCAGGGGTCAAACGGACACTATGATTTTTTAATGCAATATTTTGGGTTTCTACATCATGGCACACAGTGTGAGGTACGCTTGATGGCAGGTTGGCAAAAGATTGTAATGTTAAGATTGTTTACAACTCTACCATCGCAGCTTGTTTTCCTTGAGTACTCACTTTTTTTTTTCACAAAACAGAAGTAGTGTACAAGTCACACTCCTGTTAAACTGAAGTTTAACAGGACGGGAGTTTATATTCCTCTGACTGAAAAACAAGAGACTAGTCTAGTAAGACTCGCGCATATACAGTAAATGTAACACCTATTATGTTATATAAAGATGTTTAATCTACACCCCTCTCATGTAGACCTTTCTTTCATGATTCTACCCCGTTGTTTTAGTGTTCCGGTTATGAACGCCTCTTCCTATAACGAAATAGGAAATACACTTAGGTTTACTGTAAATTCCAAGTGAATACAGACAGGCAAAGAGAAAAGAGAGCAATGTGCAAGGCATTGATTTCACACTGTGATTACACCGCGCTGACAGCTTGCCGTTAATCATCTCGGGTGGCGTGGAGAAACTGATATAATACAGCCTTATCATGGAGGGCTCTCAACTGTCACCTAGAAAACCAAATTCACCGACGTGCTCTGATCGAAAATCCAGGCGGCTGTGACTCTGCCGGCCTCTGGGACTCGTTTAATCAACCCAGGGGCTGAAGCTGTCCGTGCTGCTCTGCGGGAGATCAAGCTGATTTCTCGAATGACAGCCTGCACAAGGGTCAAGGGTTAAAGGGCCTGTGGGTGTCTGGTGTAATATGGACACACAGAATGGTGGCTGACTGGGAATAATGCGAAAGAGAATCTTTTTCTTTTTCTTTGCTGTGCTGTGCTTAGATCAATATACATATTACATTTGATCCGTCCATTATAGTTGACAACTGGATGGTGATAAAGCACTAATCATGAACCACAGAGTTAACACATCATCATTTCACAGTCATATAGTTATCTAAAATGATTGTCTTTTATCTGTGCAGGTTTGTTTACAATGTGTTTAATTTGCCAGATTAGCATCATTTGCATGTTAGGCATGAAAACAAAAACAACCGTCAGAAGAACGGTTGAAGAGCTTTAATTAGGCGTGTGAAGAAGCTCCATAATTGCTGTAGCTTTAGTGTTACAGTAAACAGAGTGTTTTTGCTCCTGTGTATCAATACGTTTACGAAAGTGTGCAGTCTGAACAGATGCGTAAACGAGATTTTGGGGCAATTGAAGAGGTTTAACAATCTTGGATTAGGAGCAAATCTGATCAATAACTAAATTGCCTGGATCCAAAACCCAAACTTTAATTTGTATATATTCTGGGGGTTGGTGATAGTCTGTCCCTGTACTTAGTTCACTGTAAATCACTCTGGATAAGAGCGTCTGCTAAATGACCTGTAACCTGTAATGTTCTAATTCAACTAGGAGGTCAGATTACGGTATGAATATGAAGTTGATATACAAACTCATTTAGATGCCTTCCCAACTAGCATTGCCTGTATAGTGTACATAGTCAGCTCGGCTCGGAAAACTGTTTTCTGTGTCACAAAGTTTCTCCAAGATTCGCCAAGCTTGTTTCTTGTGTATGAAAAATATGGAGTCACAAAGTGTCCGCGTATGTTTTCCGATCCAAAAGATTACTTTATTTCACATGACGTATCTTGATGGTTCTTTCCCAGGGTTGTAGGTGGAACCTGATACTACGACTGTATTTGCACACCTGTTTTGAGCTTCAATAAATTAAGCACCAAACAGTTTTACCCACATTTTACGAGAAAATAAATACACTGGCAACATTTAAGTAACGGCTTATTTTATTTTGAATGACGTTTCATCGGTAGTAATGTGCTGTAGAGTATAGACAACACATTTCCTCTTGTAAGTTATGCAGACCTGCCAACTTTTCTATTTAGTTTGGAGTGAGATGGTAAAACACTTCAGCAAACCTTTGAAGGAAAATATTTATTTTGATTTGATGAGATTAAACATGAGGGCATTTTCTATTTGTCATTATGTATTGTAGGTGTTTTTCAATTTATATATTCTAAACAAAAGACACCTTGAACAATATTACGTCAAAGATTTCAGCTAACCTTCTATTTGGTGTATCAACAGTGAGAAATTAATGCTGTAAAGCAAGTGTTTCTTCGTCCTTTTTGGCCGCTCCGGGTACTGGTATTGTAACAGCACCAATACACATCAAAATCCAAGCAGTGGCTCACATGACAGCAGTGCTTCTGTGCTGCTAGGTCTTGTCTTGCGCTGTCAGTGTCCTCTCCTCTTAAAAATGTACATGTGAATTTATCACACTATATAAAAATACCGTAATGAAAGTCATGATTTCACTTGTGTTTTTTTTTGATAAGGTTAAGTTTTACGTGGATTTTCTTTCAATATGGGAGGTAAAGATGTCCTTCTAGATATGTCTGGAACAGCCGTCGCTGTCCAATGCACCAGTGACTACAGTCCTCGAGAGCAAAGCAGACAAATGCGTCCAGACCTCCCAGAGTGTGGTGCGTCTGGGTGGAAGCACTGCATGGCACACAGTAGATATAGAACCAGCTGAAGGCTCTTGGTTTAGTTTGCTAATAATTACCTATTTGGAGCCATTCACAGAAGTTGAGTGATGAGCCTGTAGCCCAGGCCTTAAAACCCATTACATGTTCTGATCGTGTCAATCTAATGCGCTAATTGAATGCTATCCCTCAGCCACTTTTCATCAGTGAAGAGCCCATGCTGGTGAACTGATTTGGATATAATTTGCACAGCGAGCGCTTCAATCACAAGAGACAAACATTTTCCCTCTCATTAAAGAGCGCATTAAAGATTATCTTCTCTAGTTGCCACAGTGACTCTATCTAATATGATTTGCTGGGAGTGTGCAGAGAACAATTTCCCTATGTGATCCAGCGAGACTTGTATTTTCTCTCTCTTCTCTCGCCTCCTCTCTCTTCTGCAGTAAGTGAGTCTAAAGAGACCTCTTTGATCTTGTCTCATTGCTCTCAATACTCCAGACTGAATTTAGATCACAAGGCCGACTATTTTAAGAACAAAGCTGCTGTCGTGCTGAACAAGGGAAAAGAGGGGCTCACTTTTATTTCTCCCACTATCCTGTCAGAATGAAATTTGCTAAATGGTAGCGGAAGCTGTGCTTATTAGTGTGTGTCGTTTGAATCCACCACACGAGCGTATGAAAGATGATCATTGTAGGACGACGATGTCACGCAGTGAAATAAGCTGTTGTGATGCATTTTGTAGTGTGTTTGAGACTAATTGTGAAGAAGTATCCGCATGTAGCTGTTGTGTGCTCGTGTAGAGGAAAGTTTATTCTGTTAGGTTGAATTGAGTTGCATTTTAAGATGAAAACATTGTAAAAACCGATACAACACTTTTTTCACACACTTTTTTATGGAATTGCATTCATGAAATATTTTAGCACCATATTTTTTGCAGCGTCTCATTAAACGGAAGATTAAAATCCCAGAACAGCATGGGAGGATCTTTGATATCCTCATAGAGGAGTTATTTTGGCTTACATCTGATACTTCTTGAACAGTTAACAGCTGGAGTCTCCATGCTGACTCTTTTTTCCCTCTCTACCCTCTCTGCTGCCTTAGATGGTCATGGTCCTTTGGGTCTTAAACAGGGGGAAAGTTTCTGCCCTCCAAACACTTTGGTTTGCCCAATCTGTATCTTTAGCAGTTTATCAATATGAATGTCCATATTTGAGAATGTAGGTTCATCCATATTTGTTGCATTTTGTTTAAATGTCATTTTAGGCTGCAGTAGTAGGTCACTTTGTGATTTTGTTTCCCTGTTTCTTTAATGACCGTGCTGTGTCACTGAGCAGTCAGTATCAGTGTTGTAATCAGCTCTACATGCATAGCAAACACTGTCAGCATGTAAAAGCCTCTCCCCTCGGTGTTTCCTGCCTGTATGAAAGGCTTGTTCCTATTTTTCAAGGCTGCCCTTTTCAAAAAAGCCTGCAAACATGCCACGAGAAAGGTCAGCAGGATCTGAATAACATTAAAGATCTTCACAGACTCTTTTTCGCTTGTCTCTACCATCCACAAAATACATCCATCTACTCCTCTCCTCCACAGGTAACTCATAAGACAGAAAATACTGTCTGCAGAGCAGTTCAACAGTAAACTGCGATGGTTGTCTCTCCTCTCTAACTCTCGCCCTGACAGATTCTTGGCACTTCTATTGCTTTTTATTTTGCTGACTGACATGAAATCTACTGGCAGAGGGTTCCTCACCGTAAACAAGGAGGGGAATGTGTCAAAGGTTGGAGCGATGAGGAATTAAGCTTGACAGGGGATCTAGGCTGAAAGCCACATAAAGCCTTACTCATAAAAGGGCACAGCTCCCTGTAGCAGGTGTCGAACAGGGAAGATGCATGTAATGGCTATTTGCTGATGGACAGACACGGGGCTGCCAGGAGAGAATGAGAGAGGAAGGGCTTCAGTATCCACTCTAACCATCCAGATCTTCTCACATGGGGGCAGTGTTGCACCACCTGTCACACTTCCTTCCTCCATTCCCATCATCTCCTTCCTCCTCCTACCCCCCCTGATGTGGTCTTCATCTACCTTTTACTGCAGAGGCATGCAGCAGGGGTCCTCCATTGCCACGAGTAAGACCGACAGCCATCAACACGTTGAGCATCAAGAGGAAAGTGTCACTGGGCCCCGTTCTTCGTACGTGGATAACACAGTTATCTGGATTAGACATGAGATTCACATCGTGACCAAGACATTTCAGGGTGAACCCAATACATGTACTCAAATTTAGATACAAATAACTCAATAGGAATATTGATGTTATTATGATTTTATAATAAGAATAATAATAAACTTTATTTATAAAGCACCTTTCAAAAACCATAAAACAAGTATGAGAAATATTAAACAAGTATAAAAAAATAACTGATGTTAGAAAAAGGTGTTGCTTTTGTTATTTCGAGGGGAGTTTGTTCCAAACCTTTGGTGCTGAACAACAGAAGGCTGCTTCACCATCCCTTTTTGTTTGTCATAGTTGGTACATTTTAGATGAGAACAGGCAGGCTTTTGAGAAATCACCACACTCTGTAAATATCACAATTTAATTTACATCACATACATACATACAACTAAGTTATCACATAAATAAATTATCAAATATACAAAAAGTATTTGCACACTAAATAAGAACCAATCCGATTTAGCTTGAGATAGTGTAAGCAAAAAGAAATGAACTCAACTCTCAAGATTCTGACTGTGAAAAGACCTGCAGAAGTCACTTTGCTGAGAATTGTTTATGCAAGTACAGCAAGTCAGGTTTCAATTTCATGGCTCATGATTATCACTGAAAAGTCTCCTGCTCGTCCATTGGGGAGAGCCTCGCCAATCATGCACCCAGCATCATTTGTAGTCTGACCACATTCAGTTGTTTAACTGTGGTGAAAGTATGGAAACGGTGTTTGAGCACAATGTAGGACATAACAACACTGGTAACTATGCAGGAACACGCATCATTTAATTTTGGTCCATGAATCCAGCCAGTCCAGCCCCAGTGCATGCTGGAAGGGTCCACACCTATGTAACTGCAGTCACATGATCAGCACATGATCAGTCTTATGAAAGCTGATGATGGTTTCAACACACTGCTCATTTTGTCTTTATTTGAAAATAACTGTTATTTAAGATAACTTCCTCCAGGATTAACAAATCAATCCTCGGCCAACATTCAAAGAACCAAACTATATCTGGTTAAGAATTAACAGGATCATTTTAGACTGATAACAACATGTTGGCCTGAATTAGTTAAGCCACATTTGAAGAACAGGGGCCTGGTGTGAAAAGCTCCCACTGATGCCGATATGTATTGATTAAAGCAGCTCATACCTTTGCTCCCATATTTTTTTAACATCTTTAAATGACACTCGCTAAACAAATATCTGCCTAAAATTATAAAGTTATTATTTTTTATCAAGGCAAGGACACTACACAGTATTGATTTCTTCAGCAATCAACCCGGTCACGTTCCCAGGTCGTCAAATACCAACGTTTTGTCACGTCCCTCGTCGCCTGAGACAGACGCACAAGGCATCCATCGACTGCAGTACAAGACACTCGGAGCAGGTGCTCCAGAGGGCAGGTGACTTAGCATAAAGAGCGACAAAGGGCCACATGGGGACGAGGACAAGGTGGATGGACGGGTCGCCTTAACCTAACCAAGTAGTTTTGTTACCTAAATGTAACCAAGTAGTTTTGTTGCCTAAATGTAACCAAGTAGTTTTGTTTGAATTCACAGCATTAACCACGTGTCTAAACCTGCGATTGTAGTGGAGCGTCATAGTTTGATGCGTATAGGCCTACCCAGTGCTGTAAAAAGTGACCCCAAGGGGTCCTGACCAATGATGTGACGAGTTGGGAAGGAGAACCTGCATATAGCAATATAGTCAAGCTGAGTTTATTATAAATACGTTGTGAATGTGGAAAGCCCTGACTAGACCATATATTTTTGTAACAAAGAAAAACAGTTTTTGCCAGATACCTCAGCAAACTAACAGCAAACCCAAGGAGAAACAAACCATTCTGTACTTACTTTAATCTCTCTCCTCACACTATCTCCCCTGCCTTCTCTCCCCTTCAGCCTTCATTGTGAGGTTAATTATGGCTGTGATCGAGGCCAGATTGTCTGAAATCCCCCCATCTATAGCAGATACACCCCACGCAATGTCTCCCTACACAAGCCTGTTCCACAGGTGGGAGAAGGCGATTGCAATCTGCTTTAGTGTATCACAGCAGGCTACTTTTCTCCCTGGTTCACAATACCCACTGACTTGTGATCTGATGCTGTGCAGTTCTCTAGGCAGTCTCAGGCATTTCTCCTCTCAATTTCGTTCTCTGCCTACTCAGCCCCAGCATGGTAAAAGTCATGTGAGGACAACTGCAGCGTGAGAAGACAGCAAGACATTGCCGGTGGGCGGGGTGTTGTTTGTTTCATTAAACACGACCCCAGTGCGCTGTGAAGGAGGCAGTTCATACTGACAGCACGTACATTTATTTTGCTTGTTCTGGAGGGATAGAGACACAGACAAATTGATTTTGAAGAAGCTTTAACAGCTGTGCATCTGGGTCCTAATGAGAAATGGGATGTTTGCTAAATAAGCTCAGCAGAAAATATTCCTTCCTAAATATCTCTTGTAAGTTGTAGTCTGTGATGAATTTCCTTTATATCACATGGTCATAATTTACATAGAACTCATGAAATCTTTCTACAAAGGAACACTGAGTTCTAGGATTTCCTGAGATCCATGACTGTGATACTCCAAGGAGACCGCATTGGGTTGTTGTATAATAATTCAGGCTGTTCCAAGCACTGCAGTTAACTTATGTCTGACTGGACTGGAATGTAATGTGACCTATAACCTCTCTCAAAGACATTCCTGAGGAAGAAAAGTCATTACAGAGCAGGATATTGGAACAGACTCTTTCCAGTGGGCTCAGATGAAACTGATTTAACTATATTTTTATATATACATACATAGGGAGGGATTTAAAGATAGATGACTCAAGGAAAGCCAAGATCAGGGAACTGGGCCTAAAATGAGAGCTTGGTCTAAAGACCGTATATCCCCGCTGACAGATAAGAAGTGAGAAGCAGATAACCATAGCCTCTTGCTCTTTTCCCCCTCCCTCTGATCGCCATCTTCCTGCCACCAGTTCTTAATTCTTCCCAAACATTCCTGTGGTGGAAAGTCACTGCTGGATCCTATTTCCTACCAGACACATGGAGATTGTTACCTATTCAAAAGGCCATGTCATCCAACCAGTTTCCTTTGGGACTTGACGTTTTTTCCAACACGTAAAACATTTATTTCAATCAAGGTTAATGCTAACCGCTGCAGTGACGTCTGTAAAGTAGAGCCATCACAACAGTTCAGTGTGGAGGCTTCAGTCATGCTCAGAATGGAAGCCTGAAGCTGCCTTCACGTGACAGGAAATGTTCTCTGCGTCACCGAGAGGTGCGGCGCAGAGCCTTCCAGTGAAGACGGCTAGTTAGGTTTCTATGGTTACCTCCCCTGCTCGCCTGTGCTGCTTCATTGGTTGCGCTTTGAAAGTTCAGCGGCAATCGAGGTCAAAGTTTAAATTATTTTAACTTTGAGCGCAGCGCTCGTGGCAATTTTGAGCAGTTCGCCACGGCAAGGGTAGCGCTTCCGCCTAGTTGGGCGGCACCGCTCTCTTCATAGGAAAACAACGGCACAGCCAGTGCAGAGCGGTTTTACTGTTGGTCATGTGAAAGCAGCTTGAGTGTTTGTGTCATGATATGTACTGGACCTTAATGACGGATGGCTGACCGCCCAAGTTATAGCTCAGGATCACATTCCATCAGTGTTGAGGGGGCGTTACAGAAGCTGATGACCTTGACATTTAACTCTTAGTCTGTCCTTGATCTGACTGGATAAGTATCTTACATATACCATGACCTGTGCACATAAAGGGAAAGATGAAAAAATAGTTTAGATATGGGGGCGCACATTTTAGTCTCTCTCGTAAGGCATCCATAGTGTTGCACTGGGTAGTCCACACGAAAAGTAGAAATAGTCTTAAGAATGAAAAAAAAAAGAAAAAACGCTAGAGAGAGAAGTTCAAACCCTGTTTACTGTGTCACCTCTGCACAGCCTGCCAATCACTGCGTGAGTTGTGTGTCAAAAGAGACAATATCTGTGGAGTCTTTCGTTTTGACACAATCCCGCAGACATTTCATTGTCTTGATCAAAGGAATTATAAAAGAAAAAGTCATTTTGGTGGCACTGAAGGACACATTTACACAAGTGTTGAATGTGTGTGCATTACAGCCATCTCCAGGGCAAATTAAGTGTTGTGATTGCTCCTATAATGTTTTGAGAACTGCACCAGTGTTTCAGAAAATGTAGCAGTAGATAATCTGGCATTGGCTATATATGAATAAAATATTCTTGAAACAAATATTCTGATCCTCAAACAGAGCTAATAATGTGATGCACTTGCATCAGTTTCCACCAAACGTTAAGGCCTCTAAAGCTTTTTTTTTTCTTCACTTTTTGTTGTTGTATTTGCGGTTTTGAAAATGATTCTTTTATTCAGAAGATGTTAAGGCTTGCAGAGGAATATATTTCAGTTTCTGGCCCCAACAATTGACAAGAACGTGGAGGGTAGCAAACAAAATCTATGTGTCTATGCTTCAATCATGTGTATACATATAGCAGGTGTATACAATGTAGTGGCATTCATATGAATGTGATTTTACACTATCATCGTTAACTTCAGTAAAAAAACGTCACCATTATTCCCCTGTTCAGTGTTTGATCACCTGCTCGGGTCACTTACTGCTCACTTAATCCTCTCTAATTAAAGTATTAGAGGCTGGAATAAAAACTAACAGACCTCTCTCCTTCAGGACAAGAGAAGTCCATCTGTTCCATAAAACATGCCCCTTATAAAAACACAAAAGGTCCTTATCACCGCTGCAGCTTACAGCCCGGTATTATCTTTCACCTCCCCCCCGTAATATAAAACAGCTGTTGTTTTCAAATCTCATATTTGGTGTGAGGTTCCGTAATTAGACAAATAACATTTGTCATATTGCACTCAGTTGTACTTTGATCCACACAATCAGTTGGCTGTTCATGTGCGTACAGGTGTGAGATGTCGACAGCAGGCGTGTCTGCATGTGAAGATTAGATGATGTAGAGACTCTGCATATTTCTCTAATGTCATCTTTCCCAGTAATAAAACCTTACAAGATGTTTACACTGCATAAGATATTCATCTTAACTACTAATTGAGTCTCATACTGGCTCTCTTAAAATGATTTAAAAAGATGAGTGAACCAAAATCTGCCAGTAGAGTGTAATTATTGCACTTATTTCTACTGTCGTTTAAGTTGCTTCAAGGATTTTGAAGATTTTGAATTAAGGCTGTTTTCATATTAATATCACTTGACCCAAGAACATTCTTGAAATTAATTGATTTGCTTTGGAATAAAGTTGAACTATCTCGCTGCAATGGCAGCATCCTACTGAATCATTTGTGAATACAATGATTTTAATATTCAGCGGCAGTGAAAATAAGTTGTTAAGATGGACATTTTCTGCAGTGAAACATACAGAAGTGACTGTTTGTTTCTTTTCTTTTTTCCCTCTCAGGTTGTTTCCTTCGCACCTAATGCTTCTTATCTCTCTCTGCACAGTGTTTTCCACAAAAAGCCAATTTTCTCCAGGATATAGTGCCTTCAGAAGACCAAAGGAACCTTTCCCAAACCTAATATCTCACTCCTCCAGGGAACCGGAGTTTACATGTTGAAGCACATCTGACAAACTCCCTGCAGGCTCTCTCTGGATCTCTCCATGCCAGCCCAACACAATCATGGCACCCATGCATTTCAAAGTGTTATGGATGGAGTGATATTCACTTCCTTGGTCACGTGAGGGCAGGGGATAGAGATGTTCGAGAAATAATAAGTGTCCAGTGTTTGTGGTTTCAACATGTGAGGATTCATCAGTGTTTTAGTCTTTGCCTCTTCTGTCAGTGAACTACAGCCTCATGAATAAGCTCTAAGATAAGATACCGATCAGTGTCTCAAGCACACTTTGTCCTTTGACTGCATTGATGCCTCGTTGCCTCAAGGACGCAGCATCCCAAGACACCAGTTTTGATGTCACTGTAGAAACCATTTAGACTCACTGCCCAAAGCACTATAAGGCTTTTGCCTTCAACTACTGTTTTGTTATTGAGACTCTACAGTACTTTATGTCAAATGTCACACTTCTGATGTGTAAAGACTAAAAATCACAAGCAAGACTATATTTTGTTAGTAAGCTGAAACCATAAGGAGAATCTATCAAACATTCCTGGCTTATTCTCAAAGTAAATAAAATGCCTTGTAGGCTGTGAGTAAGTTGACTGTTTTTATTAAACATCTTCACATTTTCACGGTAGCAACACCACAAATGCAGTTTACTTAACAAACCCAGTCATGCACCACTTACAGATTTACAGCTGGCTAGAGTTCATCTTTTCTCTACTCTAACATCTCATCCCTCTTAATTATAAGTGGTTTTGAATATAACGTTGAGGCAAAACTTCGGAAATATTCATCATTGCCATCTGCAACACCTCATAGCTGATATTCACACATTTTTTACTATAAACAATTATATTACAGCTTGCGTAATTACCATAGACTGTATAAAATATGCACATAGTTTCTGAAGAGCCGTTGTGCAGTGCCGACGCCACCTCATTCCTGGGTAATCCACAAATGGGCAGCTAGCTACCTGAGACGGCACCAACCTGTCACTCAAAGCGGCCACACCCTTAATTATGCATTTTGAGATTTGCTCTCTTTTGGAACAAGCCTCAGGTGGCTTGATTTCTCAGCCCTGGAGGTGTTCGCTTGGTTGGTAGCACCCACAGCTAGTTATATATGACATTTCCTGTGCTGAATGTAGTGGTAATGGAGTTAATGGTTGTCTTGCCATTGTTTTGACAGGAATTACATGGGGTCCGTAACACTGAGAAGAATATCAAGGTTTGGTTCACTAGAGCA
>CALSBV010010655.1:7477333-7509172 GCA_943590825.1 Bovichtus diacanthus
GAAGATAGCGCTGATAGAGGGTAATGATTGTGATCTCTCTTTCTCTCAGTCTCGCTGAGCCTGTGTCTGGGTTAATGGGAGTCAGGTCATGGGGGTCTGGGGCCTCAGTGTGATGGTCATCTGGTTATCTGGACAGACTCATTGTGGAACGGATGGATGCTGATAGTGTGGTCACCTACATCACTCTCTGAGGTGCAGGTGTCTGGCTAGGTGGGTGGTGGAAATGCAGCAAAAACACAGAACAGGAATAAGGGGAGTGGAGGAGTTGCATTGAAATTCATATCTTAGGTGCATTTCCATCTACCTATTTTTATGGAAATTTTCAATTTAAAAATAGAACCTGAAATAGAATTCAGAAAAATCGTAAAAATATCACAAAAAGCTTTTTCTGCTTGGCTGAGATTTACCTAAGTCTATCGATAAAAGCGAAATGCAATGCAAAGATTTAGCCAATAAATGATGACGTAAAGAAATGTCACATTTCCTTTTTTTCACCGTTTGAGGTTCGAGTAGCGCCTTGGGCTAAATTCTAACACTCTTAGCTAATTAACAGTAAATATAAAGTACAGCTGAGGCTAATGGGAATGTCATTAGTTTGGCAGATATTTGGACCAAAGTCTTGGACAAATTGAAATGTTGACCTGATGATGGCGCTACAGTACATGACAGGTTAAGGGATCACCAAAGTGATTCCAATATATCCCGAGGGGAACATGAATATATGTACCAAATTTCATAGCCGTCAATCCATCAGATGTTGAGATATTTCAGTCGGGACTAAAGTGGTGGACCAAAAAAACACATTTACATCCATAGAACCACTCGACTAGTGTGGCTAAAAATAAACTCTTGTCTGGAGAATTGCAGTATACAGTAGGTAAAAAATAAACGCAATTATTCTTATAAGGTACTTACAATTTTAGATTAGGAGACAGAGAAAGTATGATGTGATTGCGGGATTGTAACCACTACTGTGTCCATGGTTAATCAATTTCCAAAGTAAATGGTTAGTCTTATACTACCAGGGGTGCTTACAATAAAGTGGTCAGCTATCCTGTCAAATAACAGCTTAGAGTGATCTGTTCATCATGAGACTTATGGGTATACGGACGAAACATTCCCAAACAAAATCTTGTTTCACCCTGTGAAAGATCATTTTAAACTATGCAGATCAGGTAAAGGATGAAGGATGACGGCCATGTAGGAAAAGACTCGTTGCGCCTTGGTACCATGTGACCTTTGAGCCATCTAGAGGGAGCATAGATTAAAGAGCTATGGTAAGGAGAATGAATAAACTTAGTGATCATCCTCTATATCTGGAGCTTCAGTTAGAGTATATAATGTACTATTATATACTAGATGTTACACATTCACTGCAGCGTATTTGCATATAGGTCTCTAATAGTATCATCAGGAAATACAATGTCTTCATAGGCTGAGGGAGCACAGGTGTAAATGGACTTAGCTCTTGGTTACACTGGTACCCAACCAGAAAATCAGCCCTCATTTTCACTGAACGACGCCTAAGCTCAGAGGCCGTAGTACTTCTACACTTGTTCCACGCCAGCATGTCGAGCATTCCTCTCCTGTCTTATGTCATTAAGAAAACAATTACTCTGCTCCCCATACCTCATCGGGGCCCGCCGGCAGCAGTCCCAGCCGCCAAATGATGTCACTGAATACTGTATATCACCAACACATTGATGTACGAGGCACATGACTCTGTATTTATTAAAACTAGCTGTAGAGACGATGCTTTGTAAGTTTCACTTTACGCTATTGGGATAGAATGACACAGATTAAACAAAGAAAACTCAGGCAATTGAGATGTTGAAGCATTGCCACACAGCATGTCAGTTGCCCACTGAGATACAACATCTAATAAAGTAGAGAAAACTGTCCACAATGTTCTGCTGAATCCTTTCCCTGCTACATTGTTGCAGCCACTTCATTTCACTCGTTTCAAGCCACTAAGACCACAGAGTGTATGAGAGCTGTAGTGTTGTCAAGGCGCAATGTTTCACTTCTATGATGTAAAGCAAGCAGCCCTTTGAAGGGCTCACATTATTTGATGTTTCTTAGCCTATGAGAGTTCATTATTCTTAATGAAACACTATGCCAAGCAGAAGATGATTTGCTGTTAATACTGCTATCATCTGCTCAGTGATTATTTTTAGCCCATGATAATATTATAGATGAAAAATGTTATCGTGCTTCCCATGCCGGGTATGGCTCTGCTTGACTCCCCAGTACCAGGTACTTTTCTCTAATTCGTTTTCCACTGCTGATAGTACCCCCCGGAGCGGATCTGGGTCGAGCAGATGAAAACATTGCAATCACTATCGGTAGCTTGGCTACTTAAAAATGGCTGGTTTGTGCAGAATTGTGTGCTGGTGACCATTCTCTCTAACTCCACCTTCTAGTATTGGCTCACCTAATTTGGAACTTTGATCAAGTTGGGGGAAAAAAAGGAACTTTTGCTTATGGATAACCAAAGAAGACTTGTGTAGATCCGTACCATGCAGTAGAAATGCAGCATTGTATTCCTTTTGTGTTGCCATTCTCATGCTTGGAAAACTGAACTGGGACCCATACATCAGCTTACAAAGTGTCCTTTCATGATGGGAGTTTTCAAATGACACACAGCTAAAAACACAACATTGACAGTGTTTTTTATCAAGTGAGTTGACAGTATTATTGGTCAATAATGATGCTATGTAGACAGTGTTTTGAGAAAACTTGAATATAAGTACTTGAAGCTTTTGGATTCTTGGATTCAGACTCTAACATTGTAATTAGTTCCAAAAAATTGCCTTTAGTCTTAAGAGAATCAATGCACGACTGTAGTAGCCACTTGATTAACTCCACAGATGAGGAAGGATCAAGGAGTGCGCCGATTCAATGCACTTATTTTGTAGGGGTTTTTTATGTTCATTTTGCATTTCAAAAAGCATATTTTTTACTAACAAAAGCGATCGCCAGAACCTGACTCACAAAGATGTAGTGATTCACTGAATAAGATCACCCACAGCCGAGGTGGAGAACTCTGCCTACTTGTAGTTATATTCCCACAACTGTGTGAGTGTGCAGGTGTCAAAAAGCATCTTGTTCACATTACTAGCATTACGTGTCACTGAAGTCTCCATCTGAGGCAGAGTGGGTCCTGAATTAATGCTTTGCAAAACTCTGAATGGAGACCCAATCAACTGAAGTCTCTGGTGACCAGGAAAGTAATGCCACTGCTCTTTCAAAGCAGTTGTGTTTAATAGTGCCTCTCCTCCATTCCTCGCTGTGGGAAATGTCATGCTGTATGCCTTGAAGAGGAACATGGCATCAACCCTATAATCTAGCTTTCGTTTATATAAGCAGAAGTGTGAATCCTGTATTGCAGTATTGTGGCGAGCTTGCCCTAGATAGGTATGTTTAGTTCATTCGATGCATCTTCAACTTGTCCAGTAAGCAGGCCTCTCTTTCTGGCCACAGTACATCACTGTATTTGTTGTCAAGGGAAGCATTAACCTCCTCTTCAGCTCCTACAGTTACAGTAAGATCATCCTCCTGGACACCATATGACCTCACAGTAAAAATGGAAATGACAGTCACCTCCCCCTTGGTTGGGAAATGTGCCTTCTTAATAAAAATGTGCTGCACTCAAAACCAAATCTTCTCCTGTTTGCTTATCAGCCCATTTGTGAATGCAGAATGACACTTGTGACTTTGACTCCTTAGACAAGGCCTGATTTGTGTCCTGTCATGCTTTTTATACCAAAGTCTTGGGTTTATCAAATTTGTATCTCTGTTTTGTATTCAGATCTGAGAAATGCTGTCATGTTTTGGTATCTCAGCCATTCATTTAACTTGTCGGTGTGTTGCCACAAAAGCATTTATTTTGAAAGAGGGACTGCAAATATTTAGCTTGCTGCCTCTCTGCCAAACCTCTTTGAGTCTTGATCAGCTGCTCTTCATTAAAGAGAAGTTTCTTTGCCTTGGCAATGCTGCAGGCTTACTCAATAGAATGCCTTTAGGCGGCTCTATTTCCTTTCAACACCAGGGGAGTAGGACAGATACAGTTCGAGCACGGTTGAATCACTGTCGTTTTCCCACAAAATAAATGCAATTTGTAACTGTAGCTCACAATTCTTATTCATTTTATAACAGTGAAATTCCTAGTGGATCCATTGAATGAGATTCACATAGAAAGTCGCAGCCCTCACTCCCTCACTGATGCATCAACTCAGGTTTCATACTGATCTGCTCAACAGAGGCAGACATTCAGTTCATTGTCTACAGCCGTTTTTGAGTAAAGTGTTATCTTGTGTTGTTTGCTGATCACCTTTAACTTTCTCATAACCTAACATTTGATGTTGCATTATATAATTACACCTGTTTTCCTACTGTGTCGAGACAAAATGTCTCCTTTGAAAAATGCCTATGGGCACGTAGTATCCATTTTTGTTTAGTTTTTTGTTATAAAGCCTTTTGGTGCTTTCACTTAAATCCCAGCAAAGCGCTGCCCAACTTCAACCTGAGAATAGGTTTAATTACCTAGAAGTGAAAACTTGTTGGCTAACATTGCAATCATGTTGGTCCGCAGGCTGCTGCTGCTCGCTGTGGAACACAAACACCACTTCTACCCAGACGCTGAGTTTTCCTGTCTGTGCTGTTGAAGGCTTGGGACTGCAGCCTTTATTCTCGCCAAGATGCCAGGAAATACTTCAGTATCCTGCTTCACTTCACAATGTAGGATACCTATTTGCACCTTGTTATACAATATGCATGTATCTGTATGTGTGTTGTCTTGGTTCCGTTTAGTTGCGTTTGTATGCATGGTGATTGCTCTCCTGCGCATCTGCTTGCAGGAGATGTTTGCAACTGCTGGTTGCTACTCTCTCCTCATATGCTGCTGCTGTCAGTGCAGTAATTGTTTTGGTATTAATTGTGAATCAAAAGGTAGTAGAAGGTAATATTGTATAGTGGCTATTGGGGTCAAAACATGATGTCTTACAGTCACTGCCCATTCACATGATTATTTGCCTTTAATAATGGCTTTATAGAAAACTCAGCATGGCTTTTGTCATATACACAGGTCAAACATTCATAGTTCATATTCATCCAAACCCTAGAGAAAGTCCTCAACTCAAAGCAATGGATTTATTTGACAGGTTGCTACACTATTGTTTATATCATAATTACTGCACACCTTAACTTCTATTATGTTACACTACTGCCATGTCTAAGGCCTTAGTCATGTACTGATGGTCATTTGCTGGTTATCAGTGCTGCAACATATTATAATTACTAGGGATTTCTCTCTCAAGAAATGATCATGCTGTCTATTATGCTTAAGTAAATAATTATCTGGTAAATAGCTGACTGGTCGTAGTCTGCTGCTGAATACTAGATAGTTTATTCTCTGCAATGGTTAGAGGTGTTTCCTTTGGGAATGGCAGTTTCTCCACACACACAGATCCGCAATAAGGAGTCTGGAGTATGTTTATGTGGAATGACGTGGCCAGACACCGAACAGCAACTCTGTTCATACTCTGTATTCACTTAGAAAATCTGTTCCAGATTGTTGGCTAGCTGAAATGAGGATCACAGCAGCGATAGTTATTTAGGTCACCAGGATCTTCCACTGCTTACTATATAGGACTATATAGGCTGTCTGATGACCTCCATGTCCTTGAGATAGAACATGAGAGGATATCCAAATTAAAGATAAAGGATCAGATGGGGAGATATTTTCACAAGGTCAAGGACAATGGTTATCAGAATTGTTTGTGACTCAGCTGTCACAATATACAGCACTGTGGGGGCATATATGCCCTTCTAATATGATAGTATAGTATGCGACTCACGTAAAGGAGGAAAACACAATTTTTCAATAATATAACACATCGACAACGGGTTGCAATCCTGCTTGAGATTCTGTAGATCATTTGACCTCAAACCATTACATTATTTTGAGCCTTATTGGGATAAACAGACCTAATCTGTTTTTCATTGTCTTCATATTAAATACCATTAACGGCTCACAGGAGTGATATAATCCTTGTATTTTTTCTTCTATAATTAGTGAGCATGATTTGAGGGGAGGGGGATAATAATAATAATGTAGAGTCAGCCTAAAGAGGAGATATAATAATCACCAAATTAGAGAGATATGATAAATATGCTGTGTACTGTTTGTTATCTCAGTAAGGCAGGCATATATGCTCAGTTCCCACAGACCTTGAAGTAGATTTAAATGTAAAAAAATAAATAAAAAATGTACTTTCTGAAGTTCTTCATAACCTTTTTTAAAATCATGAGAGTAAATTAGTTTTTAATTGAAACCCCAATTTTAAAAGTCATCATGCCGCAGATCTTATCTTCCTGGATAAGATTGAAGATAAGACTGCTCTGTCTTGAGGATCAGCAAGTTCTAAACTTTGAGAACCCTAGATTTGAATAGGCATTTTTTAAATGAATGATTTTCACAGGATTTCTTGACATGGTCATGGATATCAAATGAGGTCTCATTGATGCCTCATTTTGACTAATTATATGGTGCTGATAACGCCAAGCTTGCGGGTTCAGTCTCGTACGGGCCATGGTGATTTTAGTGTTGCCACCATCAAACGGATTACAACGTTCCCAAATCAGAAGCAGTGGATGAACAGAGTAGTTTGCCCACTGCTGAAGGTACGCAAAACCACTTTCAGATCAGGTGACGCGCAGGCCTACAGTTCACCCAGGTCTAACCTGAAGAGGAGCATCAAGAGGGCCAAGCGCAGCCACAATCTAGGGATAGAGGAGGACTTTAACAAAAACTCAGATGCATGTGGCAAGGCATGCAGGCCATCACTACAGACCCACCAACGACGCCTTCTTCCCTGATGTGTTAAGCAACTTTTATGTCTTCTTTGACAGAGACGGCCATCAAGGCTGTACTGGCTCTCCCGGATTCATGACTTCTTTCTAGTGAGCACCACTGAATAAATGTTCATCCTCTTTTTATTAGTGGTGAAATGAAGCATTAGTGTTCCATGTGACATTGTAAGACTGGAAGACGACATCACTGAGTTTTCATTTTTGACAAGAACCAAGGACAGTATCTATCTATTGAGAGCCAAGGGATCAGAGAGCTCCAGCTGGGCTTAGCAGCCCACCAGCTCCCCTGTGACAGGCTGTGTAATAGTCAAGCCAGTTAGCTTTCTTTCCTCGATGGATCTTCTAGTCCCACTGGGTTTGTTCCAATGGGAGAGGATGGGAGGAAAGGTGAGTAAGTGTGAGCAAGGGAATGAAGAATAAGCAGTGGACTTTACGGAGTCACTATAGACCAGACCTCTCATTTTGGGATCTGGAGAAATGTTGCAGTGTGTGTGCTCGGTATGCAGGGAAGGCTGTCGTCCCATTGAACTTGAGCTTACAGATGGCTGGCCCTGAGCTCACTGCTGGGTCCTGGAGCTCCCTTTAACTGTGGTAGTTAATGAGCGCCACTGTTGCCCCTGGTAATGTGCTGACCTAAGAACAAAGTTGATGGTAATTGGCTGACTCTGGAGTGCACGCGTGTAAAATAGGATTTGATTCATAAATTGGCCTTTTGAAATAGACTTAACTGAAGTTTGTTTACAGTAGTGCACCAATTAAACCTGATGTTTTCTTGGTTTTGAAACTAACGATATTTGCAAATTAGGACCAGATAAAGGGTAGGCATAGAGCAAGTATCATAAGCTGTAATGAAAACATCTCATTCCTACTTAGCTTTTGCTGAGCTCTCAAGAATCCTATTTCTCACAGTACAAATGAAATATTGAGTAACACTTTCAACTCAATTATGGGCAGTGTGCAACTGTATCCCAAAAGATTTTGGTAGCGTGGTTCCTTGCAGACTTTAAGTCCTACCATCAGCTTCGCTGAAGAGAGTCATCCCACCTTGTTCTTGCCTCATTTTGACAGTAATGCCTGTCAGTGCCGGTGTCTACCCCGTCTGCCTGTCATACAGGGTTGACTTTGACCCTGTATGACAGGCAGAGAGAATCTTTCCCTCTGCCAGGCATCGTGGAGAGAGAGCCTTACTCTTATCCTCCGAAGGCTCATCAGATAAGAAGTGGGTAAAGGCACCAGAGAGTCTCTCCCCAGAGGAAAGAGATTTCAGTTCCTTTGTGCACTCTCTTTGCTGTCTCTCTTTCCTTTTCTCTTTTTTGCACTCTTTTTCTTTGTGTGTGTCTCTCCAGCTGGCTGAGGGAGAATCCTATCCTCCCAGGGGCCTATGATGGAAGGAAATCTCAGTAGTTCAGAGTATAAACAGACGCTGTTAACATTTGAGACTGGGGGGTTTTGATGCTCATTGTGTACGGTATGCAAGGGAAGATGTTCCGAGCTACACACTGTGTTCTCAACATCTACTTATCAGAGTTTAGTCATATTAGCATGATCATACAAGTTGTGAAGCGCTTCACTGAAGGAGCAGTTTGCAGTTTTGCATTCCCACAGTGTCTTGGAGTTTTGTTGGTGTGTTTCACAGCAGAAATGACTGTTGAATGTTAGTTCCAGCTTTTGGAGCTTTGACAGCAGTGTTTTTTTTATGTTTCTCTACCTTTTTTTACAATAGCTCAAGAGAGTTACATCAGATCCCATCCCAAATTTCTCTGGTGTGTTTTTTGTTTGTTGGGAAATTGGTATCTGCCAACTAGGGAGATCCTAGTTGGCAGTTTGGAAAGATGGCAAACAACGAGAAATGATCCCCATTGGGATGTCACAGGGAGGAAGAAAGGCCCTGGTGTCTGCAACAGCGGGGGTGCAAGATAACTCCCGAGAACATGTTGAACCAGACAAAACGCATGGTCAAAATGACTAATGGGATGAGCACAGACCAGGAAACTAGCAGATAGTGGGGGCAAGAAGCTCCAGGTCCTCGCCTGGCGATTAGAGAAAGTATCAACTCTTAAGGGGCTAAGAATACACCTGATGATGATAAAGACGTGCTTGTCAGTCCAGGGACCCTGCAGGGGACCTTGCATTGATTGCCTCTTGATTCAAGTCAGGTCTATTGTGTATATAGGGTAGCTTTAACAAAAGTGCTTTACAAAGAACAGATGTAAGACTAGACAAAAAAGGTTAACAGAAATGAAAGAGGTTCAGCAAATGTACAGAATGACGGGCTTGAGCTGACAGTAAGTTATGGGCAGTGTTGAATCAGTTGGCCTTCAGTGAGGATATTGATACTCTGACAATGTCTGATTCAGTGTTAGGGCCCTGTACTTTAGAATGAACGGAGTGGCAAAGAGTCCTGCTTCCTGCGAGGGGAAAGTACTGGCGGACTTGTAGATAATGGAATACAACAGGAATCGAAATGCAATCCAAAACTTGTGAAACTGGTATTATATCAAAGCAGGCAAAGCAATAAGGTCAAGTGTAGGAAGAGAGAACACAAAGAGGAGTGAAGTTTTTACCAAGCAACGAGAAATATTTTATTTAGGATAGCCTGGAACAGGAGCAGGAAGGATTTGCATTCTATGTGTCTCCTGGAACGTAGAAGAAAAGATTTTGTTCAGTGTGGTAGCAGACAGGGAAAAAAACAACTCAAAAGAAGAGCATACTGTAGCTGTAATGTCTTTGCTAACGGCAGGTGTACTGGATGTTTGCAGCTGCCTAGAATACAATACAAGTATGATTTCAAACTAAATCCACTTTGTCACACGTCTGAAAATACATTTTTATTTTGGTACCATCAAAATGTGTTTTTGACATTGCAAATGAATTGAGTCGAGCTTCTTTTTTATTTCTCTAGAAACGGCCAAAAACACTGGCTTTCCAAGAAAATCAGGGTGTGGAGTCATTAGCCATGCTCTCACTGTGATAGTGTTGTTGGAAATGCTACAGGTTGGGCTTAATGGATTAAATGAAAGTACAGACTGCAAATTGTGAAAACAGCTGCCACAAAACAACTGCTTGCAAAGCAGAAGCAATAAGAAATGGGATGGAAGTAGTAATGCGCTTGGGGAATAGTTCTACATGTAAGGAAGTGTATGTTGTCAAAGAAAAATAAATATTGATGCTGACTGATAACAGATTTAAATTCATGAGGAATAAGTCTCAACAACACCTGAAAAGTGTGTGAGTGGCAAACTCAACACAAAAAGTTAATGTAAGGCAATACCAAAGGTTAGGGCACATCAGTGATTGTACAAGCGTTCTTTAAATTTTGTAGCCCCAAACTGGAGAGAGTCTAAACAGATGAGTGGCCAACTAAAGCAGGCTGGGAGACTTGGTGTCAGAGCAACCAGGGAGCCTCTCCTCCATCTGCTCAGATCAGTCTCATTAAGTCGAACAAGTGGCCCACTGCTCCTCCACTCTGTGCGCTCTCTCTATATCTCATAGCCTACTGCTGTCCTGGGGCAATGATTACATGAAGCCTAACCTTGTAGAAAATGACATTAGAGAATGCAAAACTATGGTAATGACTCAGCTGCACGGTCCACTGGCTGTCAGTTAACCCTGGGCCTCATGAAAGCAAATGCTTATGTGTGCATTTAATGGTAACTGCATAAATTGTCAGACTTGATGCATGTGTATCTGTAAGTGGCTGTTCAAATGTAAATGGACAAAAAAAAAAATAAAGCATATATATATATATATATATATAAGTAAGAATTTGCTTTACCAAATTACTTTTTATGTAAATATATCGTTGTTGTTGGCTGGATTACGTTCAATAGCAATGTTTATTCTGGGAATGGGAGTGCTACGTTCAACAGAGAAGTTGTACAGAGGAGGTCAGGGCTGACAGCAGTGTAGCACTGGGCCATGACACTGGAGTCTGGGGTTGGCAGCCTGAGTACTGCATGTGGTAAGGTCTAAGCAATGAAACCACTTTGGTTAAGGTTAGGGAACGATATATATAGCACAAAGTAAACATGTCCTGTCTCGCGTTTTAAGTCACTTTTCAATTGTTCTATATTTAATCAAGAACACAATCTTCCCTAACCTTAACAACGTGCTGAGTGCCTAAATAGAACCAAAACATATGTTATACCTTTATTGCTACAAGAGGATATTATATTGCAAGAGATGATATCGCCAGAAAGAACAAATGGAATGTGGTGTCAGTGAACATTTCTCAGTCTGTTCTGTATGAATATCTTTGGACAGATCTCTTCATAACAATATTTCCTCATTATGTTTATAAACTTAATGCAGGTGGCATTACATTTTTCACTAAATGTATTTGCTGTTGCAAATTACTGTATATACAGATACTGTCCAGTAGAGAAGGTTGTATGTGGTTGTAGAGCAAGAACAGGTAGTGTAAAAATATTGAGCGCTTCACAAGCATAAGGCAAGACAACTGAGTGTAGAAACAGATGTTTTATTAAAGTCAGGCTTCAGATCAGGCTGTCTGTGCATGATAAAGAGAGTGTTAGAGTATTGAGTGTCGGCTGCCGGCATTGATGTGGATGACGTGACTCCTCTGGGAACCCTTAGTGAACTCTGAATAACAGCAGAGGAGAGGTGCGATTACTTTTTTACATTATGTTTTTTGCAAGCCCTCCTCCTCAAGGACCCGGCAGCAGGGTGGATGACGGCTGTTACAGAGAGAGAAAGCCTCCCGCTCAACATGTCTCCAACTTTTTGGAGAGCTGGGTTTTTGGAGATCATTGAAACTGAATGTTGTGTGTTTCAGGAATGGCAATACGAGCAGCTTCCTTTCTTCACAGCAGAGGACAGAGTCATAGGAACTATTCTGAGCTCGGCTTTTCTTTACTCGGCATCTCATGGGGGTGAGAGTCATGGGTGGACTGTTATAGAATACTCAAATATAAAGAACAGTCAAAGGTTAGTAAAACTCCTGAAGTTTCAAAACAAGCAACACTGCAACGCTTTATTAAGTCGGTTGATATACAACTGTGAGGAAATGTTATTGTTTCTAATTGACATAGTGTAGAGCTGCTTTATTTCTTTGTCACACGCCGGAAGTATTGATTTTATTCATTTCTTTATATTCTTATAATTTTTGCTGTGGTTTTATATTGCATCATTTTCTACATTCTATTTTAAATGGTTTTGTAGATGATTGCCTAAATACCTGAACCTGGTCAAGCGCCAACCTCCGGCTCTGAAAAGTGAAGCCAATGCGCAAGTGCCTTAAACCTGCATTCTCTCTAATATCCAGCAAGGGGCGACTCCACTGGTCGCAAAAAGAAGTCTGATTGTATAGAAGTCTATGAGAAAATGATCCTACTTCTCACTTGATTTCAACCCAATAGATATTACAATTGGCCTTTGTATCAAAAGGCAGATGGAAAGAAAGAAGTAATGTAATGTAAAAAGTATATATATATATATATATATATATATATATAAATTAATTAATTATTTATGTTGAAATTGAAGATAGCTGTTGAGCATTTTTTGAATTACAATTATTGTATAGGGTCTATGAGCTATTGCGTATGCACAGAATATATTTTCCTTTGACGATAAAGGAAGCCCGGGCATTGATGGTTGATTGTTTGGCATTATGCATTGTTGCTACCGACATGGGACCGATCTCAACATTTGCTAAATCCAATAAACATAATAGCCTATTATTCCAGGAATGGGAATGAGGAGGATCCAAATAAAGTTCTAGCATTTTCTTGCCACTGTCAAACCAACACAAAGTGCAAGTTTCTCATGAAATGAGAAATCTAAAGAGGAGGCGTCATTTACAAGAGACTATAATATCAAGTAGGTCAGATGAGGTTGTTGAGACCCCTGGGTAGTTCCCATACATGGGCAGAAAAGACAGTGTACTTATCACTTGATTTATTACCTCAGGAAACATTTTCCTAATGAGATTATGGTCTCAATGGCTAGTTTAAAGTCATCTTCAATACAGCATGATATTCATTTGGTAAATGATGGTCCCATTTAGAGTAAAATAATAATATAGATGGTATGCTTTGGGGCGTATCTACCTTGGGATTGACAGGTCACTGTTGGTTTTGTGGGTGTTTTTGTCTTGGCCCTGTACACTCACAGTGGTGTTTTCAGTTAATCTGGCTGATTAGACCAATCTCAGGACTGTGTGGGCGTGTATAGACTAATTGATTGACATCTTCCTGAGTTCCTTTGTTGCACCCCTTAGGGTAAGACAAATTACACCTTTATCATTCTTAAAAAAATAATAATTTGTGCCCTAATAAATTCCCATCAAAACTCTGGCCCAACTTCAACCTGAGCAGCGCCCTACTTGGCCAGAATGACTGAAAACACCTGTGTGGATATTCAGAGGCTTTTAACCCTTTCACAGTGTGTTTTCAGTTCATGAAAGATAATTGTAACATTTTGGTTGCCTAAAAATGACTTGTTCAGCATTCCTTTGTACCTAGCATCACCCTCTCTTGTCACTTTTGGTTTCAAAAAAACAAAATGGCGATGGCCAAAACGCCAAACTCAAGGATTCAAAACCGTAGTCCCCAAACCAATGGGTGTTACGTCCACCTCTTATATACAGTCTATGGACCTCGTTAAGCCTTTTCCTTTTGATAGACGTTGTTTTTAACCAATGGGACATGAGAGTGGGGCAGTAAGGACCAATGGAAGAAGGGACCAGACCTCCAAAGCACAGATTAAAGAAAGAGACAGGCTCACAAAAGTAGGATGAGGGGAAAGAGGGAAACAGAGGCATGAGACCGAGTGGTGGGACGATGGAGCTGGGGTGCAGCACTATGCCCATCTGCGGTTGAAGGTGAGGACCAGGTGTGCATGTATGGTGTATGTAGGCCTGTCTCCTTCAGCATACCCATGAGCGCACTGTGAATAAGTCATAGGAAGAGGGAAAGGAAAGTTTGGCAGCATGGCGACCAACAACCGCAGGTCGGGCAGCTCCAAGGATCCGTGTCAAAACTGTCCTCCCACACGCTGGCCAGCAGTAAAACAACCACAGCTTCAAGATAAGAGACAACGAGAGGGATGGAGGAACAGGAGCACGAAGGCAAGTCCACAGTGTTACACGTGTCAGAGTGAGGAGCTCTGCCTCGCTGTTCGAGTACCCTTTGAGAGTTGTGTAGCTCTCTGGCACGTGAGGCGTGAGCTTTACATTAGCCAATGTGTACCCTGTTACTGCCATAGGTTTGCTCCGTTCCTGCGGACCCGCAGTGGTTGAATATTTATTCTCCTTTATTGTGCCAGACCTTGATTAAATAATGCTTCCTGTTTAAATGTTTATATAGACATCTTTTTGGATATGGTAGAGCTGGACTTTGGATTTTAGCCTCCCGTTTAATTAACATTTGTACAGACTTATTTTTATGGTATACTTTAGAGCATGAATTCATTTATACTTATAATTTATATAAGAGTTTTTTTGTGAACAGTCTTGGAGACCTATGCTGCTCTTTCCTTGATTGTAAAGAACCTGAACTCTACTGGAGCCCTAGACTCCTCAACCTAGGTGACTTGTAGGCTATTTTATATTTATTCCTTGAGATTTTAACTGCCTCAATTATTAAATTCCACCCCCGCCACCCTCTTGATATTTTCATGCCACGCCTAATATGTTGGAGAATCAATTTTTGGGTTATGGTTTTATAGTGAAGCCCAGTGGGTCACTATGGACAACACTGCGATGCTCACTACCTGTTTTTGTATTCTAATGAAGGTTTGATTTATTTTATTTTTTTAACCTTTTTAATTTCCTTAACCTTTAATATTTTTTGTGAAATATTATTTCCAGCATTTAGTGAGAGCATGAGTGCTTAATGTGGCTCTGATCCCTAAAGGTAGTGTGAGGAAGCCTGGAGGGATAAATAATGAAGCAGCCGGACTTCTGACCTCTCCCCTTTCAACCCCCAACCCCTTCGTCCCCCAGTTTTCTAGCTGCCTAGGAAACACCACTAGAAAGGCTTGGATACTTCACACTAAAGGCTTTTACTGCGTAGTGCGTAGTCAGAACTTTCACAGCTTGTAAATGTGAGCGCTGCTCCAGATGTGCATCATGCCTGAAAGTCAAAGATTGCACTTTGACTTGAAAAAAAGTTCTAGACGTGTGTGAATATACAGTATGTGCTGTCCATTCGGTGTTGAAATGTCTACGTTCCCTCAGTGTACATGTTATTCCTAAAGCTGTGAATAGAACCGGTTCTCTAACTTTACAGTCACTCAAAATAAATGTTTTTATTTCTAATATTTTATCTTTTATTTTGTGAAGATTTAACTTAAAACACACCCACTCACAGACACAAGCCATGTGTCATCTTTTTTTTTACCTGTGGCACATTTGATATCATGTCCGTAAAGCATGTGTGTTTGCAAGTGAGAATGTGAATCTGGAACCTTCAAGTCAGCAGCAAAACTGCATTGCAATCATGTGTTTCAGAATAGTTTGTGAATCGTACTTTTCTAGAGATTTAAACTCTTATTTACTGTATGTGGTGTGGACGAGCCACTGCTGATGTTGGATATTTGATCTTGGCCATAGCTTGATTATTAGTTGCCTTAATTAAGAAGACATGGATCTTTGATCACTTGTTCTCTGAATGAATAGGCAGACAGCAGAGTAGTTCAGTGCAATTGTGTTGCTGTGTTTTTATGGCCATGGTGTATTATGGGAACACCACCTGCACTTTCTAGGGCACCTTATGTCCCCTGCCTAACGCTTTCTTCAGTGTTGTGTCTGCGGTAGAGCAATTTTCTAATCAAGGTTTAATTAGAGAGGGGAAGCTCAGCGTCTCCCCTCTTAATGATCGACAAAGCAGCTAAATTGTCAAGCCTGTGGAGTCTCTAATGGGAAAAGTTGAGGGGCCCAGGGTGGCAATGCAGCCAATGAACCGACGGCATTGAAAGACAGATCATGAATCATCACTCTGAAGCAATTACAAAGGCTGCTGAAAGGACATTCTCCAACCATTCGTTATTTCATTTGGCTTTGTGCAAGACTGTTTTCATAGGCGCCCAAACCTCCATGAAACATGAAGTGTAAAATTCAGGGAAGATAGGTTATAGATGGAAGGAAAGGACTAGACGATCGTTTACTTTTTGCTCGAGGACCCACATGGAACAATGTGACGGATGTGGCTGGAGTGGGGCTAATATCCGCTGAATGCCATTGCACTTTGGGTAATGCAAAATAGCTTGACATTCAAGGAGCAAAGGCTGCGTGTAATTGGAGCTGTGGCCTCTCTGTGGCTACTTTCCCCACACTCTGTCAGGACAAAGCCAACAACTGTAAAAAAAAATAAATAAATACTGAGCCCACTAAATTACCAACTGAGAGCCAAGTCAGCGCAAATTGGTCACGTCCACTACCTGTTTTTTTAATGACAGGAGAAGCAGGTGTGACTCTGCTGCTTAATAGTAAAGAACCATTTCCATTTATAGTTTTAATTTAAGTACACAATTTAAAGATCTCATTTGTGTTGAGGGGGAACTTGTGAAGTTAATTGAGGTAGAAAGAATTATAGCCAGGGCATGGAGCAACTACTCATTCCTGATGGTTAACCCTGCTGAAGACCTCTTACTTCAAATTTGACTTAACTCTGTGCTGTTTATTGTGTCACTCCTAAAAGTCAGAAAAAACGTAATTCGAACGGCATCATAAAAGAGCAATAAACTCACATTAGGAGGCATCTTCATGTGTGATCCTGCTCGTAAAATGATGCAGATTAATTGCCTCTCTGGAATGAAAGGGCAAGGGGCAAGAGAGGATTTACTGCCTTAATGAACAGTGTGACATAACACTGACTGTCTGCAGGCTACTACTGCCCATACGTCATTTATGAGAAGATGTATCATAGCCAAGTGAGCAAATCAAGGACAAGGACTAGATGTTTTTAATGCAAAACACACACAGAGTGAAACACATTTTAAAATCCAAGTCTGTAGTGCAAACATAGGGTTTCTCAAATTTCATGGTGAATTTACAGCTGACGAATAGAAACTAAAAAGTGTATCAAACTAGGATTGAAGTATCCATAAAATACTTTTAATTTGATGATAAGGCTAAATCTAATGTTGTGATTTGAAGTTGAAATATCGTCAACGTGTAGCTGCCAATACACTCAGCATATAAACCATACCTTGAGAAAAAGAATCCTATAATTAGTTATAAATATATGCCTTGGACAGAAAGCATGCAAACTATGTTCAGTACACTTCCTTGAAACCCTTTGTATATCTGTATATTGTATGTTTATGTTTATTTTCCTATTATTATTATTATTATTATTATTATTATTATTATATAAGGCCTCCACCATTTAAAGCGTAGAATCCATTGCCTGCATGGCTCTTCATTAGAAAGCTTCAGTTCCCCTGAATGCACAGGAGCAGCTCTGCTCACTCATGTATTAAACTGTGTGTAAAAATACACAGTCATTTCCTCCAAATGTCTGTATGGAGGGTTATTTAAGTCCATGACCCTGTAATTTCCCCTCTCGCTCTTGGAGCGGCCCACCCAGTTCCACTTTTACAGACTGCCGTTGCTTGGTTCAATTCTTCTCAATTTCCCCTGTCTGTCAATATGAATTGAGATCTTGCGCCGATGGCCCCATTGTGGCAGTCAAAATGATATATTATATTCAACGAGTGTCATATCAAATTACCTGCAAGAAAACAGCTCAAATTACATGCCAGTGAAACGTTGACAGTGCCCAAAGGCTGTCACTGCAATGAGTCCAAAGGGAAGCTGGGGGAGGAGCGAAGAACTCTGTTCTTTGTATAGACTTTAATGTTGACTGTGCTGTGTAGCCCTCACATTGTTATACCTCCTCACCACCAAATCAAACTGCTGCTGGCTAATACATTATAACAACAGGGGTGTAGCCCTCCCACCCTTCCATGCCCAAATCAATGGCGTCCCCCCTTGGCTGACAGCTTAATCGCCTGTACTGCCTGACCCAACAAAATAAAAGCCCATTGTGCTGGCCCAGCACTTTTTCTCCCCTCTCTCCCACTCTGACCTTGCTAAAGCCAATAAACTCCGCTCCTCCTCCTCACTCTCCCCCCGTGGTGTCTCTCTCAGAGGACGGAGACAAGATAACACATGTAATAAGTGTGTCCATCCTCTCCATCGATGGGAGTGCCGATCCAAAGTAGGCATTAATAAAGAATGGGTGCTTGACCGAGGCAGGGCAATGATTTTGCTTGATACAGATATCGATAAGAAGTTCAATAGAGGCTGTTGTCTGTAAGAATCAGGCCCAGTATTGGTCCATTGTCTGCCTAAGATCCTCTGGCATGCTTTGGCTGATAGTAAGACAGAAGTGACCCCAGCGCTAAATCGATGCAGCCGCTGTATTCTGGGAGCAAAGCTGTTTTTTCACTTGACTGCCTTTTTGGAAAACACAGTCCAATCTGGCTTCATTGGTTTCACAGTAAGTGTGAGGTGATTGCCGCTGATCTCGTCTGTTGGTTAATGGAGCACAAACCTTTAGACTTAAACCTCAGAACTATAACTTTCACCATGTTCACACTGCAGTAAAGATGGTGGTGGTCTAGTGGTCAGGCTTCCAAATACAACACCGGTTGTGAGTTCAATACCAGGTGGCCACCATTGAGCCCCTGAGCAAGGCACTTTACCCTGAGTTGCTCCAGGGGGACTGTCCCTGTAGTTAGTTCACTGTAAGTCGCTCTGGATAAGAGTGTCTGCCAATTGACTAATAATAATAATAATAATAATAATAATAATAATATACTGCGTTTTGTTGTTGATTCTCCTCGATGTGTGTAGTGTCGCTAGTGTTCATTGTGTTTTCACTAGTTTAGAATGAGCCCTTCATTTCTACATCTAGAGTGGGTCTTCTTCACGGTGCCCACCCTGTTGTTCCACCATGTTCTACAGTAGCCCAGACCGGACAAACCAAACACTATCTTAGAGAGGGCCTTTCACATTTTTAGGTTAAAAATCCTGCACACTGGACCTTTTATGTTATGGGACTGTCTACAAAGGATTCAATATCATTGCAAGTTCCCTTGTCTTGCCTAACAGAGACAGATTAGCAGCGAGGAATGGATTTTGGAATACCAAAGATGACGAGGATACATAAGTCTTTCCAGTTTTGCCACAAATAGGCTGCATTATTTGACCACATTTGGAGGAGCTTTTCGGCCCACTGTGATGTATTAATTATTGAAATGCACACGTACGATATAAGGAGGCGTCCCCAAGACTCTGTTAGTATTCCCAGTTTGTTTAGATGTCCCATGAGGGACTTTGAAGTGTGATGGATTAACATTGCTTGTGAATGCAGTTGGCACAGTCCCCAGATGAAAGTGCAGTCTGATAAAAGATGTTTACTCTCCCACGTCTGTCTACCCGCCTCACATTATTTCGCTTTCTGCTCCAATTAATACCCCGCTAATTCTATAAATATAACAACAGTTTTAATTAGGACTGTCTGTAATCTCAGCACCGTGAAACAGATTGCCACAGGTAAAGAAACACTCCATAGAAATGATACTACATCCTGCTGAGGGGAGCGGGGTGAAAGTAGGAAATGAAATGGAGTGATAAAATTGAAATGCGATCCCAGCGGAAATTAGCATGCTAACATGGGCCTGAAAATATTTATGATCCCATCACAGCTTTTTTTTTTTTTTTGTTTGTTCATCTTTTTTTGTTTTTTAATTACGGCCGCTGCCTACAATACCTCATTCAGAAGGGCATCACGCGTGTACTTTGGTGCACACACACTCACTGAAATTAGTAAATACACAGCAAGATGCAAAGTATCTTATTAGTTGGGGTGTGACCAGAGATATATGGGGGGGGGGGGGGGGGGGGGGTGGGTGCTGTGCTAAGAGACTGCGCTGCCAGGAGAAAACCTTTGCATAAACAGCCATAAAAATCTCGGTGCCAATGATTTAGCATATGGCCTAGAATTAATGAATATATTTATAAGCTTTATTGTTTATATTGTAGTGTATAGTACTGTAATTATCTTATACACTTGGAGAGTAATTCTATATATACTATAGATTCTCTATATAATAACCAGGACCTTGAAACCGAAGCAGCTAAATGGAATTCAGCCATCAGTCATTTTATTACTTCTGTGTTTTTTCTTAATATCAACCCAAAATACCCTTATAATCAATTGGGATTCATGTAGGTAATAATATAATGTTTCATTCTTTTTAAGAACATTTTTGATTAAAACAACTTTGTTCTTATTTTTATAGTTTTCACAATCAATTGATCAGTGGTAACAAGTTAATTGCTGAGATCTTGGAATGTGTCAGCTAATATTGAGTAATCGAGGTGAGTACAATATTTATTATTATCGATAAACTCTGAAGATTAATGTGCATGAATAGTGACTTGTGTGTTAAATGTATGTCTGTTTTGCATTTACAAGCAACATACAAATGAGGTACAATCCACAGTAGATAAAGGAGAAGCCTTTGAAAGTTAGAGCCACAACTCTCAGTAGCTGTCACAAGGCTGCTTGTGCATAAAGTAACACATAATTGCATAGCAAATAACCATTTATTTATTAGAGGGGTAGAGAAGGATCAAGATATATATATATATATATATATATATATACGTATAAGCACATTGATACTAGAAGGTTTCTGCTTTGACATTTTTAATAAACAAATTAACTTTTTTCAACCAATGTACCCGATGGCTGAATGTACCATAAAGATTGTTCATATAAAACAGGAACATAAACATCTGAAGTATGATGCATTGCTACAGATGAAACTAATATTATGTAACCAAATTCCACTTGGCACCATCTGAACTAGCTCCAACATTAAATTGCTGCTCACACGTTGCCAATGAAAAGTTTGAAAAGCTTGTGTGTTTTCCTCATACCGTTTCTTTATTTTCTTCACCCATGGCTTTTCATACAGTAGTTTTTTAGTTATTCCTTTTTTCTTTTCATTTTAGATCTTTTTAAATGACTCAACATGAACACATTCATGTAACTCCCATGTAAACTCCCGTGGTCGTTGTCTTGCTGGCCACTTAAACATACATTTTCATGACAGGCCTTCAATGTACTTGAAACAAGTTTTGCTTATCAGTGTGTTGTCCAAGCAATACACTGCACAGTACAGAACTGTATAGTTAATTTCCTCTCAATAATAAGTATTCCAAAGTCCTTCTGCAATGTCAAAGCATTACAATTACTCAAGTGATCACATATATGTGATTACAAAGGATTTTAAACTAGAAAAATACAGAAATGTATTTTGTTTGTAGATCCACTTGAATGCCTGCAGCATAATCTTCATTCATAGTGCACTAAAGTGGAATATGTGGTCAATGAAATGGAACATGGTGGATGAAGAAGATAAGGTGAGCGGTTAGCCCAGGAGCAAGTGTGTTTTCTACCATTTATGTTAAACTGCGAGACGTAAAATTCCCCCATGACTCTGCCTTCCTTTTAGTGTCAACTTAATTGACTCCTTTTTCATAACAGTGCCTCTGTCTTACATACAGAATGCATGCCTTGTAGTCTTTTACAGATTCTCCCATGTGTTGCCGGCCAAAGATCTTACCGTAAACAGCACATTGCATATTCATCAGTCAGAATTTGCCTTCACCGTCCTCAGGGATATCATCTGAGTAAAATGCACTCGCTCCCCTCTCTCCTTCCAGCTGGAATGTTCAGCCTTGCATTGGTTGAAAACACAAGGAGAATTTTCACGTGCCCCCTGCTCTCTGCATGTTAATTTGCCAAGGTCACAGAAAGTCCGTAGCATGGGCTATTTTGATCCGACAGTACTCCAACAAGAATGACCCTCCTTATTAGGGAAAGCACAGCTCCGGTGATCACGCTGATTAATATTCATAAGCAGGGAGGCAAGGAAGAGCCTCTGACTGCCTAGCAGCTCTTTTACCTGATCCTACATGGGTTTTATGTAAATGCCTCTGCAGCTCTGTATACATTATTGAGATCAATTGGGAAGGTTCGAGGACATATGCTCACCCACAGATGTTGTTGAGGCTTGATGGAGATGGTGCTTAAGGTCTTTGCTGTCACCTAAGTTTTGTCGGCATGTAACAAGCTCTTCATATCCTTTAGTCTCCAGCTCGATAATCTTCAAGTGATATTTCACTTAAGGACAAGATTTTCCTGTAACTTGTGTGCTGCTCTTAAGCCTCCGTTAGTTTCTCCGACTCACTGCCTCTCTGTGGAGCATGTACTGAATGAACAGCAGTGAGGCCAAAATAGTGGCTCATTCCAAAATAGTTTTAGTTATTCGTGGCAAATGTTGGCGAGCCTGAATATTAACGGAGACCACAGATGCCAGAGGGATGCTGTTGGAGGTGAAAACTGGTCACAAATGTGAGGTTTTCATGTGATAAATGATCTTGAAATTAAAAAAGGTTCTTGGAGGTTTACAGTTCACTGCAAATCATTACAAGAGTGTGTATGGGCACAGGTGTTTTCAAATATTAACACACCATCTCAATAGCTATCTTAATTGCACGAAATGTCTCATGCTGGCTCTTAATAAGATATTCATGTCTGAACTGGATGGTAATGGCCTTGGGGCATGGTGCTGAGAACCTGAACCTGTCAGCTGTTCTTCTGCACTGAACGTCTACATTCTCTCCCATGATTCATAGCCTTTTCATTTCTGTAGCTTTTTGAAATAAAAGCATGGTGTGGAATACATTTATTGCATGTGGTTAACCCTTAGAGACCCACATATACGTTTTGAGTGTATGAGTGCTTAGAACATTATGATGGAAGTGTATGATGGACATTCCCATTTTCAATTATGTCTCATAAATTTTGGTTTGGTACCATTTGTTTCACAGATTTGGTGCCAAAGTTGGTGTCAAGTTTGAAAAAGTGAACTCACTACAAGTAAATGTCTACTTAGGGGACTAACACACTATCATAACACATAAATACAAAAGGGATCCACAAGAGTCCAGTTTATGCCTAAAACTTCATGGGATTAGCATAAAGTGGCCATGTCTGTAAAGTGGAGACTCGTGGGTATCCATAGAACCCATTTTCCTTCAGATATCTTGAGGTGAGAGGTCAAGGGACCCCTGTGAATATGGCCAGTCTTTTCTTGCCAACATTGCTTTCATGACATGGTAGGTTTTGCAGTTTCATATAATATCAGTATCTTGACTCTAGCTTTAAAGCTGAGCCCGCTACAGCCTCTTAAAGACAGTAAAGCCGGCTGGGGCCTGGTGATCCCGCGCGTCTCACAGGGTTGAGGTGTATATATCCATTAGAGTTTGACCCATATTACTGGTGTACTAAACTCTGAAATCATCCACTCTTTGTGCCGTATCTTGTCTGTAAGCATTCCCCAGATGGCAGAGTGTGCAATGATATGATCAGAGCCTGAAGCAACGCTGCTGTATTTCCTGCCTCCCTCTCTACACACTGACAAGAAGCTCATTAAGATAAGTATTGGTGTCCTGGCAGCCCAAAACCCATGTCGTCGTCCTCTCCACACAAATTTTCCGTCACTCAATGACAAGTGGCAAAAAACTCTAAAGGATTTACCAAAAGTCTCCAACAGTGATTTTTTTTCCACTCAACTCATTCAGTTACTGATCTTTTTGTTGCATTGACAACATCAGGCCATTTAATATTTCCTCACATAGCCATTCTCTCGCAGGATCAATACATGCTTCTCTTCAACCAATATTCCTCATTTACATCTGTAGTCTTAGTAAATACCATGCAAAGTGTTGGTAGTATCATCAAAACATGAATCTTTCTGTATTTTAATGTCTTTCTTTGTCAGCTGTACTCTTTTTTTTCCCTCTTTCCTATTTGCACTCAATACCTCAGTCAACTCTCATTTACACTCAGAAATGCATTTTCTAGAAGTGAAGTCACCAGTTTTCATTTTACACTAACCCCTAACCCACTAACGTGCACAGAAATCGGAAAATTCTATCGGATACAAAAACAGCATTGAAAATTGGCGACACATATCTCACGACACTCCTGGCATTAAAGTCCAATTTCTATTTAATTTCAGTTTAGGCCTTGAAGCATTGCTTCACTAATCATTTTCTTTAAACAGACATTGCGACTTCCGTGCCCCTTGCACTAGTGTTTAGAAGATCTCTGTTTGACGAGTTTATTTTCTGAGTTCTTCTGTAATAACTGTAGTAAACATACAGTCGTTTTTCCTGATCAGCCAGGATGCATCATATTCCCACGTGTAAAGAGGGTCACAGACATGCAGCCTCCATATCTGCAGAAGTTAATAGTTTGACTGTATACAGCACATGTTTGTGCATCTTTGTTTAGATAAGAGTCACCCTGGCCCCATCACTGTCTCACCTCCTCTTATTCCCGCCTGCATTTCCCATTAAGTCCCCTTATTAAAATGCTGAAGGGGCCACAGGAGCATGCCTCTGCTCAGAATACGCTCTCTATCAGACGCAGTCTTTTGAATTCCATATTCACCAGTGGGTCATCTCTTTTGTCATGTTCCTTTGGGTATTAAGAAAAGAAGTACAAAGAGATAGCGTTTGGCCTCCTCTTCATAACAACCTTCGCTTTTCATAGCGAAGCCTTTTCATTTTCTCAGGGGTTTAATCCATTGCTAGTGCATTGTTGTCTGCTGCACATTTGGAATGCTTTTTATACTCATATGCAATTGCAGAGTCATTTTCTTGCTCGATTCTGTTTTCTATGGGTGTTGATGTGAAGAAGTTTTAACAGTAGTTGGAAACTATTTTGGTAGATCCCTTGATAAATAGTTTGGTATTTTCACTTTGCACTGTATTTATGTGACTTCATCTTATCACATTTTATCTAGTTTTATTTGTTTATACGAAGTGGTATAATGACACTAAATGCAACCTATTTCTTTTTCGATGTTCAATTACGCAGAGTCGATTTCTGCTCATGTGTTATAGAATGACATTATTTCTTCGGTTGACATTCTCTGACAGATTGCTTTTTTACTCTACTAGTGTGGCTACCTGGCTGAAAAGGAGATTACATGAATGACAGAGCGAATCCACAGATTTATCTTCCCCTCTCTCTTTCCTCTCCGTCCCTCCATCTTGTGCATTAACAACGCTCCTCGACCGTTATAAGAAATCTAAGTGAAACGGCCCAGTGACACTCGGCCCTGTGATTCAGCCACAGATGAGCAGTCGGGCGGACATGTTTGGTCCATATCAGGAATCCTGGAGCAAGGCCTTTCACTGTGCATCAGTGGTGTCAGAGTCATAGCTCATTAGTTTGGATTATGGGGCTCTGCCAGGGAACAATTCCCTGAAAATAAAATACTGAGAGAAATACTGAGGCTTATTATGGAGTCTCTCCAGTCTTTGTCATCATTCAGTTATCCAAGGCAAATTCTCAAGTAAATGATGGCTTTACAAGCATAACATGAATATTAACATGTTTACTGTCTGACAATGTGCACAGGCGTTAGAGTAAAACAGTGGAAAGACAAAAACACATTGGCTAGTAATGTTAGCACTGCAATCAGTAAAGTTTTAGATTCAGAGTGAACAGTCATGGAGAACAAACTAAATCCATACGGCAAGAAAATTTCGGGATTTCGGGCATGCATTTTTGATATGGTGGTTAGACACATTACATTTGTTAGACTTTACTTTTTGTCTTTTAATTCTGAAAGTGCACATAAGTTGAGATCAAGGCGAGCATAAGGAATGGAAGAAATTGGATAACAACTTTTGTCTAGTATATTTATTGTGATTATGAGGAATAAAAAAGTATATTTGATTAGAGTTGTACATCCTGATTGTTTTATTTATCCGTTTACATGTTTTTATTAGTAATACAATTCGGAGGACAATGAAATCAGAGATTACAAGCAGCCTCTCACAAAACCGCACTCAAGGTCTCATTAAAGGGCTTTCATTTTTGTCTGAGCTGCTATCAACAACAGTTTCACACATTTTTGGTGCTTTCTTTTAATACTGAGCCCTGGGTGAAAAATAATAATCAGTGTAGTCTCACTCATCTCTTTTATTCTCTAACAAAGAATTTCACTCAGCCCTCTAGGAAATGCAGTGCATTGCTTCATTAAACTTTTGAATATTATGCTGTTTAAAGTGTTGTGTTTTTCTCCTATAGGGCATGCTTTTTGCAACCACCGGACATGAAATAAAAAGAGCACATAAACTCTCACAAACATTTATGATGACAGCTATTATGATGGAAGAGCTTTCAGGCGGCCTTAATGTGTTTTTCTCCATGACATCCAGTGTGTCAACAGGTGATAGTCTCACTCCTCTGTAGGAGGCAGATTGGTGAGGCAGCTGGCGAGGCCCCTTGGGTCTACGTGGGATCTCTTTGGGACTTCACCTGCTGTTCCCGTAGAGAAAAACAGAGCGTTTCCACTTATTCACTCTCCGTCAGCTTAGTGCAAAAGATCAAATTGTCGCTACAATCTCACAGGGGCCGACACTTAATCGAGTTCTTTAGTTGTGGGACACCTGAGACCGACTGACATGAGGTTCACGTATTTTTACTTACTGTACTGCAATACTTGCAAGTGCAGATGCCGCACTGCAGAGTGAGAAATAAAGTAGGTGGTATTCTTTTTAACAGGCAGTCTTTACTTTGATTTCTCTCTAATTTTCCCACGGACAACTCCGTTCAAGTGTGTCTTCACTGCACCATTGACCCAGGCCAACTTGTGCTTCTTACAGATGGCCGAACACTGAATCACTTAAACTGTGCAGCGATACAATACTAAAGAGTAGTAGTTGCTTCAAAGGGTCGACTTTATTATTAATGTGATGTATCAAAGTTGTGGTGTACAATATAGACTTACTGTTTGCCAGAATGGGTTTCGGAGACACTTTCGGCAGTTTGATCATGTTCATTTATTCCCGGTGTCCTCCAGTGAATTTCAATATTGTTACTGAATGGTTGAGTCACTTGCTTGTGCAGGCTGCATAGCTCCGTGCACAAGATACCTGTAGTCGGGCACAGCAAAATCCGAGACGGGGGAACAAAATTGGTCCAATTCAGATTTTATAGAGCAGCTTTTGTTTTGTATTGTATTCCATTATCGGGGGGCTTGCTTTAGTGGCTCAGTGACCACTGATTTTCTGCCAGAGTCTATCACATTGGATAGGCTCCGGCTCCCCCCTCCTACCAGATAACGACAGAAAGCATTTCTTTTAAACACTTCTTGGAGACTTATCTATAGCCCTGATGGCCTGTCCACACTAATCCATTTCAGCTCTGCACCTCCCTTATACCTTCTTATTGATAAAGTGGTACTATTCTTTATTAGACTTGAAGCTGGCAGAACAGCTCTTCAGGGAAATATCTTGTGTCTTCTTTTTTCTTATTTTAAATGGTTTCAGAGGGTATGAAAAAAACCATTTGGATTATATGAGCTTTCATTTCATAAACTCCAGATCCTCCTCTCTAGTTTCCAAATACCAGTCAAGGCATATAACATTTTAATAGTCCCTCGTAAAATTCTTGTTTAAGCTAATGTATCATTAAATTGAAATAGAATAGTTTATACAATGTCATTTTCTCTGTTGTGCTGAAGCTGCTAACAGATCCAGTGTGTGTGCGTGTGTGTGCGCGTTTAGCCAGAAAAGAGTAATTGGAGCTCTGAAGAGAAATGAGAGAGAGGGAGACGGAGAGATAGAGGGTGAATGCAGGAAAGAGAGATGAGATAGAGGGTCTAATCTATGAGGTGTCAGCCCAATGCCAGATGAAATCCACTGCTCCTTTGATGAGGAAAGGCCTTGAGGTGCAGATCTAATAGGAGGGATTGGGAGAAGGATGGCTCCAATCTACAGGCCAATCCTGTTCAGGGTTCCCCACCTCTGAAAGGACATAAGGATTATTAGAGCTGGAGGCTCAGGAGAACTATCATGAACACTATGAGGCTGGGAAAAAAAAGGTGATACACCTACTGCACCTGGGAGGCTATGGAGACGATTTTGGAAAATTGTAACATTCAGGCAACATTTCACTAAAAAAACTTTTATTTGGCACCTGTGTGAGGTCATGGCAAGGGGGGAGATGGATGATGACGGAGAGCGTGGAGGCTTCGCCTTCAAGGAGCTAATGCTGTTATCTCAGCAAGTGTAGCTGTCACTAATCTGATTGTGGTCCTTTCTTTCCCTCCATTGCAGATTGATGTTGAATAATCAAAGATGGTGGTGCCCAAACAAAGCACAAGGCCACAGGGATTAGTTCCCGTCTAGGAGACATTGATTTGGTTTTAATGGCCACAAATATTGATGGACTGCAGAGTGCAGGGGCCCAAATACAAGGCTAGTTTTCTCTCAAAACCAAGGCTCTCCATTTCCCCTCTGGAATCTGTGCTGTTGTTTAACCACACAAAAAAAGAAGACACATCATCAGTGCTGTGAATCAAAGAAAGGTCTTTAGATATACATCTGCTGTGTGTCCTGCTATTTTTAATGCCTGCTGATTGTGGGTGGCCCTGCCTGGCTCCAGCGGAGTTGGTGTGTTGCCATGTTTGCACACAAACTGGCAGCAAAGTAGGCACAGAGGGGCCAAAGATCTTTGATGATCAGTGGAGCAAAAAAAGAGAGAAAGCCCTCTGGAGGAATGGCTTTCATCCTTTCTCTCTGTATCTCTCTATCTCTAGCAATCTCTCTCGTTATGATGATGCGTAGCAACGCAGAATACACTGAATCATAAAGGAGAGCTCTGAACTCAATTGCATGCCATACAAAAAAGGTTTTGTGTTCATTGTGCATACACAAGCTGCACATCAAAAGTCCTCATTCAGATCATTCATTCCCACAATCTACCCGCAGGCCATGCCTCGTGCTTGTTTGTGTACTACCTGTGTGTGTGGTTGTGTGTCTGAGCATGTGTTCGTGTGTGATGCTGTATCTCAGCTCTTGTGTAGGAAAAACTGCCAGGCTGCCCAGGAACTGGTGAGACATCAAATATAGGAGCAATGCAGGTCACTCCCTGGGAAAATCGGAGGCTTCATGGAGCTTGCCTGCCGTGTCCTTTAATCCGAGCATTTCTTTCCCGTCCTCCCACTCTTCCCCAGAGTCAGTTCAACCCAGTTATCACACAATACATCCAGGCAAAGCCTGGGAACGACATGCCACAGAGCAAAGGGCCGTTAAACCTGCGAGGAAATTGTTCATTACCATGGACCCGCTTCCTTTCTCTCCATGCAGGTCTAATGTTATTACACTGCAAGTCTGTGCCTCAGTCACTGTCTGCTCTGTACTGTGAACTGTCGGTCTCCTATGGCGTCATCTCTCAGCTCCAATGATGAGCTGATTGAGTTGCAGCTGTAATGACAGATGCCTGTCAGTCTCACTGAGTCTGACGAAAAGGCATTAGCTCTTCAGTTGACATGCGAGGAATTATAAGAGTCTCCCGATTTCATCCACCCACTAAACAACAGGGTCAGTATAACTGAAAGTGACTGCTAAGAAATAAGCCACTAACTTGCACAGAAGATTGGCACTCAATGTAACAGAGAAGATTCTTCCAATTGCAATTTTATATCTTCCAGCAGCTGGCACAGACTATTTTCCATTTCACAAACTGCGGCTCAGCATGCCTGTTATTCAGGCTTTCTCAGTGGTAAATTTGGGGCTGATGAGATGAGGTGAACCAATAAATTACCTTGACTTAGTTTTTACTGTGATGTTATTAAATGTAAAATAAGTAACTTCAACCACTTGTTAAATTGGTCTAAAACTGAGAGATGCATTAATCTAGTTTATGGAAACTGATACCTGAATTTGTCTAATCGCCTTGTCAGTAATTTGGCCGACTACTGAAATGATAAGAGTAAAAAACTATTTATACTCCTGCTAGGATTTTATGATTTGAAAGTCTACAGCCTTGCTACCAGCTCTGTGAAGCTATATCTCACATGTTTACATCAGCACGCTAACATACAAAAATACATATTCAATAAATGTTTACCATGTTCACCATGTTGCTTTAGTGTGTTAGCGTGCTAACATTTAGCTAATTAGCATTAAAACAAAGTGCAGTGAGACTGATGGTAATGTCATCAGTTTAACAGTATTTGGTCCTTAACCAAAGTAAATGATCTGTTAATGGCACGAGATGAAAAGCCAGGAGATTATTTTCAGTTATTACAGTTGTACCTCTGCTGAGCATGAATGTGTGTACCAAGGTTCACAGCAATCTATCCAATAGTTGTCTAGATATTTTAACAAAGAACTAAAACATGATATTGTTGGTAGTAGAGGAGAAGTTAGAGGACTAAAGTTGATTATCTGTTATGTTTTTTATGGCAATCATTGTGAACCACAGATGTCAACCTCATGGTGGCTCTAGAAGAAAGGTCAGGGGATCACCAAAGTCTCTAAGATGTGTCTTTCAGGGACCATAATTGGCTGTACAAACTTTAATGGCAATCCATCAAACACTGCTATCCCTAGATCGTTAAAACATGTAAATAACACACATATTGATATAATAATTGATTTTCAACAATTTCATCTTTTATTTAAATTTTTATTCAAAGACAAGTTTCTGGATCTTCAACATTCCCCTTTAAAATGTATTATTGTCTTCTATGCATTTGAACACAGTACTTTGTGGTCATATGCCATGGGATATAAATGTGCAAAACTACAGTATTCATCTTGAGCGTCCAAAAATGTGCCTTAAATGTATTAAAGTACTCTTTTTGTTATGGACCAAGTCAACTTTGAGCCACAATGTGCAGCATTGTTAAATACCAGAGCCTCTAATGGGACCTTGTGGTTCAACGTGACAGTAAACTTTGACTTAATTGGCAGCTTTCTTGTCATCTCCCTGCTGAGGATGCCCTGAAATAATGAAAGCTTTATCTAACATCAAGTAGAAAAAAAAGCTCTAGCTGTACTGATACCAAATTTGTTTGAAGATAAAGTTTCCCTGCAGACCTCCAAACTGTAGGTAGAGAAACACACTTTCATTCTGTTTCAAAATGCCTTTTCCCTCTTCTTTGCAGACGTGTTAATTTTGTTCCTACCAGATAAGAGGCCATTCATCTTTTGTCTTTGTAGAGTAATAAAATGATTAAGTCAATTAAAAGCCAGCCAAGTTTCTTCGTTTGGAAAGATTTGGTATTAAATTATCGAGGCTGGGTAGTTGCTCACTCAAAAGCACACACTTTGTTCATGTAGCTGCATTCATTTGTCATGGTACAAGAGAACAGCGTGTCCAACACTGACAGATAAAGTGATATACATGAAAGCAGTTCCATATTCATCAGCAGTCCATTACTATCTTTAAGCTGTAAAACAGCAACACCAAGAGCTACACCCTGTACCTGTTTCACTTGAGGGGGGAAAAATCGGTTGATTTTTACCAGGCAGCACCGGAGAAACAAATAGGTTCGTACCAAGGGGCAATCTTGGGTAAAGTAAAGCCGGAAGTAAAGCCAGAATGCCTTAAACCTGCATTCTCCCCAATGGCCAGCGTGGGGCGATTCCACTGGTTGCAAAAAGAAGTCTGATTGTATAGAAGTCTATGAAAAATGACCATAATTCTCACTTGATTTATTTCCTCAGTAAACGTGATGAGTTTATTGTCTCAATCGCTAGTTTCAAGCCTTCTTCAATACAGCATCATGTTACATTAGTAAATTATAGTCCCGTTTAGAATAAAATAGACAATAAAGCAGCATATGCTTTAGGGTGTGGTTACTTTTACTGTGTGTTTTCAGTTCATGAAAATTATTTGTATTTTGTTCAGCTAAACATGTCATGTTCAGCGTTCGGTTATACTTAACTCCACCCTCTCGTGAAGTTCACAATCCAAGGGGTGATGTCACTGTGACGGCATTTTGCAAAAGGTCATTACAAGCCTACAACTATGTAAAGGTCTGCCGTCCTGTTTGTATATCTGTCTGTCTGTCTGTCTGTCTGTCTGTCTGTCTGTCTGTCTGTCT
>CALSBV010010655.1:7509182-7576237 GCA_943590825.1 Bovichtus diacanthus
TCTGTCTGTCTGTCTGTCTGTCTGTCTGTCTGTCTGTCTGTCTGTCTGTCAGGTTCAATGACAGAGGCAAGGCTAGGAGCCATCACTCCAGCTGACAACAGAAACCATCTGTCCCTCTGCTCATCATTAACCCTGCTGGCTATGCCCCGGCCGCTGTGCTGACATAGATAGAGGAGAGAGATGGATGAGGCTCCCTGCTGAAATAACTGGCAAAACTTGATATATCTCGGCACAGACGGACGATTGCGTCATCGCCTGGCACAGTCTGTTGAAAGCCGCAACAGAATGATTTTTGACATTTGCTTTTTTTTTTTCAAAGTGCTCCACTGCCTGTAAAGAATATCTTCAGGCTGGATCTGATATGGATATGTCTGTCAGGGAGGATGAGGATTTCTCTCTCCACCATGGGCTGTGATGCCAGCTCGACACAATGAAGTCGTTCTAATAGGTTTTAGTACCATATGCAGCTATTATCTTTAATTATGCGCAATCTGTTATTAGTCTAAATCTGATCAAAAATCCTCATGCAATGTATTTATATTTACAAATTAATCTAGCAGCTAAACACCATTTTGCACCGTAATATGACTCCTGTAGCGTCACGCTATGGTGCTCAAGTCAGATTGCAACTCGATTTCAACGGGTAAAGTCTCCTCCAAGGTGCTGGAAAGGAGGGTTCGGCCGATAGTCGAACCTCAGATTGAAGAGGAACAATGCGGATTCCGTTCTGGCCGTGGAACAACGGACCAGCTCTTCACTCTCACAAGGATCCTGGAGGGGGCCTGGGAGTATGCCCATCCGGTTTACATGTGTTTTGTGGACCTGGAGAAAGCGTATGACCGGGTCCCCCGGGAGATACTGTGGGAGGTGCTGCGGGAGTATGGGGTGAGGGGGGCGCTTTTGAGGGCCATCCAATCCCTGTACGCCCAAAGCAAGAGTTGTGTCCGGGTTCTCGGCAGTAAGTCGGAGTCGTTCCCGGTGGGTGTTGGCCTCCGCCAGGGCTGCGCTTTGTCACCAATCCTGTTTGTGGTATTCATGGACAGGATATCGAGGCGTAGTCGGGGGGAGGAGGGGTTGCAGTTTGGTGGGATTGGGATCTCATCGCTGCTCTTCGCAGACGATGTGGTCCTGATGGCATCATCAGTCTGTGACCTTCAGCACTCACTGGATCGGTTCGCAGCCGAGTGTGAAGCGGTTGGAATGAGGATCAGCACCTCAAAATCTGAGGCCATGGTTCTCAGCAGGAAACCGGTGGATTGTCTACTCCAGGTAGGGAATGAGTCCTTACCCCAAGTGAAAGAGTTCAAGTACCTAGGGGTCTTGTTCACGAGTGAGGGGAAAATGGAGCGGGAGATGGGCCGGAGAATCGGAGCAGCGGGCGCGGTATTGCACTCGCTTTACCGCACCGTTGTGACGAAAAGAGAGCTGAGCCAGAAGGCAAAGCTCTCGATCTACCGGTCTATCTTCGTTCCTACTCTCACCTATGGTCATGAAGGTTGGGTCATGACCGAAAGGACGAGATCGCGGGTACAAGCGGCCGAAATGGGTTTTCTCAGAAGGGTGGCTGGCTTCTCCCTTAGAGATAGGGTGAGGAGTTCAGTCATCCGAGAGAAGCTCGGAGTAGAACCGCTGCTCCTTTGCGTAGAAAGGAGCCAGTTGAGGTGGTTCGGGCATCTGGTAAGGATGCCCCCTGGGCGCCTCCTGAGGGAGGTGTTCCAGGCACAGCCAGCTGGGAGGAGACCACGGGGAAGACCCAGGACGAGGTGGAGAGATTATATCTCCACACTGGCCTGGGAACGCCTCGGGGTCCCCCAGTCAGAGTTGGTCAACGTGGCCCGGGAAAAGGAAGTTTGGGGCCCCCTGCTGGAGCTGTTGCCCCCGCGACCCGACCCCGGATAAGCGGTTGAAGATGGATGGATGGATGGATCTTATTAAGTGTTACTTTTATGACATTCCTGCATTGTCAAACGGTACACAGTAAAGAAAAGAAATGCACTACAAAACCCAAACTTAAAGAAGTGACATACACATCACACTTGTCCTACATCAGCACTTTGTGATTTCTGACATATTTGAGGTTATGTTGTCTGAGTAGCATAGAGAGGAATCCGACCTCTCATAAGTTCTTCATGAGATAAGATGCAGATATTAATTATTTAGGTGTGTATTTGATATGTATTTCCTCAGCTGACACAGCAGAACACTTTGGCCAGTTTGGAGATGCAGGTACACCTCTTTTATCTCGCTAGAAAATGCAGTTGTATAAATATCCATGACTTTTTCTTTTATTTGAGACAGTAACGTGATTTTAAGTATGAAAATGTTCGCCGAGAAATTTGCAATCATCCATCATCAAAGGATATAGTGCAGGAGACAAATACAAAGCTTTTAATTGACCATTTTTGACCTTCTGAATCTACGCACTGATTAATCCCATTGTAAATTCAGCCTCAGCACATATGGGCTCTCAAGCAAGTGAGACTCCCTTGGTGCTTTTTTTTCTAAATAGGGCTTTCTTTGAAGCTAGCTGATGTACACAAACAGTTTGATATCAAGTGCATGTATATCAATGCCACATGTACAATTAAATCCAATTTTATATAGCAAACACAGCTCAAAGCTAGTTTTAGTGTAGTGACAGAGTGTAATGAATTATGCTAACTTTCTGACACTGTTATGATAGTAGGTATGATCTTTACCATGTTCACGTCAAGTGGAATATCAATATCAAGTGTCTGTAGAAAATTTCATGGCAATCCATCCCATGGTTGTAGAGATATTTCAGCCGATCACAGACTGATATTACCATCCGTAGAGTCGAGCCGCTAGCCAGGCTCAAAAGTACTTCAACTTCAGTAAGTTGATCCTTTCAAATCCTGCAATACCCTCCTTCTGTTGAATGACCGACCAACTGTGACTCTTGTATCACCTGTGCTCTATCACTGTCCCTTTTAGCTTTGTTTTGTTCTTCAGTCAATTATTTTTAATTTTGTCTTTGCTGATCCTGCCCCAGTCTCAGACATAACCACAAAATCTCCTCCTGCTACCCTCACTGTGAAACTTTACCTGTGAAAAGGTAAACATAGGCTCTTCCGGTCTGCGTGCATTTAATTGTTTTGTCTCATTTTGTGGGGAATAGGAATTTGTTGACAACCATAAAGAATATTTATATAGAAAAAGCCAATGTTCTCGCGGATGGTTGTGTTTGCTTATGTCATATAGAGGCATCAGTATGAAACTGACGCTGTTAGTTACATACCTTACATAATCAGTGGAAAACTCCTTGTTGTAACTTTAATAAAGAGAATATCTTCTTTTTAGAAAGAAAATGAAGGAAAAGACAGAAATGCAGATGGATTTGTTTTAGCACCAAAGGAAGGACGTGAGGGAAAACCTTGATATTAAAAACAATAACATTTACAGTCATTCATCATCCGATGACATCAGATGCATGGCGTTCACAATAAAAGAAGAGGAGCGTATGGCCAGCTGAGGCAGATGTAAGAGAAAGTGCCCTTGAGAAGAACAGCTGGTCTTACATGTCAGAGAGTGATTTGGAACAAATGGTGAGAGTGCTCGATAAGAGATACGATCTGCCATTGGGAACATATTTCTCTCAAAAAGCTCGGCTGAAGCTGTACAATAAATGTCATGACGCCATAGCAGCTGTGATTAAAGACATCTAACATGCTGCCACAGCCACAGATATATGTTCAAGCTGTGCCATAGAGCCCCATATGAACTGACCCTGCTCCTCGCGATACAGAAAAAAGCCTCTGCCAATGTCTTGCAGGTTGTAAGTGTCAACTGGATGAATGGGTCATGATGGATGTGTCAGGATCTTAAATCTCTCTGCAGCCAGCGAGAAACAGATCCTAATGTTTCAAGCCAAGGAAATATTGTGTGTACTGACCAACTGACACAGTTCATCACCACGTTCACGGAGGTTTTTCAAGACGCTGTTCCTTTTATACGATACTTCAGATGCTCTATAAAAGTTGGTAGAGAGGAAGTGGTCGTGTTGATGGTAAAGTATGATTGGCTCAAATCTTCTAAATGAGCAAATCCACTCAACATCCAGAGTAGAGAAGTATGTCTGTTTCTTCCATATTTATAGGGTTCACCTGTTTCTGCCTTTCTCAAGCCCTGTTTTTCCTGTCTCTTGCCATGCACACATTTTATGTCGGAAAACTTTACCTTGAATGACGAGTTATTTATGTGGCATGCTGAATCGAAACTTTCACAGGAGCTGGTGTGGAAACGACCAGTAAAGGGATCAACCGGCACTGCCTGTCATGAGGAGTGCCCTTGATTGGCCATCAGTGCCGTGAACAACCAGTGAAGCATTCTCCTCATGTTTGCCTCTTGAACATATTGGCAGTACTTGGCAGAAGGGCATGAGAAATTGACTTGGCAGTTAGTGGACTGAGGTGAAGTGTGTTTGTGTGATGAACAGATACAGAATCGAAGACACTCATGGAGTTATGTGTAAATTAGAGTAAATTGTGGGAGTCACAAGAGGCTGAAGAATTTGTTATTGTAAAAAACATAAAAGCATCCTTTACAAATGATCGGCAGAATCTAATGTTGGTTACAAAGCACATTCCTCGGAGAATGTAGCAACACACTCTAATTGGCTCAATATAAATAGGAATGCAAACTGTCAGTTTTAATTAATGCATTGATAATTACCATCTCACTCAGAAAAAGGTGTCTGGGTGTATGCAGTACAGCAATAAACAAAGTGTGCTAGTGTATAATTCCATGCATATGCTTATCATATTTAAACCATTGTCTTTAATTGGATGTTGTTTATTGCCTGTGCTCCAACAACGTAGAAGAACAGAAAAAATTAAAAGGGAAATAAAGCTTGATTTTCCATGCTCACACCAAAAGCAGATTTAATAACTCTCACGCTAATAAATTAATGTAGCTTATAATTCAAACAGAATGCAGTGTGTGAACTTACATTTTACTTTTGCTATGTTTGATTCTGTCCAGCACCTATTGTAGAAGATTAGAATCTGGGTGTTTTCACCCGCTCTTAAAGGTGAACTCAAGCTATTGCGCTTATATCCAGTTGGCAGACTTCCGAGAAACAGATTTTTTTAAATGGTAGCGTCCCAGTACGACTGAGGCTGGGTCCGTACCGCAGTGTCCCGGGTTCGAATTTCTACATGAGGCCCTTGACTGCATGTCGTCCACTCTCTTTTTCCCTCTTTCTTGAATATCTATCTGTACTATCTAATAAAAGCAATAAAAAGGTCCAAATTAATGACCGCGATACCCTGACTTGTACTTAGAACTGATAATCGGACCTAATTGGCCATTTTATTTTCATTTCCTTTATTCAGCCAGACATTGTGTTAGCCGTTTTGCATTTGGGCGGGAGGTCATTTGGGTGTAACCAGCCAGCAGTTACTGACAGCTGTCCTGCTCACACTATTTTTAGTTGACACTTGCAAGGTGCAGCTAACTTAATTGAACGTGAAAATTCATCCTTGACCTTAGAAACAGTCATTTGACAGCAAAATCTTAACTCAATGAGTCTATACATTGCTTACTCGTCATGGAGCGTGCTTGTGAAAACAATTATACAATGTCTTCTGTGGCTCTGGAGAAGATGATGTCATCAGGGTAGGGCTTTTATTTTCTCAGACATCAGAAAGCTTCCTCCAGAGCCAGAGTACACATTACAAAACAGGTTGATATGAGTAAAGTGATCTCTAATCAACATTAAATCTGATTATAGCAAAGTAGCGTTGTTTGACCTCCATATAAATTATGCGGTTAAATAAATGTGTTGTGATTAAACAGGGACCACAGATTAACCCCAGTGCACTCGTTGTCACAGTGAGCAGTCTGTGGTGGATGTCAGAGCCATAGAGGCAACACCTTTAGGCCTTAGCAAGTTTCTCTGTTTAGCTCTATCATTGGCCCCGAGCTGATCGGTGTAATGACCTCGATGAGAAAGTGGAGCAGAAATCAATATGACGGCCCCAGGTGTTTATGATGTGTGGATGCCCTCTCTGGCCTCTGATTCAGGGAGGCAACTACAGAATGAAAAAAAACAAAAAACATTGTGTTGTTCGCTTTTGCGATTTTATCTTTCCCAGTCTCAGAGGACTTAAATCTTCATGCAGGCTTGAACCCTTGAACAGTTTGTTTCTACAGTGCCTGAGATTTTGGGGAGTATCCCAGCCAGACTCCACTCAGAGAAACTACACGTTTGCTGACTGTTCTTCACCAATATAAACAGGGTGAAGGGGTCAGCAGACAGTTAGAGACAAACCAGTAAGAGTGTTTCATCCGACCAAACATCTTCTGTATTCAGCACCTTGTCTTGGAAAGATGCTAATTGGTCGGCCTTCTTTGATTCTCAGCTGATCGGCAGCCTCAGGTCCTGCCCCCTAGTGGAGGATATACTGTATGGGCATAAAGATAGACCATGTTATTGTATTACTACTTAAAATACATATATTGTATAGTTTCAGTTTGAACCGGCCTCTGCTTAAGATGAACAGCAGACACACTGTAGTGATGATGTCATCAGCAGAGAAATCATGCAGCTGCTCCATAGACACTAAGTAATGAAAGTGTCTCAAGTCCCTATGACAGGATCGTGAATATTTTACTGGAATATAGCCACATCCTCTAATTCACTGCTATACGCCTTGCACTAAAATATAATTCATTTGGCTGCAATAAAAACTTCCACCGAGCCAACAGTGCTACTGACTAATTCATTTCAAATGGACCCCAACTCCATAGAGTGTCTTTAAATGGCACCATTAATCCAGGTCTTGACAAACAAACAAAGAGATACAGTTGTTTGTGCATATAGTTCTCTTTAAATATAAGTATATTCATTTTGGTTTATGTTGAATGCTCCCTTTAAACTGCCCTGCATGGCAGCTACCAAGAGGGAAGAGTGATTAATGGAAGCAAGAGCTGGAACACCACCATAGTGTGTGTGTGTGTGTGTGTGTGTCTGTGTGTGTGTCTGTGTGTGTCTGTGTGTGTCTGTGTGTGTGTGATATTGGGCGATGGGGCTGGCAGAGGTTTCATTCTCAATCAGCATCTCAAAGTTCATGTCTACCTTGGTTGGTTCTGTGATCACTCAAGTAGAAATAAAAGTGCATTAAACTCAGCGCAGCGGTTTCAGAATGGTGCTACATGCAAACAGAGTCTAATATAATAATATAATATATAATGTTCCTTATTTTGTTCAACTTACGTGGTGGAACGCACTAACCACTGACACACTTCGAATGAAACATTGTATTCTGTCTGTTATTGCAAATAAACTGGTTGCTACTTGGAATTAGGACTGAGCAGAAATCCAACATTCATGTTATTGTTTAACTTAAGTCTATGTAATAATTGCAAGAAAATTGTAATACAAACAAGTAAAAAATGCTTTGACTAATGCAATGCTTAACTGTGGAACACATAGAATTTTAGATTTAATATATAATGAATAATAAACATACAAATATATTTTCCTAATTAATATCTTGGGAAAATATTGTTAGAATATTTAAGCCATTTCACCCAGGCATACTTGAAACAGGTAACACTTCACTTCTGTGCAGCCGAGGATTTTTCCAGGGAAATATCTACCGCTACATAAGCTGTTTGAACCATCTGCCTGATGGTTCAAACAGCTTATGTAGCGCTTTGATATCAACACAGACCAGCAGAACAAAACTCCATTTAAATAATGTTTTTGTTTCTTAGTTTAAATATTAGTTCAATTTGTGTTGATGTACTGTAAATTCCAGGATTAGCCATCTATCCTTTGTATGCTCATATTAAGAAATAGGAAAAACCTCACTTCGCAAAACAGTACTTTTTCTTTTTATTTAGATTTGTGTGATAGCGTTTCATTATTGGTGCAGACAAACTCCACCCCACGTCTCTCCCCATGCTAATGTAACGATTGATGCAAATAATGCCTGTCCTCTGTCTGAAATTTCCCATGTGCACACTGGAGGATGTCTATCATTCACATGGTCTACAAGATATGACACACTCATGTGAGACATAGTTGAACACAGCCATTTCCTACCGCAAGAAGAATCTTATACTAAGCCACAGTTGCATAATAAGGCAAACAGACTGCAGGCTACATATTTACATAAACATGGGTTATAAAACTAGCCCTCCTGAGTCAATTGTGCTCAGGGCAAAGTGCTCTCAAGGAAAGAGATTTATCTAGCTTCATTATGTTTGCATGGTGAGGCTGGTGCAGCCATCATTTCTATTAGACACTTTTCTGGCCCATTAAGCCTCATTGTATATTGATCGTGTTCCTCAGGATGATAATGTGCCATTTATTTACATCGGTTCCACTTCTACCTCTTTATACTTTCATTGTTAAAAAAAAAATTAAAATGCCAGCAAAGATGCACGCTGTCTTTTTTAGATTACGTGACAGGTATAGTTACACATTTGAGATCCTCAGTGTGTACGACCCATGTCAACGTGTCTTAACTTAACTTAACAGACTATAACATTGAGCTAATACCTACGCGATGATTCTGCTCATAAAGGCACTGATAATAATGCTCACAAAGAGCTTAGAGAGGGTCGGTTTTCTTGGTTTTCTGACTTATTCTAATGAGGTTATTTAGTGTTTCTTCTGCCCTACTCTGTAAATGTCTGTACATATTCTTTATTATAGACATTAGCACAATGAAATGTCTGTGTAAACACCCGAGCCGTATATACAGCGAGTTGCTCATCTTTGCCTAGTGTCGATAAAGTTGCTTAACATATTGTCACATTATGCTCGTATGTGCTCCCATCTGGAGTTGGAAATGAATTTCTTCCTGCACATTTGCATATTTATGTTTGCACACCCTGCCGACCGGACATTAAACATCCGTCCACCTGTGAAGATTCTCGGTACAGGCGTACAGGATTTTATTTATTGAAGCAACTTCAGTTGTTGTGTTGCTGCCTGCATGCCACTCTCTGCTTCTTGCCATCACTATCTACAATATGGTCCAGTGTTGGATTTATTTTATGTTCTTTTTTCTGCACTTCTGCTGGTGCAACCATGCAATTTCCCCACGGGGATCATTAAAGTTTCATCTCATCTCTTCTTACATAAACCTGTTTTACTCCCCCAACCCTTTTTAAATCGCCCACTTGTTGTGCCTCACAAAGCACTGCATCATCAATGTCCTTGAGAGACATTCCAGAAATGCAACTTCTTAGGAAATCAGAAGACCCGATTAGAATTGACACCCATTTTACATTTGCATTGGCTCTGAATTGTTTATTATAAAAAAATAATAACATGGCCATCACTGTCAATACAATGCTAAAATGTTGTAGAGCTGTAGTATGCGGCAACAGTATTCCATCACACTAAAAATGCAATATTCAGTCAAATGTGTACAGTTTTAACTCTGATTCAGAAAACTCCCAGTTATTACGCAAAAAAAGACTTTTCGGTTTCTTTCGCCTGTGCTCTGCCCCAGTTGTACCAGCTGAGTAGTTTCCTTCTTTGCTGTCAACTCACTTCACCCTCAGCCTTTGTTATTTGTCCGCTGCATGATCAGCTGCCTACGAAACCGAATGCGATGGTTTTTGTGTGCATGGCAGGGACATGAACACAGTGACAGCCCCTCAGTGGCCGTTCTCGCTGTCACAGGGGTGAGGTCTCTGTCTGAGGCCACCTGGCTTCCCTCGGGGGACATAATTTATGATGTTAATGAAATGTGAGCATGCATAGGCCATCGGAAAGCAAGTGATGAATCTCCTCCACCGAGCTAGTCATCCATCACAGAGGTTCCCCCTGCCTGTAGAAGCCTACAGGAAGCCCGAGCCTGTTCTTCTCTGATTAATGTTTAGACTGATGCACCTCCAAGATTATCTCTTTTGATCGTGTCATCTCTCTGTTATTGCTGCTGCAGGCTTTCTCCGATTAGATCATGAACTCATACAAAGTCATTGTGAGAAATATTTGACTTTGCCTAAAGAGGAATTAGATCACCAAGCAGAATAACACATGCACTGCTGCACTGCAAGATTGTTCTGCAAACCATGTTATCCTGCTGCTGTTCCCTTACCGTGCTTATTTTCCATTCGAGAAAAGTTTAGTTACATGCCCATTGTTTCAGATAAATTGTATTATTTAAATGCAGATTGGATCCATTCCTTTCACTCAAAGGAAGAACATTTGAATAGACAGTGAGGATTTTTGTAATTACATTTATCTGAGAATGTCCGTTGCTTTGTACACTGAAAAGTAATTTTGGTCAGCAGAGACTTGCAACCTCTGCTACAGCTGCGGAATTTAAACAGTCTTTTCGGCGTGTTTATTAAAGCCCAGCAGTGTTTATCTGCGTGAAAGAAGTTTCACCCTCCAGAACGGCTGCCTTAATAAAGGTGCTTCAAATATATGCAAATATCTTCCCCTCCTTCTCTCTCGGTCCTTGTCTATCTTTCATTGGATAAATTAAATTTGTCATGCAAGAAAGAATATAAGCCAAGATTCCAGATCGCTCAGTGGTGCAGGGTTAGTTTATTCTTTGCATCATTGTCTACCAGGGGTGAAATTAACCATATTTTCATTATTATTTAGTGAGATATTTTTTTGATAAAGAAGCCTTTATCTGTTTTTCAGTTTGCCCAATATATACATAGTTTATGACCAAAAGTATCCCCATCTGCCTCAGGTGTACTTTGCATTTACTGCTATTTAGCAAATGTTAGCACGCTCACATGTTCAACTAAGATGAGCAACATTGCTCAAAGTTGCATTGTGCCAAAGTACAGCCTCACAGAGTCTGACCCCCCCCCACAAAAAAAAAAGTATTCAATATACAATCATATTAAACAGAGAAAAGTAGCAAATGCTCACATTTGAAAAACTGGACCCAGGAATCTTAGTTTCAATTCTCAAGTCATTTCACTACAATATTTTATTGACTAAGCAACACATTTGAGTTCAACGTGCATATTGTAAGACAATACCTAGGGATGTTTAACATCCAAAAACTCAGCTAATCTGCTTCATCATAACACAGTGTGCGCAGGGTTTGATCAGATTTGTTAAACAATGGCGTAGCAGTAAAAACCCATAACTGTCCGAAGAACATCGACTGTCATCACGTTACACAGAAGTACATTATGTGACTTCACCTTTTTCCAACGAAGCCCACGTCAATCCAGTGAGAAAGGCACAGACAAAAACAAGTACAGACTTAAAGATATCTCCAATGTGGAAGAACAAAACCATTTGTTCCAACTTTGGCAGAAAACGTATTCATGTACGACTCAATCCCTCAGAGTAAAACGATTGAGAAAACATTCAGGGTCTTAATCAACCGTTGCAATTGTTTTAGTTAATCAACCAAGTGATTAATTGTTCCAGCACTCATTTTTTACTAAAAGCTAATATAATTACTTAACTCAAATTAAAGTCATGTTTAATTCCTTTAACATTCAATATTAATATAGACAGGATACCCTTGTTTTACGTTTGCTTTATCTTTGCTCTAACAGACGATCTTTTGCTGAACTGAAAATGAAACGCAGATAAAATCATTGACACAAGCAGATACTGCAGCGCTGTTACCTGCTGAGCCACCTTCAACACAGTCAACCCCTGCGACCAGTGCTTGAACAATCAGGTAGAAGTGGTGAATGAGTGAGACTATGTTAGAACATCCTTCTCGTCACATCATTAGTTAGGGTTATCTGAGCAGCTCTGTTCCAGTTCCCCCAACACACAGTGCTCTCTGTAGTGAGTCTGCATGAAACAACCCTGCCAAGACGCCCTCCTCCACCCACACCCCACCCCGCCCCGCCGCTGTCATCTCCAATAGCTTTCCACCTCGCCGTGATGAAGTGTGGGCCCTGCCCCCTCCCCTGTTGGCCTCCCCTCATGCATGCACACTGGCGAGCCAGCAGAGAAGAGAAAACATGCACAGCTGGTGTGAGACGTGAGGCAACACTTTCTGCACCCACTATGGATATATGTTAGTGAGCTACACGGCATAAAAAGTAAAGCACTTCTAAATGAATTAGCTGCAGTCAGAATGGTAATTAGTTAACTTTGTGTGTGATAAACATGGAGAAAGAGGGAGCGGGAGGAAAATGTAAATCAGTGAAGGAACAGTGATAGTTAAAAGAAGAAGAGGAGGAGGACACTAATTAAAGAGTGAGATGAAAATAAAACACCCTTTTTCTTGTAAACACATTTTAATGAATTCCTGTGGAAATGAGACGTGAAGGGGATAAATCCCTCACCAGATAAGTACTCTAGGATTTTCTGTTCTTTGATTGTCCTGTTTGTGGATAATGTAAGCATGCGTAGAGTCAAAGAACACACGGGATACAGTGAGAGAAACTAACATGAGGCGTTTGGAGTCATGATGCTGTAGTTGGAATCAAAGAAAAGATCAGCACAGAAATCAGCTACATATTACTATTTGTTTTTTTTTTTGTTTAAAACCGTGGCCTCTACAGGTTGTTTGCAGCTGAACAACACGGCAGTTGTTTGGATTGCGCTTGACAGAAGGGCTGTGTGTACACAATATGTATGTGAATCAACAAGCTCAATTGAGCAGGAGATATGTTCTAAGATGTGTTATTTTACCTCTGTTGTACCAGCCTTGCATTTTTCAGACAGGGCTGGTTTCTCCCCCACCACTCTCAAAACCGGTGGGGGGTCAGCCCACTATTCAGGCAGCCCACTATTCATAAATACACTTTTCTGCTGTGTGGGTGCTTACATAGAGGTTTTACTCACAATGACTTGTGGCATAACTCAATTTTACAGCAGTCAACTCCAGTCTGTCACCTTGTACAGAAGGAAATTGTAAATGTGTAAAGTATGCTCCTTGCTGACACATTCATAACCACTCCACATTTGAATAGCTGTTGCAAAACACGCGATTTAACAGTTACTTTACAGCTTACACAACCAGTTTTATTCTTATTCCCACCGTCCCCCCAAGCTTGTAATTCTTTCAGCAGTCAAAGCTGTACTGTAATCATTGGAGTAATTTCAAATATATGCATCTATAAGTATTTTTTTTTATAAAAAGAGAAGTGCTTACCAATGTCTTTTGGCAATGCCAATGTTTGTGGTAATGTATCTACATTCATCAAGGCATGATTGATTGTATTTGCACTGACATTAGGGGTGCAAACAAATATGAAATGACAATCACTCAGAGGGCGCAGACCTCTTCCAAGGCCAATGGTGCAATCACATGCTCCTTGGATGGTCCCATTTCCTGAGTTGGGAAGTCGTTCTTTCAAGTGTCTACATGAGCCTTAAATAGTAATGTGGAAACAACATGGACGCCACAAAGAAGAAGTGCTGTACTTTATTGCTCGGAGCGTTTAAACAATATGTTGTCCGTTTCCAAGTTTTTGTTCGGAGGGGGCGTTCACATGGATTTTCTAAGTCAGAAGGTCATTGTTCAGATTATTCCGACACCATATGAATGCAGCACAAATGCACCATAATAAACTTAAAAAAATAAATAAAAATGAAAACATAATTATTTTATCCGCCCCATAATTAATATCTGCTCCCAAATGTTATGTGTTCTTCCTTAGCCGATGCTACAACCTTCCACCAAGTTTCTTGAAAAGTTTCAGTAGTTTTTCCGTCATCCTGCTGACAGACAGGCAAACAAGCCAAGACGAAAACATAACCTAATAAACCATTACCGAGGTCATAATGTGTACATTATTTGGATATCCACAGATCATTTACTCTAGACAGAATCATCAATAATATCCCCCCCCCCCCCCCCCCCCCAGCGACCTGTCACTCGATTGATATAAATGCCGTGTTTCACCTCGGGGACGTTGAAAGGGTGCTCAGGAGAATAAATCCTCACAAAGCTTCAGGTCCAGACAACATCAGCAGACATCTATTGAAAGTGTGTCATAAGCAGCTGGCTGTCTTCTCTAATCTCCTCAGCCGCTCACTATCCGAACACTCCATATCGGCCATGTGGAAATCTTCCATCATCTGTCCGGTCCCCAGGAAAAGTAACCCAACCTGCATAAGTGATTATCGCCCTGTAGCCTTTACCATCGCTGGTGATGAAGAGTCAGCTACAGAGGGAGGTGTGTGGGATCACAGTCTCACTCCAGTTTGCCTACAAGCAGCAGAGAGGTGTGGATGATGCAGTGCTGATTCGACTACACCACACCCACACACATCTGGAAGCCCAGATCATTAGTCTGGATGTTTTTGGTGGATTTCTCAAGTGCATTTAACACCGTGCAACCTTACCTGATGGGACATGAGCTCCTTCAGATGAATGTCAACCCTGATTTTGCCTTCATTGTGGAGGAGACATGAAAATCTGAAATGTCTTGCTGACATTGAATAATTTTGTGGACCTCCATAATTGAAAAACAATTTAATAGCAACTCATCATAAATACTTATATGTGAATAGAATAAGAAAAGTTAGCAGGGGGTGTCTTTACCTTGTCATTTGCTAGTGGCTTTATTATTTCAAGTGTAAATTAAATGTCATGCTGGTCATAGTTTAGGAATATGTTGATCTTTAATTATGTTGTTACCTCTGGACAATTCTGTTGGGTATGTGAAGTATTTTAACCTTTAATTATAATGCTATGGTGGTCATACTTTTATGTAAAGGAATGAAAGGATAATCATCATGTGTTGTTGTTGTCTGTTCCGATGATTATGCTTACATCTATACATTTATTCACTAAGGTAATCACATATGCATTATAAATCCATATAGTGATATGGGAGAACCTTAAAGAACCAGAAGTTTAATTATAATAGTTTATAATATACATATTTATTATCAAAACAGGTTGGGTTGTTGAGGGCTGATTACATATGTGCAGTATAAATGAAACCTCTTGCTGGCATCTCACTGCTGTGCACTACTTCCGCTGGCCGAGCCTGCAGACTTCCGATTAGCCCTATGCTGATTTGAATGGGGATAAAATGCTAAAATCGTGCGGCTTTTCTAGACTTTCCAAATGTTATCGGACTAATTTGATCAAATCCTTATGAAATTAATAATTTCCGGGGGTTTGTGACGCTCAAAATAATTAATCCACCATTTTAGAGCCGCAACAGTAGCGACGGAGTAAGCGATGGAGCAGGCTGCAGCAGAGCAACCACTCATTGGCTTATTGGCCAATTATGTTTGTTTCGGGTTTTTGCAGGAAGAGGAAACAAGATTCAAATACAACTTTAGAGAAAATAAATCTCATAGATTCATCAGCGTTATCGTGGAGGATTTTATCGTGAACATTTCCGAGATCGTTTTGTCGCCCAGCCCTATGGTGAGCTGATACTCTCCAAGTGTCAACAACGCCTGTTCTTCCTCAGGAAGATGAGCAAACTCCATGTCCAGCCGTCAGTCCTGCAGGTGTTCTACAGATCCTGTGTGGAATCCATACTGACCTTCAACATTATGCATGTTTTGGAGGGATTTTTAGTTTACATTCTGAGAAAACACTACAGCTTTTGTCCACAGGGGCCGCCAAACTCAACACACAAAGAAAGTTCCTTGTAGCTGCTTTAAGTAATACATGAAGTTCTGTTGACCAGCAGTGAGATAACCTCATTTGATTTGGCTGTTGCTGGCCAATCAGGGATCAGTATTCAGATTTTTACCGTCGTCAACTACTGCCACTCTGAAGACCTTATGACACACCTTATGACAATCATTAACATTACCATTGCACACAACTAGCACTGGACAAATGTTATTCTTCACAGCTCATTTGCACTAAATGTTTTCTGTCATGCTCTGCGTCCTGTGGTGCAGAGATTTAAAGGGGACTGTGTAATGGAAACAGATCTATGTTGAGGCTAACCCTGCAAGGCTTAGGGGCTGTAATGCTACATTGCAGAGCACCTGCGTACACATACACACGCACACGCACACACATCCTGAATGCATGTAGACCAGTTTATGTATTTACTGTGTAACCCTGATGGATGACAGAAGATGGGGGCATCATATCTTTATTTCAGTCACCTACTTCATGCTACTTGTGAAATACTTTTTTGAGCTTTGCTATGCTCGCTTACTAATTTAGTGATTCTTAGTTTTTGCAATGCCTTTGAGGTTTCGGTACTGTTTTGCAACAATAATCTTCAACTTTCAACTTTATTTGTCCCCGAAGAGCAATTGCTCTTTGAGTGCAACATAAAACAAACATAAAATAACATTAGTCAGAGTAACACAGACTCAGCAGTACTGCATCAATGAAGAAGCATAATGAACTGAACAGGCAACAACAACAATACATGATGACTATCCTGTCATCCCCCTTCATTAAAGTATGATCAGAATGGCATTAAAATCAAGGTCAAAATACATCAAACAGAATTGTCTAGCGTAAGCAACATAATCAAAGATCAAATAAACAAAGTCTGACCAGCATAACATTTATTCTTACAATATACACTTGAAAGGACGAAGACACCCATATTTCTCTTATTCTATTCTCATATATGTATTCTCAACATCATTATTTCTTTCCTTATATTTTTATCCAATCATTTACCAATCATTTTTCTCAAATAATTAATTGATAGTTTGGTCTATTAAACATCAGAAAATAGCGAAAAGTTTCCCTCCCAATTTAATATAACTTAAAGATGTTCAATTAATTGCAATGTAAAACAAAGAAAACCAGCACATTTAAGAAGCTGGAATCAAGTGGTTGACACTTTTGCTTGAAAAAATGTCTTGCAACATATTGTAGATCAACTTATCAATTAATTGACCAATCGTTTCAGTTCCTGGATTGAAATCACAATTGTACAGTAAAAACACACCTATTTCTATAAAAACAATAGTTATTTAATCGTAATACTAAATGTTAGTAAAAATGTTTTTGTGGAGAAGTTTTTTCAATAAACTGTACAACACTATTGTATAGAGAAGAGGAACCGTGTTGTGCTCCACATTATCCCAGTTAGCATGTTACCTCAACACATACTGTATAAGCCTGGTCGCCTAAAGATTATGTTCCCATACAATGGCATTGCATTGTTAGTTATGTTACGATACGTTTGTTTTTGCGGTAGAGGGGTCAAACAAACACGGGACTTTCCACCAGGAGGTTTGTTGAAAAGTCAACTCTGACTTATTTCAACTTAAGTACGTAGGTTAACTTACGTCACATTAGTACTGTCCTTAACTTATGTGCGCAATTTAAGATACTTAACAAACATACTTATTTTAACCCAAATCATGATCATTTACCTAATCCAACCACATAGTTTTATTGCCTAAACTTAACCGTTTTGATTCAATTAACCACGTGTTTAAAACGGTGACCGAAATCCGTTCAAAAATCCGTCTAAACATAATTCACTATGCAGTTTCATTGTATGGGAAGATATTTTTTTAGGGGACAGGGTTGACTATATAGTAAATAGACAGAGATACTCCACCAGGCTACCTTCTGTTCCTGCCTCGGCTGTTTGTCAGTGCTGTGTACCCCCCCCCTCTCCCAGCTGAGTTCAACCTGCTGATTTTAGACTTGGGTTGTGGTTAAGAGGAAGTGACAGTGTGATGAGTTCTAGACAACAAGCAGCGTTCTAGGGTAATGCCTATATTTGTAGCCCAGCGGGCCGAGCCATAACACTTACCATTTAATAAGCAGCAGCCTGCAGGGAGCCCTGGGCTTATTCATCCTCCAGTAGCTTTCTGCTTAACACACGGCGCTCTGCTGGGAGCAGCAGAGGACCAGTCAGCTTTGAGCAGCACCAAACTGGCCTGGCTGGAGCTTCAATGCTGTAGCTTATAATGTGTGCACATACATGTGAACCACGTGTCTGGATTTCACACCTGAGACTGACTCGTGTTTACTGAAGTGGTAAATGCATCAAAGGTCACATTGACTTGTGCTGACCTGTCGGTTGGCCGGACTCCAGATAAGGTTACACATAGTAGGTTAAGCTTCTTTACATGGACATCTGACATTGAGTTTGCCTTCGATACTGGCCATCAATAATAGTGTTTGATTTAATTCATATTTAGTTTGGACAGAATCAGGTTCATTAGTGACCCGTGCCTCTGAGCCACCCGGCTCACATGGGCAGTGTGGTTGCCTTAATCTGTAAACATTGGAGGTAAAATGAAAAGCAAGAGGTCCCCTCGGGATAGATTTCGCTGAAATCCCTGATGAGGACTTTGCAGGCTGCTGTGGCTGGTTTCCACTCGTCCTTGCCGGTAATTACTTGGCCAAAATTACCAATAATGGTTCGGATGGCTGGTTCTGCATATTGCTGAAGCACTGTGGGGACGAAGTGATAATGAATTGTGTACATTTCATTTTAGCCTATCATTCCTTTTAATACAATTCATATTGTGCTTAGAGGGAATTATTTTCACTGGACATTATGACCATGGAGATTTAAATATGGTGGACTTCAACATATTTTCCCAGTAAAAAAAAATGGTAATTGTTATTGCTGTCAGGGAGCAATAACAATTAATTATAATATTTCCAGAGACTAATTACTGGTTACAGGAGTTAATTATGGGAGGAGAAAAGATTATGTATTTGTCTTGGAGAGACTGATGCATTTACGCCTTTTCAACATCTGGCTAGAATGCGTCTCAAACCACCTCTGTGGGTAGGGTTCAATCTTTAATGCTTCCTGGATGCATTTCTAGTTGTTTTTAGATCATATAGCTATCTAATCTGCCCAAGAAGCATGACGTGAAGTGTACATGCTTACATTAGAGAATGCTACAGAAGTCTGCATTCGTCATTAACATCACATGTCAAAGGAATAAGATATAATTTCATTTTCTACATTTACATGCACTGACATATGCAATGTCAGTTAGGCAACTGGTTCAGATGCAGTGCATGAAAACAGTATTTGATCTATATCTATATTGTTGCCACTTCTTGCTGTAGAAGTGATGGAATTAATTGTGAGCTATTTTGGAAAAAGGATAAAGGTTTTCTTCATTCAGACCTCATGATTTTTTCTTGGTTAAGGTGCCAGATGATACTCAGTTTTTGCCAATCAGTATTCATAGCAGAGACTCATCCTGGGATTCTCTTCTAGTCAACACCCATTTTTCCTGCATTGATGTCTCATCTCTCCTGCTGTCGTTGCTTGATGCCCTCTGTCTCTTTTCTTCTATCCTCTGTTCTTTTGCCCCCGGGCGACACCTCTCTCCTAAGACAGAGATGTGATGGGTAGTGCTTGTGTGGAAAAGAGTGATGGAGCCTTTTGCGACACAGCAGATGTAGAGTAAAAAGCAGCTTGTCACACCAGGTACTTTTCCCCTCTCTGCCAGATGGCAGATTTGCTATCACAGGCTTTTGTCTTCATATCTGAAGGAGAGATGGCTCTTGTCAAACACCCGTAAAAGGTGACAGCATGCTACTGTCTGTTTTCTCATCGGTGATATGACAAGAAATCAAATTTCACCTCGTAATTGTAATCATCTGCTACAGAAATATGGGTATTGTACAGCATGCTGACAGAGCAGAGTTTGTCATCCCTTTATCCTGCCATTTATCCTTCTCTATTTTCTTTATTAAACTACACATTTAGGATTAAGCTTGTTATATAAAGGCTGTTATTTTGCACTCTCCCTAAGGCCCATTTTCTCTTTTTTTTCTGAGGCTACTAGCAAGGATAAATCACTACTGGGAAAATTCCTGCACCATCATGACTTATGGGCCATAATCCTCCATTTATGCATTGACAAGGCATCCCAAATACACAAAGTGTATACCTCTCTACACACACAGTCTAAAAGGAGGAAGAACATAGGACTGAATTTCCTAATGTCTTTCATCCTCAGTTCTCTATCAAGTTCTCTTTTCCTCGACAGACCCTGGCAAGCAGTCCTGTTACATTTGCTGCCAGAATTAGATTAGCTTCTTATCAGATGAAGTGTAAATCCCACTGAGTTTCACCTTCCAGGGAGGTGGTGTCAGGGTTGAGGCAGCAAATCTTCCAGCAGCTAAAACATGCCAGAGAGAGGTTTGACCAGGTCTATCATTGGAGGTATAGGGAAAGTCAGGGCCTGACACTTTTACATATAAGCCTAGTATTGCCTTACTAGGTGTAGCTGAGCTCCCCTTCAAATGAAACAAAGTCATGTCAACTCTTCAGTCAGGTTAGAGTAACTGAGGTTAAAATTTCATTTTGATTTGTCTTTACCCGCGAGGATCAGAGAGGATTCTCGGCTCTTAAAAGTCTCACTGCAGTCTTTTCTCATGTACCCATGGATCACTGCCAAAATCTGCCTGAGCTGAGAGAGAATGGAGCTGAAAGAGGTATTGTCTGTACAGACCCCTGATGGAGAGATACTGTAGTTTTCTGTTACATTCAAAGACACACTGAAAAGACTGGAACGGTGAAATACCCAGCTCTGATTATTCTGTATTGACTTTGATAGATTAATTCTTTTTTAAATGACAATGAGATTTTCCACTTCACAGCACTATCCTCCTGACACTAGTTACTACTACTGTCACTGCACTTCCCCACACGTCTGTGCTGGGGCTGTGCAACAGGGGGAAATCCTATCACACATACATGGGAGGCTCTGCTTGGATCAGACCACCACAGAGCATCTCAGCAGTGGTGGCATCATTGGGTTTGTTTACACCAACAGGGTTTACCGTAAATCTTTTGGCTTAAGGTTCCTGATGCCGTTGTCAGCATCCAATGGCAGCGAGTTTTAAGGAATTTGGCTCAGTGTGTTCATGAAAGAACAAACACTCACATCATGATGACATCATCAGGGTCACTTTAAAGGAAATGAGACCTATTTTAACAGTCATCCCGTCTTACTTTCAATAAAGCAAATATCTTCCAGGAAGACTTTTGGAATTGTTACATAAATACAATCCACTAATGACTGCTATTGATCATTGCTGTTAAATGAGGCTCACATTTTCAAGTGTGCCATTTCATTTCACATTTCAGCTGTCTTCAGTGGTTGTTCAGCATGACATCTGTAGAAACACCTTTTGTCCTGTGACTCAATCAAATCAATTTATGTGGAGAATAAAAGCCAGCACCTGCCGTGCTCTAGTAAAATTGTCTTTTATGCAACTCAATCACCCTTTCTTGCTCAAAATCAACAGAGCAGACACATGTGTGTTAGCAGCTCATCTGCATTCATAGACTTTTAAAGGATATGTACAGTAGCTGTGTGCTTAAATTGTCATGTTTGTTATGATCATGCTCTCATTGGACTTTTATCTGTAGGAAAACGGTGTGGGTTATATTCATACAACAGATTATGTAATTGGAAGTAGCCTGTTGCCCATTGACAAGCCAACTAACACTGTGCAAACCATAGAGCATCTTGTGTACATGTGTAACAGACACTAGTTATATCATGCAGACAAAGCTCCACGCATGTGAGCGCATGCATGCGGAAACACAAACACACACATACATGCCCTCTGTAGCTGATTAATAAGAGCACAGCCCAAGGCATTTACCACCACTCCATTATTCAGTTTGATTATCTGGAGGAAATGATAGAGTATTAGAGCTTTTAATGACTTTGGCATCCCCTCGTGTATTACTTGCTGATGAGGACGGTTTTAATCATTATGCTGCGCTAACTTGGTCCAGAATCACAGCAGCATATTAATGCAATGTGTTGCAAACCATACACAAACACAGGTTAACGGGCCTCATAAGCAGAAAAAGAGCAACATGGGGATGCCAGCAAATTAAAATACATGATTAATACGCCGATACTTCAGAGGAGCTGGGAGTTTGTTCTAGTGGACCTCTGACACTGTTGGCTGGGAAAACTATCACGCCTGCAAAGGTAAATAAGATAACACATGCTGACAGTGAATGCACGCATAATTTCCAATTCCCAAGGTGTGACACTATATATTATACACAAGTGTAAAAAACAACATGGCAGTCTGGGACAGGAGTCACTGAAACAAGCTGATGCTTTCTGTCTTTGCATGGGAGTAGATTACAAAAAGGGTTTTCTTCTCTTTTTTAAATTTTTTTATTTCTCTTTTAATTTGTTTTTCTTACAGTGTGTATACTGTACAGTATCTTAAAGCTCGACCAGTGGTGAAATGATGAAGATGAGAGAGACTTTTATTATCCAAAGCTAAACAAGTCTCCTTGTCTGAATATTTAGATGGATGTTTGGACCCAATCCACAAATGTTAAACATTACATTACATTGCAGTTCATTTAGCTGACGCTTTTGTGCAAAGCGACTTACAATAAGTGCTTCAAATAGGTGTAATAATACAAGTGCAGTACAACGGCTTCAAATGAGCCAAACCAATGTAAGTGCAACATACAGAAACAATAGAATAACAATTCAGCCATTAGCTACAAATAAGCCAACCAATTTAAGTGCAACATACAAAGAACTATTTTTCTCTCATTGGCCGAGGTGCAGTGGAAACAGGTGGGTTTTCAGTCTGCGACAGAAGGTGTGAAGACTTTCTGCTGACCTGACATCAATGGGGAGCTCGTTCCACCATTTTGGAGCCAGGATAGCAAACAGACGGGTTTTATTTGAGGGATACTACTCCCTCACTGCCGATTGGCCGATGCCGAGCGAAGTGAGCAAGCCGGGGTGTGTGGTTTGACCCTGGCCTGGATGTAGGAAGGGGCGGATCCATTCACAAACTATAAACTAAACTAAAAGAAACTATACATTAGAGTCACAGTGACTGCAACTACTTAACACATGATATTACTTGGGCTGTCAAATGTAATGCTACAGTGATGTTGATACATTTATGTGCTATTCTGAATGCCGATCCATCTAAATACATTGGAAATAAATGGGAGTAGAATTACCCATTTTACAGCTTTTGGAGATTGAAATGACCGAAACTGTAATGTTGGTTATTACTTATATTGACGTTATAAAAGCTATTATGAGCTCTTCTATTTGCTGGACCAATAAAAAAAGCAGATTTCCGTAAAATCCTGGTCAGAGGCCAAATCTGTAGAAAAGATACTTATCACCAGAAGAATTTCCACTAATGGGTGCAGGGTCACAAGGCCTGGTTTCAAATGAGTTGGAAGAGATGTTTGCAAACTTAAAACGTCCATTAAGCTCACTTACATCCAAAATGTTTCACTCCATCAGCTCCATGGCATCAGTGGAAATCAACCACTATGCTACACACAGCACACTCATTTGCAAAAGTGACAGTGCTGTCAGTGTAGTTTACATAAGAGCTGAAACAATTATTGATTAGTTGATCGACAGAAATTATTCAGCAACTGTTTTGATAATCGATCATTTAAGTCATTTTTTTCTAGGAAAAATGTCAAAAATGAATTGGTTCCAGCTCCCCAATTGTTAGGATTCTATGCTTTTCTTCATTTAATAGAATTGTAAATTAAATATGTTGGTGTTTTGGACGGTTGGCCAGATAAAAAAACAAGACGTTTCAAGTCATCAACTTTGGGCTTTAGAAAATTGTGACATTTAAAAGATCAAACTGAATAATTGATTTATTGAAAACAAAATCAGCAGATTAACTGATATCAAGTGTCATCGTTAGTTGACATGTTGTGTCCCTTGGAAATAGTTTTGTAACTTATTTTCAGTTTTCTTCTGTTTCTGTAGTTTTTTTTATGCTGCATATGTGTTGTCAAATAGGTAAAGATTTTTTCTTTATTGTGCTTTGTCTTTTAACACCCCACCCCAGGGTCACTCACAAAATGACCACATGAACTTGTTTCCTGTCACTTCTTGTGACTTGGCGTGCAACGGCTCAGAGCGGATGCACTCTTAAGATACAGCTCATGACAAACGACTCACTTCATGTTTTATGTTTCTCTAGATACAATTCATAAATGCAATCAAAAAACCCTGACACGATATGTTTTAACTGCACAGTGGTTCCACACATACTGGGAGTATACGTAGCATGTATCATATATCCAGCACATAAAACGCGCTCACCACTGAGGTGGCATCACCTCAGGCCTGTCTGCCATGATCATAAACATATCTGAGCAGTAGCAGAATGATAATGAAGCCCTGTACTGTAAGAACATATTGCATACTGCTCACTCTGCCTCAGGCTGTAAGGATGAGCAGTATGGTCTCTGACTATAACAGCGATGGAAACCCGATATAATTGACTGAAGGATCATTTGATTGCCTGAATGTGACATTCATTTACACAGTCAAAGTGATATAGAAGGTCGTTTTCAGTTCAGTCAGGAGGATGTGTGAGCGCTCTGACAGCACAACCATGTGAGGTTAACCCCGGCGTCGCTCACCGGGACAGCAGGCAGGAATTAATGTGACACTTAAATGATAGTGGTTTCCTAAAAAGGGGTGAGAATCAATTTTCAATATGCAGCAGCCTGGTCTGACCCACACTGGCAGGCATCATCTCCCCCACCCCTCCACACAAGCTCCCAGCAGAGTGTGTTAAATCCAGTCCAAGCGCAGGGCTTGAATAAATCTGCATTCAATTAACGGATTAGCCACTGTTTAAACACGGCTTCCTCTCTTTGCCACTAATCCGCCAAGTGGGTGTCTGTGAATGGCACGACGCAGCGTTACGATACGTTTGTGTTTGAAATGGATGGAAGATGATTTGAGTGAAGCGTCCCGTGTGTGTGAGGGGGAGAAATTAATATCTTACCAGCAATACAATGAGGGAAAAAACATTTTAGCTATTTGGACCGGGAAGGATGGGAACCTAAATGTGTTGAATTTGCAGGGGTAATAAATCATTTTGGACAGCTAGGATGTTGTAACTTAAAAGAGCTGACTGAGACGCAGTGGCAATTACTGCGACTGTCAGAATACATACAGGTTATAAATAAGGATGTCAGAGTAATTTTGGATTGTTTTATAGTTCCCTCATTATGTCTTTACATTGGAACATTTCACATTTGTCTCCCTGTACTTCCACTCTCTCTCATACACTCGAGCAATGTTTGGCCGGACATACACTGATCCTAGTTTAACCTCCTGGTATGACGACACGTCCTCGGAACTTTAATTCACTATCATTAATATCGGTTCAACTCCCCCTTCTGCCCCACATTTATTTCCTTCTGGTTCCTATTGATTGTAATATTACAGTGAGACATGACGTCATCTATCCCCCTTTTTCACTAAAACATTGCCAAAGGCATTAAGTAAATAGAAGTGATAAGATGGTTTACTTAGTGCTGTTATTTGGACTGAAGTGGTTTGGAGAACGCTTCAGTTGTCAAAATGTTTCAAGGTCAGTTCACTGCTTTGTTCATGAGTAAAATATCTCAGTAAGTATTGGAAGGAGAGACTCGCTGAGGTCAATGCCTAAACTTAACCATCTGGCCAGAGTTTTGCAATTTGAGTATTAGCATCTAACAGACGACCTATGCTAACCCTAACCATTCAAGTTCAATGCCTAACCTCAAACAGCTTGCGAGGTTTTGCAAATCGAAGGGTTACCATCTAGACACAACCGTGGAACGCAGCTATAACTAATGTTACATCCCCCGCTTTTCTATGACATGGCAACATTTTAATTTGTCCAATACTTTGATTTATGACCAAATACCGGCACAACTAATGACATCCCCATCAACCTCAGCTGTACTTTGTGTTAAATGTGTTGATTAGCAAATGATGAACGTGTCATCAAAATGTATATCGCCACCATAACACATTCTTACGCTGTATTGTGCTTTGTATTGGGGGGAGGGGGCAGTGCATGGTTTGTTTAGAAGAACAAATATAGAAGCTGTTAGTGGCTACAGTTTGTATCATAAAGTGTAAATCAGATTGTGATAAAGAGGACAAGAAGCAACGTTTATTTTTCTGAAAATGAGATGGATTCTTATTGTAGATAAAACCACTGTGATGTCTGAGTGTATGGAAGAGATTGGAATGTTGGAATCCTTTAATCCCCATGCCAATATTAATGGAGCCCGCTGCTCCAGCCCCTCGCTAAAACAGCATGCTCGCTTTCCAGAAACCGCTAATTAATAAAACCCTTATCTGCATCCCAGGATGGAGTTAAAAGTGTGTCACACTCAATTAATTTCTTCAATACGACACCCTGTCTTGTGAGAAATTGAGCCTGCACACTCGAAGCACACGCATTCACATAGACACGCATATAAACAAGCATCCATTAACACATGTCAACACAGCCACACGCTTGCACGTGTTTACAAATTTTGCACACCATTTGACAGGCTTCTTAAAAAAAAAAGAAAAACATTGATACATACAGTAAATAGACACACACACACACACTCTGCCAGTCCTCATTGAGAAGACAGATCTCTTGAGCTGTAGCCGACGTCATGTACTTAGCGTGTCATACAGATGTCACAGCGATGCTGCTCAGATTGCCACTGAGCGCAGTCAAGTATGAATGGCAGAGCCTGCAATGAATTCCTCCGTCTGCCACAGTCAGTGGACCGTCTTACGCCCCCACAACCCCCAAAATGACTTACTGAGATAAGTGGCTTTTACAGGGTGTGTGTGTGTGTGTGTGTGTGTGTGTGTGTGTGTGTGTGTGTGGTTGTGTTTGTGTGTGTGTGTGTGTGTGTGGTTGTGTGTGTGTGTGTGTGTGTGTGTGTGTTGTGTGTGTGTGTGTGTGTGTGTCTCCTTGGCTGTTAAGAGGCTATATTACACGCCTGGTGATAAAAAAGATGTCACATTGTTCATTTTTGTACAAGATGAAAAACAAGAGGAGCACCACGTTGTGTCATGTTAGAAAAGCTGTGTGCTTAATATTTGTGTGAGAGACAGAATAAGTGAGAGGGAGACAGGAAATTAGTAAATCCAAGAAACATTTTTCACCACTCCTAAGTGGCTTGAAGTTCTCTTGAGCACTTAAATTCGACACTGAAATTCATCTGTATTCAGAGGGACCCATTAACTTATTCATGCTGTAGAGCTGCCACAAGGCTCATTTCCCTGGCATTTGCACGCCTCCTTCTTTAAAAACTATTTCAAATTCTGATAAATGATTGCCCTGGCAGTGCCAGACAAATTACTCTCAGAAGAACCAGTGAAAAAACAAAACGATAACACAAATAATGCTGGATGCACAAATAATGCTTGATGCTAGGGAAAACACTTCCTTCCCTGCCATGGCTCTTGGCATGCAGACAGGTGCGGTTCAATGACACTGTAATAGGAGCTAATGAACCAGTCATTGGGGGAGATTATGTGCTAGATGTGGTGTAATATTGATGACAGAGGTGCAGGTAGCCACAACAACGTATCAGACCACCCATCACATCCCCTAACCCCCAGAGGGTGGAAGAGACCAATTAATTACTGACTGTTAGTTCAATGGCAATTAGCCATTGTAAGCAGGTATCCACTCCACACCGCTAGTTTCTACTTCACATTGCCTCTATCCAAACCTCCAAGAGGAAAATGATCTGAGCTGCACTTGAATGAGCCACTCGGAAAAATAATGTAAGCATCGGCTGAATTTCTAGAGCAGAGAACGGAGAGAGAGAGAAACTAAGTGTGAGACATGGGCAATCCCAAAGGTAATGAGAGTAGATCTTAAGGTGGAAAAAAAGCAAACAAAGCTATTTATTCATCCCTTGGCAGAGCGACGGTGGAAACGATGCCGTGGAAGTTTACTGTAGCATTTAGATACATCACAGAGAAATATCTGTGGCATAACATAATTAAATCCCACTGTTGTTGTCTTTTGTTGTGGGTTATAAAACTCATCCTGTGTTTATGTGAGAGATTATGAACCAGTGCCGTTGTTGGCTTCCAAAAGCAGAGACAAAGAAGCAGCTCAAACAGATGGCGTCTTTTGTCAACAGGAACTCACACTTGTCCCACTTTAACCTCAACCAGATCTGTGGTAATGAGACACAGCATGCATTACAAATGTCAAAAGATGCTTTTTGTGGGTTCAGTGAGTTCACTATTGAATAGAAATCTATGATTTACTACTGGATATCCAAATCTGCTGGTAAAATACCTACTGTGTGTGTCACATTAGATTATATTAAGAATATCTGGGCATCAGTCCCAGATAGGGAGCTAATTAATGCAAGGATAGGGAAGAACATCAGCGTAGATCTTTAAATATTTAAAGTGACTTAAAAAAAACAAGTCCAATATTCATAAAAAAATATAATTTTTATTAAATTCACCAAAATTATATCTATTAATATGGCACCATCATTGTCTAAGGTGTCACTAAAAACAGACTAGTAGGCCAAACAGGTCTAAGGGTCAATTATATTGCGGTTGTACACCAGAACTCTGTGTAAAAATGCAAAACTACCCCATTTCCTTATTGTAAATCCTGAAAAGATATCTGATATATAACATCAGGTATGTTTGCATGGATGAATACAGGGCTGTAGTCAAGAAAAGTCCAAGTGTCCAAGTACTGTTGAGTCAATGCCTGGGTCCAGATGATAGAACTCTTTGTAGATTCACGGCAACAACTGTGTGTACGCACATGGATGGAAATATGCATATGTATTCTATTGTCAGATTTACAAATACATACGTACCCATGGATCTTTTCTTTTTCTCACCTGTGGCCGCCCTGTCTGTGATGACTGAGTCACAGACCTGTTTGAACCTTCTCTCCTGTGGACGCAGTTTTCTCTTTGAGGCTCCATGAGCCCAGCCTCCGATCATCTGGTTGAGTCAGAGCATGAAGGACTTCATTAATCCTCCACAGAGAGCTCCCAGGTGTTGGTTTCAACAGGAGGAGGTGAAACACAGGCTGTTTCTCTGTGTCTCACAGCTGTCCACAGAGCAAAGCGATGCAAAAGTAGAGTAATGACTACGGAAGTCCACACAAAGCGACAGAATTTACATTTGATTTACTTTTGTGAAAACGCCTGCTGCATGACCGTGGACTACATTAATGAGAAAAGGTTTCAATTGGCTCAGATGGCCACATTGACTATTCATTTTTAGATCAGAAGCAGAAAGGAAAACCAGTCGTTGCCCTCAATGGCCTGCAGATAGTGTAACACAGACTGCACTATTTTTCCAGCTCGACTATTAAATATTAAGAGGACTTCACATTAGACAGCTGATCCTTTTGGAAGGTAATCTGAATCCTTAAAAGTTCCTTGTTGCTCAGTGAGAATCGAGATGTGTTGACTCAAAATATTCTTTTACAGTTGGTCCTGATAAATCTGTAGATGCGACGGGCAACCCTAAGAGTGGGTTACATCAACATATGTATCACTTATATGATGTATAAAAGTGTTCATTTAGAAGGAGGGGAAGGACACTAAGAGTCCACAGGCACGCTAGCAGCTCTGTGAGGACAGACACACAGACACAGCCATGTCAGTAGTGTGGCTACAAATGAGAGAGAAAGGGAGAAAGTTTTTCTATGTAGAAGAGCTCTTTATGTATCAAACTCTCCCTCTGAAGACAGTAAGTTGACATGACAATGAAAGAAAATAAAGCAGTAGGTACATTTGAATCTTCCCAGAGGCTGACTGATGGTGTGTGACTGAGGGGAATCCTCAGAAATAAAGTCAGAGCATTGTTTTGAATTGATCAGTTACATTATTCACCTCTAATTTATTGCCATCCGTTGAATTCTGACACAGCAATTTTTATTTCATAACAGAACAATGAATGGAGGATATTGGTTGATTGGACATTCAGAAAGCTTCGGTAGTGAAAAAGGAAGAAGAAAGACTGAAAGAGGCAGAGAGATGGAGAAAAAGATAGATCGATTGCTTGTATATTAACTCAGTTCTGCTATTTCAAACAGAATTAGTTTTGCGTCTTCCCAAAAAGCATCAGAATATAAAACCTTTCTGTATTGATCTCATGTCTACACCGCATGTGCTGTTGGTTTATTTGATCTCCCATAATCTGCTGTTATATTAAAAGCAGCTGAGTGTAATTACCATAACGACCATATGAGTGAATAATGGCTACATGTTTAGTGCTGAGTGTACATGTGGTTTGCCTGTAACGACAAGATACTCTTTATCCTGCAGACCCATTTGGCAGCATGTCTTCTTATGAAGCCACTTCCACATGTCTGTGTGAGTGTGTTTCAAGCTATAAGTGTGTGTGTATGCTGTGTTTGAGCTGAGTGCCATCCTGATGTATCTGGGCCGGCCACCTGTCTGAGCGGCTGACACGGGCGTTTTCTAATCTGACAGGTAATCTGCCCCGCAGACACAGTGACAAACGACTCCCAGCGGCACCCCCAACCCCCACCCCCTGCTCTCAGGCCGAGACTGAATCAGTCACACGGACAAATCAGCCCTCAGGTACGCAAAAACTAGTAGACACTTGATGGTGTAGCTACAGTAGGAAACGTGTATACACTGTGCAGCCTCTGAAGGCCTATTTAATGTGCAGATAAATGCCCCTCCTGATAATAGCCTTATTATGGAAGAAGGTAGATCCAATATGATTATATGCAGTATGTTTGATTTACTATATTGCTCAAGTGAGAGAGGGAGAGTAGAGATTGAAAGAAAATATTCCCTTGAGATATTCGATGTAATCTCTAATTGGATATTTACAGGCATTAGGTTTGTGATATAAGAATGAGCAGCTCAACAGAAGCCCGTTTCACTCGGGACTTTATCCTCTTTCAATCCATCTTACTGTGGTCACTTCAGCTAGCTGTCCAAGCATTACTTATCCTTCCGGAATTTTTTCGCGAAACAATGATCTACCTTAGCTGTGTGACTGAGGACCGAGAGCTTAAGCAAACAAAGTGCATCTCCTTGCAGCGCATGACTGAGTACCTGTGGACAGCCTTGGTGGGACTCCTTGGAGAGAGAAGAGAAGCTATCTCTTGTAAAGAAAATTGAACAAGGGAGCTAGCGTTTCTAAATTTACTATGCAAAGGTAAATTGCCCAAGGGGCGAGCAAGCACCAGCACAAGTTCATTCTCCCAATTATAAAGTGACTCGCCAAACACAATCCTCCTGCAATTGTTAGTTACAAATCGCTTGGGGTAGCTTTGGAATATTTGAAAGAAACTGCTAAATATTGTGGTTTTCGTGCAACACCTGCGGGTTAAGACAACATTTTGATTAATGGTTAATATCTAGATTGAAAATGTTTTATTATGTGGACCGCAACAGTCCTGCAGAATAATGAACAAAATGTAAAGGACATAGAATCGGACTACGGCGCATTGGTGCTGTTTTTCAAATTCAGCAACAGCTATGAACAGCTGGAGGGCCTTATTGGCACTGTGGTTAGATATTACTAAACTAGGTCCGTATGCTTACTCCCACTCTCACTGTGTTAAATATAATACCAACAATACATCTTCCAGTATAAGTATGCAGACAGTCCGCTGCTGAATGGAGTAGTGGAGTGTGTGATTGCTTCAGTGCAAAGCAAAATGCCTCACAAAATACTGTGAAATGAGCATCAACTTGAAGCACAGATTACATGTTGTGGACATGATTAATACTGTGAACGTGAATATACGTGAATACTGTTTTGCTCCTCACAAAAAGCATAAGTAACCATGCACACACCATTTTCTAGTTCAAGGTAACCTTTTCAGCTAACATATTTCAAGCTAAAGTCAGATTTGGTTTGCTGTAGGTTCTAGAATATAGCATTTCTCAATACATGTATATCGTGATTTTAGTTGTATAAAGCAGGGAATTGGGAAATATGGATAGGGGGACAACATTTTCCGAATTGGGCCACTCATCCAATGCTCCAGATTAACTTTTTTCATCATCGTTCAGAAAAATAATTTCAGTGTTAATTTCAATTTAAGTCAGTGTTAACCGTCAAAAATTGTAATTGTTATCCTATTACTTTGTTATTGTCATTTATAGTGGTTATTTGAATAAAAACACACAATTCAAATGATAAGGGAATAAATGATTGTTTTTAAATATTTGTTTTGATTCCAAAAAAATCTTGCCATTAGTATTTTTATTTATGTTAATAGTCTGCTTAGAGGTAGTGTTAGAAAGTTAAATGCGTAATTCAGCTAAAACTGAAAATTCCCTCTGTAATATCTATTTTATGTTGTTGATAAAAAAAAATCTCCTTCAAACTACTGTATTCATTCAAGTTTGTTGCCAAAAACTACATTTTACAAGATTGCATTTGAACACAATATGACAACATTATCGTGTAGCACAGTGTAGCATTGTCACCATAGACGGCCCCCTGACGGTGTGCTTTGTGTGAAGTACAGACAGTAAAAATGCTATTTATACCATTTCTCAAGATTTACTTAAGAACACCCTCTTATTTATGCCAAACAATCAGCTTTCAAAGTCAAGAGCAAACACCGGCACACAGCTACTGGCTATGTGAAACAGCACTAAACAGCCTGCTTGGATTTGGTGAGAAAAAGGCCCCTAGAAAATGATCATTTTAAATGAATTGCTTTGATCCATTGTTTTGTCTTTTAATTTCCTGTCTACACTAGAAGTGGGAAAATGTCGTGTTGTGTGATTGTACATCTGGGGCAAGATGGATAAAACTCTGCAAGGCAAGTGTCGTCTCAGGTCGCTCACCGCTTGCTGTCGGCTCTGCTGCCTCACCTGGACCCGCCTCAACTCCACCGATGATGCCCATTTTCAGATTAGTCGGTGGCGTCACTGCCAAGATGGCGACACCGGGGAGCTGCACACTTTGAGCTTCAAAATGGCTGTTCTGAAAGGTCTGGGTGATGTAACAGAGACGATGTCCACATTTTATAGTCTAATCTAGTCTGGTATTACTAAGAAACAGTGGGAATAAGGTCAATAGCCATTGGGTGTTTTTTTTTGTTTTTTAAAAGGAGCTCTACTGTAAACACTCCCTCGTATAATCCTTTGATGCTGAATTGTCAGATTAAACAGCGGCTACGTACTGATCACATGATGTAACTGCAGTTGGTGAGAAACCATCATACAAGCAGAAACGGCACAGAGAAATGCAACATGAAAAGCAATTTGTATTTGTCAGAATAAATCCGACTGAACATTTAACAAAGCTGTTGTGCAGCAGGCAGAATGGCATTGTAAAGTCTCTATTGTCATACCTCCTCCTCCTGCTGTATGTGTTTTATCGTGAAGCAACTGCCCAGACAGACAGGTTTAATCCGTCAGTTCATTTATGAAGAAGCCATTACCAAATGTGGGCCTGCTGTAGCAGCTACGCCTCTCCCGTCCCTAAATCTTTTCAGCTTTGCTCTGCAAAGGCTTCTCGTTTCAGAGTGCATTGCTCTGCCATTCTCTCAATAAACACAGACATGGCACAAGAAAATGCGACTGGTGACTATCTGATCAAATGTAGCAATACAGCCTGGGCTGAATTAGCAGCCATTATTATAGTAAAGAGCATTCCCAAGTGTTACAAGTGTTTGGGCAGGATCAGCCCTATGTTCTGACGAAGAAGCCTTAAATATTCTTGCCTCCTCTATTGGCTTTGTAAGATTGGTTATTTTCATTTTTTTTACATACAGTATATGGCGAGAATATGCAAGCAAATGAGGCAGGGAAATTAGAAGAGAGGGAAGCCAAAGTGGTTCCAGGTGGTGCACTGTGATTTTAACAGGGGTGGAATAATTGGATCTATTATGAAATCATAAAAGATTCATTATAGCCGCTATGCAGGAAATGGGATGAGAGCGATGCTGTTTGTTCTGTGTGGTATGGACGTGCAAATCAGGCGGCTCAGACAGGAGGACGTGTAACTCAGTGCTAAGTTGTTACATGACAACTTCGCACTGAGTGATGGTAAATAAATCCTAACTGTCTCATTGCCATTTATTTTTTAGTTATGTATTATGTTTATCTTAAGCTCATATAGGCAAGATTTGTATAGAATGGATTGCATCTGGATGGTAAAAGTCCCATTTTGACAGTATTAAACCTACCTATATAATAAAATGTTGGTCAAAATCAAACATGAGCAGAGCTCTTTGTGCCAGCAGATATTCGAGAGTTTGAAGAGCTGTGCAAGCCAGCAGTAGTTGTCTGGGTGGGGTCAGTGCTGGGCTCATCTGTATTGGGTTTCTGCCTGATTCACTTGTCAAAACTACTTAGATGGACAAACATTGAATCCCAGATTCCTGTTGTCGTTGCAACATCTTGAAATTATGAGGAGAAGGAAATTGTGAAAACAGGCATTCATCAGCATCACAGGCTATAAAAGACTGTTCTGTCTAATAAAGCAGAAACAGAACCCCCCTTCCACATCCAGCATGATGTGCTACAAAGCTCTTGTGCTTTGGTTTGCTTCATAATGATTGGTTCGATTCACCAAACCTTCCTTCATGTCATAGTTACCAGTTGCTGAACACACACACACATACTGAACAAGATTAGGATAATATATGAATATCTAGCATCTGTGGATTGTGAAGAATTTATGAAATCTAATTAAGTCTTGTCGGTTTAATAGGCATAGGGTATGTTCATCATTAGGAGACTCATCACATATTAATTAGCGACCTAATTGTGTGTCTTCCTTCCAGCTTTGGTCCAAAAAAAGCTTTTATATTAAAATAAAAAAACTGCACTGCTTTCATCTATACAGTACCTTATGGGTTGCATGTTGAAATGACGGGTTGTTATAATGGTGTACTGTACCTTTAGGCGCTGTGCATTACGCTTCGCCTGGTTGCTGCTGACTGCAGCACTGAGCCCTCCGGTACCTGATTTTCTGAATCATCAAGCAGTATTAGACACAAACAGGAAATGGAAGCAGATGCTATCAAACTGAGTGTGCTTAGCTGTTAATGTATGTACATGTGCTGTGTGTATCATATATATATATATATATATATATATAGTAAAGAAATGTTACTGAATGTTGGTAAATCTCTCAGTTAACTATTATTTCACTCCACTTCTGAAGTAATGTTTTTGAACATTCACATTATAATCTTCTGTTACGACACAATGCAACACTCCTCATTGTTGTGTTCACAGTATTACATTTGACAACTGGCCAATATCTGTGCTCCCACTGTGAAACAAACAAATGGTTATGAATAAAACTGCTGATTCCTGCAGAGGTGGGGGGTTGATATGGGATATTGTTCATGTGAAACAACCTTTAAATCTTGCCTTTAAGGCCAGAAAGCTGTACACATACGGGGCGCCCCACACTCCCCTGTGGCTCATTGATTTCCCAAGTTCCCTTGAGCTACGCTGCATTCAAAGTACTTAAATATGTTCAAGCTTTTTCTGTAATCTCATCACTTTGTGCACTGTTTGTAGCTGTAATTTTATAATCCTCACTGCAAAAAGGGCATTTCTAATTCTAGTCAAGATATATTTTAGAATGAAAAAATCTTATTTTCTAATCCAAGATAAAAGCTCTTGTCAAGCACTATTTGTATAATACTATAGACCTTTACGTGGTCTTGATTTCTGCTGAGAAAGCCTTTTTTGTCTTTTCTTGAATTGGTTAAAGGTCTGATGCCTAGACCGTATGTAACCCTAACCCATCTTGATTCCCCCGAAATAACGACATTAGCCGCAAGCTAGCCAGAAATGGATGCATGTGTGTCTCCCTATGCATTTGTGTTCAGATCAGGCGGAACATTTTGCTCAAGTTGCAACTTTTTCAAATTGCGTTGCTGCATCTTAATCTGTAGCTACTTCCATTGACTTTAAAAAAAAAAAAGTAAAATGTTCATTCTGCCTGGACATAAGGTCAGTACACTCTTACTGTAAGGTTGCATTTAAGTTCTAATTTGGTTTTTCTACTTTACTGTTTTTGATTTAGATTTTTTCTATGTAGTATTGGAACATGTTGAACCCTCTGAACAGCTTTCTATCTTACTTATTAGCTGTATCAAGAATGCATATCAGACAAATATTGAAGGCAACTTTCTTAAAGCAATGAGGCTGAAAACTCTGAAAAGTCTGAAGTTCCTCGAGACTTGATTAGATTGCCACCACTATGATCCAGCAGGATTGTGTCTGTCAAATGTAAGCACCAGGAATTAAGTGGGTGAAAAATGTCCATTCAGTATGAGTGCAAAACCTCCCTCAGTGTGGAGTAAGAGGATTATCTACATGACACCTTTTTAGTATTTACAGATTTCACAAAGCATTTGACATATGAACGAAACAGCCGTTGTTTTCACAGAGAGTGTGTGAATCCTATTCATTTAGTGGACGTCTGAAAGCGGGAGGTGGAATCCCTGCAGCACTGGGACCATGTAGATGTACTGTTGTTGTATCTGAGTGGTATTCACACAACATTTGTTTTCTTCCCCTCCATATGATATTATTGCATGAGCTGTAGGACAACACATGAACCTTTAGCTCCAGCTCGGCAGGCTACATGATTTTACAGCCTAATGTAAACAATAACTTTGATGTGGCAGTGGTAGTATAAATAATGCATTTCATGAATGAATGCGCAGGGGATTGCGAAAGGTCAGGGAGAGTTTACACAGCAATATGTGGCAGATGGAGGGCAAAAAGCAAGAGTGAATAATTTAAAAGGGGAACTGACAGTGTAGTGACAGAAGGACAATTCAGAATTAATCCAGTTTACCAACCTCGTCTGCCAGCATATCTCACACGTCTTCAAGGACCCATGAGCAAAACTCAATTTGATTTAGCCTTCTGTCAACTTTGTTAAATTCGATGTAGCTCAATATATATCAGACACACAGCTGCTGATGTAGTGAATGGTTTGCATAATAGCTGCTTATGCAAACCACGGAGCGACGAAAGCTAATGCGACATCAATAGCAGTAAATGTAATAATTGAACCAGCCTGCCATTGAGCTGCCAAACAGTTATCAGACAAGCACAATCACCACTTGATAGCAGAATTGTGACACCAAATTCCCCATTGATTTCCACTGACATACCATTCATACTGTGAAGAAGCAAAGCTGTCTGTCGTGCAATTAAATCTGTAGCAGCTCATCGATTCTCCTCGCTGGCAGAGAGGCTGCACAAGAATAACCGTGCTTTCTTTCTCCTTTCACATTACGCAGTATAACAAAACCCCAGCAATACATTTAATATGCCAATCTCCTAATGTGAGCTCATGGTGTTCACTTTCTTCAGGCGTGTGGCTCGTAACATGAAGAGAAAGCTTGTTTGTGCATGTGTAATCTGTCTACATGAGGTTGTACGTGCATGTGTCCTTGTCTGCTTCAGGCTGCGACCGCGTGCCTGTAAGTCTGTTGAAGAATTCTGGACACATGTCAAGTCCTTTCATGTTTTATGAGGGTGACGGCCGAGGGCTTGTTCACAGTGTGAGCTAAAGGCACAACAAGGGCACCTGTCACTTGATAGCACACCTATTGTGCTTTCCTTTCTCCCAGCCATGTTTCTAAGAGAAGCCCTAAAGAGGAACAGAGTGGGTGAGGATGAGGGGACGAGGGGGGGTGGTTGTAAGAGGATGGGGTGAGGGAAGAAAAGAGGAACAGCCTTTTCATCTCTTAACTCTGCTCGCTGCTACTTCAATACTGGCCAGAGTTAATAATTGACAGTAAAAGCTCACCAAAGTGAATGGCGCTATAATTCAGATCCATAGGGTCTCAGGAGTTTTAATGTTAAGTGTTAAGATTCCCTGATGAATGGCTTCAGCTATAGGGTTTCTAAAGTGGATAAAGGCATTCATACTTTAACTGTAGTAGACAACAGTATTTTCTGACCACTAAATGGAGGATTCGATTCCAATCAACTTTTTTTTATAGTCACGCACGTACACGGCACACAGTGAAATTTAAACACGGAATTTCACCCATCCTAGTCCTTGGAGCAGTGGGCAGCTACTATACAGCGCCGAGGGAGCAGTGTGGGGGTCCGTGTCTTGCTCAAGGGCACCTCTCCAGGTACCAGTCTCCACTCTGTATTTGAACCGTTCGGGGATTTGAACAGGAGACCCTCAAGTTATTTTTTCAAGTTATTATTGTAGGCCCATAGGAGGTCAATTTAATCAAAGTAAATTTAGTGATGTTGGATTTAGACTTTGATTGCTGTGAGCAGGATTTGAACCTGCGTGGAAAGACCCCATTGGACTTCGAGTCCATCGCCTCAAGCCTTCGGCCATCACAAAGCCTGACATAAATACTGTCTTTCTGATCGCACCCTACAGAATGATTTACCCTTAGTGATCGCCAAAGTAAATTTACAACTGTTTCATGGTAATTTGAGGAGACCTGTCTGTCTCACTCATGCGGTACATTCTTCATCAGCCTGGCAAAGCCTGTCTGGCTTTTAGCAGACTGTCTCTGTTCTTTAGAGATCATCCGCGACAGACTCCACCAGCCCAGAGTAGAGTATTACTCAGAGTATTACTGGCAGCTTTTTATAACAAATCATTCTGACATTTCACTGACTTACTGACAGCGCCCAAATACTCAGTACAGGCACAGCGCAGATACACCAGCAGAAAAAAAACAAGAAAACAACACCCACGAGAAGCTCTAAGGCTGTCCGGAGGGCAGAGTAACAGCATGGCGTACATCTCATTTCTGAACATGCACGGCAACGCCTGTGTTAATGAACTGATCGACTCCTATACTCCATTTCTGAAGGAGAGTGAAAGCTCCTTAGGCAAAGACTGAACACTTATTAGGAAAAGAAGAAGATGACATTGATAAGACTTTTTTTAACTCACTCTCGGGGCTTTTTAAAATCCCTTGACATGTGTTCTTGTTAGTGCATTAAACACTAACGGCTCTGTGTTATCTGGTAGCCAGAGATACACTGTGATGGTGGAAGCTCATTTGCACACTTTTCCAGTACATTACAGACCCTGAAATATAATATGCAAGCAATGCAGGAGGCTCTTATTTCTGCTGTGAATGCAGATCCCTCACAATTGTAATTCAATCCAGTGCTTTAAAGCCTTTATTGCAAATCATCTGCTTAGCTATTAGGCTGGGTTGTAACTGTGGCATTTATGGTTCATAAACAGTGTTTTGCTTTCAAACACTAAAGATCATTATACACTGTTAAAACCAAGTGTCAGAGCATGTTTTGGCACTGCATTGCTGTAACAATAGATGTTATTTCAAGCCGGTTAGCATAGAAGTTTAATGGCTTTTTTTTTGGATAAATCAAGATTATAGATAAACACCAATTGATGCTCTGCCTTTACATTATGATTACTGTTTTCTGTTGGTAATAGGCTTTAGAGGATTGCACAGTCTCACACCCAAACCTATCATCTAGTCTAGTTCTCACTTTAAATGCATGGCAACTGTAACACCGACACACTACATTGCATTATGCATGCATTATCTCCCAGCATGTCCCCGAGATCATACAAGCACATAACTTTCAACTTCAAGATGCAGGTTAAAGAAGGCAAATGGGCTCTTTGCATCCTCTTTCATCCAGTGAGAAGGATTTATATACATTGACAGCAGCATGTTTATCTTTCTCTCTGTCTCAGTCTCTCATTTTCTCTGAGCTTTTCGTCAGGCTCAGTGCTGTATTGTGGGGGAAGCCTGGCGGCACCAGGATCCGTGTGAGGCTTCACGGGCGTCGACAGGGAGCTCTGAATGATCTCCTGGAAGAAGATTTAAACTCTGAGCTCTTTAATGTGTTTCTGGGGAGGTAGGCAGGTGGGTACACAGGCCCCATCATCTCCCCCCAGAGATAGGTGCCTGAAATGTGAATAAATTAGGAGTGAGGCGCTGTGTTGATGCTCTAGGAGATAACCTGGGAAAGTGGTGAGAGATTCTTCTGCAAATAGTTCCCTGAGGCGTGAGCCATGTGAGCAAAAGCTAACTATTCATCTTTGCACATTTAAACAGGGCATGGTTATGATCTTAGCCTCGGGCGGTGTACTGGTGATTTATTTTCATCTACTTTGCTTTGGGTTATTTTTCCCTTGCCTTTTCGCTCTTTTCGCTCTTTTTCTTCAGGTACATTGCGGCTCTCTAATGCACTCCCAAGATGTCCTGTGTCAATACAGCAGCTATGAAGTTAATAAAATGAAACAAAATTGCTCAGATGCCAAAAGAAAAGATTGACACATCATTTATCTACCAGAACAAAAGCCCAAGCGTCTTATTAAACGACAACCAAAATGCAAATAACCACGAGACTTATCAATAATTCATGAATTGTTCCCATAAGCAACAACGAATCAATAATATTCCCCATCCTTATTCTGATCTCAGGGAGGTGTGTGTTTTTACAGCATTGTTAAACAAAAATAATTATGTTTGCTGTTAGAACAAGTGAAGGAACATGAATAAACCACATAATCTTCCTTTTCTATTGGACCTGAAGAAGATCCCGCAAAGATCCTCTAAAAAAAGTCCAGAATATGTTACACAGAGTTTTAATGAAGAGGAGGTTTCAATTGAAAATTGTAAAGTTCAGGACACCATCCAGACACAAGACTCCCTAAAACCCCTTACGCTGTGCATCCTGGTATTCATCCTCCTCTTAACAGACACTTTTATGTACTTTTCAGTGTCATTATCATCCCTGTCATCATCCCACCAGCATCCTGTCCTCAAAGTCAGTAGCTTTTTGATTGAGATCAGCTTGCCCAGCAGTAACACTGCAGCTTAATATTAGCAGGGTGATGTTGTCAGAGCCATATGCTTCAGATGCCTCACCTAGAGCTGTGCAGATGTTTAGTATGCATGAGCTTGCGATGGAAGACGGATAGCCGTCTGCCTCGGGTCTTTTAGCTTTTAGAGCCTCCTCCTCCTCCTCCTCCTCCTCCTCCTCCTCCTCCTCTGTGTCCCTATCATCCCTAATGATTCACTCAGGACCTGATCTGAAAATCAAATCCCAATGCAAGGTTTGGAATATGTCATTAAACAAGCAACAACACATTATGCCCAGGGTCAGTCAAAGCCATTAGTGGAATTGGATCAGTTTTTAGGTTCATTACCTCTGTGTGAATTGAATAGCCTCAATGGAGCATTTTGCTCTCCAGACTGCTGCTGTTTAGGCCAGGCAGCACAGGTGCTTTGCCCTATTGAATACATACTGCACTACACAAATGATTTACACAAAGCTTACTAATTGATTGGATTAGTGGTCTAGACTTCTCCTTGAGAAGCCTTAGAGGACTACTACTCAATTACTGTACATGACTGCGAGGCAATAAATATAGATAAATTACACAATAGCGTTCAAAATCTTCTCATCACACTGAAAATTCTGAAAAGCCAAACAGTATGATTTTCAAAGTCTTCCCAGCTGAGGCTGAGGTTTCTAGATCAATGTCATGTGTATGTTCTCTTATATTCAAAATTAATAATATCCACTAACTCAACGTAAGATAATAAAGATTAAATATACATTATATAGACGCACTGTATGACATAGAGGTGACACATTTTTTTAAGGTCTATGCTTAAAAGCACGATGCTGCAGAACTAAAATATATTGTATTTTTCATTCCGCACATTATTTTTTGTCAACCTGCCACCTACATTACCCACAATGCAAATCTACCACCAACAGGTTGGTCAGAGATTTGGGTGTGGTTTGCTAGTAGCAGCTAATGTAGCCTAGAGCTGCTCGCCTCGAGCAGAGATGAGGAGCGAGCTACAGAGGTCTGTTAAACTCACTTCTTTCTTACTCCACAACCCCAGATTATTTTCCTTTTCAAGCGTATAGTCTTCAGACACCACCTTTTTTTTTTTTTGAGACAATTTATCACACTTTTTACAGCACCGTCTGGAGCCACAAAAGGCTTTGTACAACTGTTTTCATATATGCAGTACTGCTCCCCAAGACCTGTTAAAAGACTTTGAAGTGTGAAATCAATGGAGTTCCCCTTTAATGTTTTGTCGTGAATGAGGAAACGTTATTACTGAATAAGGTGTTGAATCAAAAACAATTTAATCATGTCAGACCTTGAAAGAATACTGGTCTCAAACAGCTGCAGTTCAAACTCAGTTTAATTTTTTATGTGAAACAATGGCAGATAATACAGAAGCATTAGACTATTGTAGGGAAAACTAATAAATTTCACGAAAGTCATAAAAACACTAAAGTCATGTTTAGTACTATTCTGCAGGTTTTACTCTTAAAGCACTAAAGATACTATCAACACTGTCACATTTTAAGTCATGCATTTGTTAAATTGTAACAACGTTGATTAAAAGAGTAACATCATTCAAAAGTGGATTCAGGGTCTGACAATCCCAGAACTCTGTAATCCCTGTGATTGGCCACGAAGCATCTTCTGTGCGGGCAGAGCGAAACTTTCAAACATTGTCTTATCTGAGAAACCAGGCTTTTGTCTTTCTGCTGTTTGCCTTGCTTGCCCTTTTTTTGCTTTTACCTTTCTGTTTTTGGTGGAAGCTTGCTTTTTAATACTCTGAAGATGTGATTCGAAAACAATAGGAGGTGAAACCTCAACATCAATGAATAAAGAATCAAACTAGGAGAGCTTAAACCAGGAGCTCTCTTCCAAACCGGCACCAGCCAATTTACTCGTCATTACATCTTCTCCCCCCTGCACATTTTATTCCCTTCTTCACAAAAAGCCACCCCAGGAAGCAAGCAAGTAGAAGAAAAATACATAAATATGTCTGTCAAGGATTTGACCAAATCCTGACCGCAACTATTTGTACCTGCTGTTAGAGTTTCATATTTTGGAAATACACTTATGCACTTTCTTGCCAAGAGTTAAATGGGTAGATTGATACCACTCAGAAATCTGTACACTATACTGTATGTGAAGCTACTGCTAGCAGCCAGTTAGCTTGGACTGGAAAAAGTGGGGAAATGGCCTGGCTCTAACTATTTCTTGGTCTGGCGCATTGTCGTACATGTAATTAGTGAGCTCTAAAGGTGCTGGTACCTGGTAGGCTGGTTTTGTTACCTTGGGACAAAGCCAGGCTAGCTGCTACCTCCGGTTTCCAGTCTTTATCCTAAGCTAAGCTAACTTGCTGCTGGTGGTAGCTTTAGAAATATACTACAGTCTTGAGAATCGTTGGCCAAGTCTCGACAATAATGCAAATATGCTTATTTCCCAAAATGTAAAACTACTTCTTTAATTACTTTACCCTCTGTCACCTAACCCAGTGTGTTCGGTGAATCTCGCCAACAAAACTTTCGAACTGTTAGACACTTGTGACATCAATGGTTTGGAGCTTTCAAGTCGATGAAGGCAATTTCACATTCTTCACATTGGCTCATAAAGCAGCCGTCAAGAGTGTGACTCGCTCAGTTGAAAATTGAAAACGGTAGTGCTAATGTTATGAGGCTAAGAATCTTGAGTATTTGATCTTTCATAAAACAGTTCAAGAATAGACGAGGGATGTAGCTGTCATTTCAGTGCTCGCATGTCTGTGTTCTGGGTTACAGATTATCTTCATTGTTGCAGTTACGAAGATATGTATCCCATATAAAATGACATTTATACAGACCCATAAACAATCATACAGAGAATCCCTGCTCAAGTCAGCTGACAGTATCTCAGGTATTTTACTCAAGTGTCTTGTACAGTGCCCTGGAAAACACATGTATTGATAATAGTATATACTAGCTAAATGCACCAATAAAGCTATATCAAAAACTATATGTAGAAAATATTTTTTTAAAATACTGCAAACCCTAAGGGGCTATATTCAAGCACATTGTTGCACCATTCGGTTGCTTCTTTCAGGCATATTGCATCATATGTGCTTTATCACACAGATAGCGTTGCTTCTTTTATGTATGCTCTTCTGTGCACATTTCTGCTGGGAGAGGTAACTAGTGAGAAAGTTCTACAGACAGCCAAAAGCAAAACTCGACAACACTCGGAGGGAACTGTTGGTTCCGAAATGGAAAACAAGATTAAGATTTTAGTCTGCAGCATTTTGCTCCCGACGAAAACCTCTGATATGATGCAGTCAGATTGTGTCCTGATGCAGGTTCCATTGTATTTTGGAAATCGTCCCAAAGGACTTTCTTTTTTGGGATTTCTTTCAAAAAGTGGAGGCAAAGAGTGTTTGGGGGGGAGAGAGATATGTGGATACAGGCCCAGCTACACAGAACTACTATCTCGTCACAGTAAATGTATGCAAAGCTATTCATGCGCTGCAACTCTACTGATCCATGCAGATGCACAGGCACATTTACAGACGCATCAGTCTGGAAATACCAGCTTGACAAGCTTACATGAGATGTTTATTGACGATTACTTTCCAAAGTGTTAATTCCGGTAAACACGCCGCCAAGGGGATACCCAAGCTTCTGGGTTTATTTGGTGCTTTCTGTATTCAACCAGAATAAATAATAATGTAGATGTGTGCAAAACGACGGAAAACTACGTCTGCTGGCTGGACAGTTTGGCAACACGTGCGCTGTTATGGTTTAGCTCAACATGACTTTGAGTCAACATAATGGGATTTCTGTTGTCATTCTCTACGGGATATAATGAGTCATTTCTCCTCAGGAAAAAATGAGGTAACATTTGGCTGTGTTTGTTTGATGAATCAACTTCTGGCTTTTGAAAGTGGAATGAACAGGATAACAACATCTTAAACAATAGACAGCAGTGAACATCAGGAGGCCAGAGGCTCCTGGTGGGATTGTCGTTTTAGTTGTTTCTGTTCTTTCAGTAGTGAAGTAGAATCAGTTTTCTGTGAATGTTTTTATTGTGGTGTTGGCCTCTACCTTTTTACCTTGTACTTTGTGGTAAAGTAAAGAGCTGGAGGGTATAAATTATAGTGCTTGCTCACTCATCACTATGGTTACCGGCTAGCAGTGTGGCTCTAGGGATGGCTGGGTCTGTTGGTCGGTCAGTTCACCACTTTGGTCCAGACTGAAATATCTCAACTACTGGATGGAGTGCCATGAAAACCTGTGCCCAGAGGACGAATCGTAGTGACTCTGGTGATCTCTTTTCCTTTTGCACTATCATCAGGCTGACATTTTTGGTTTTAAATAAAACATCTCTGCAACTATTGGATTGGTGCCATGAAACTCTGTGCAAACTTTCATGTCCCCACACGACACATTTTTAATAACTTTGGTAAACTTGTAATTTATCATCTAGCGAATCATCAGATAAACATTTGAATTTGTCCAGTAATATGAAAGAAGCTGGAAAGAAGTATTCAGATCTACCTAAATAAAGTAATAATACCATACATTACATACCATACATACCTTCAAAACCTTGCTGAAGTAAAAGTATGTAAAATATAGTTAAAGTAGAAAAAGAAAGCTGTCAGACACATGTAGTGGAGTAGAAAGTACAACATTTACCTCTGGGATGCAGTGGAGAAGAAATATAAAGTTGCAAAAAATGGAAATACTCAGAAAAATGGAAAGTAAAGTATAAGTACAGTAGATTACTTGAGTGAATGTACTTTTTTTGTTTATGACTGAATACATGCAAAACAAATAAATTCTCATCAGCCTCAGCTGTGTTAAGTGCTTATTCGCCAATGTTAGCATGTTAACACGTTAAGCTAAGATTGTGAACCAGCTAAACATTACTTACTAAACATCAACATTGTCCCTTTTTGGTCGCATAGGAAAATGTATTTTTGTGCCCTTAAGCCTCACAATACCTGCAATTCTGACCACAGTCTCCACTGTGGCAAAATGTTTAACTGTCTTCATGATGCAGTTATTTACTGCACCTCACTTCTCCTGTCTCCTGTAATCACTCTATGTTAAAAAAGTGCTGTTACAGGCCGACAATTTCCTGTGGTTTGCTGCTCTGCAGGAAACTAGATAGAATGCCTCGAGATTAAACGATGTAATGAGTTATTATGTGTGTGTGTGTGTGTAGCTCAGCTGTATGCTAATCTCATCTTTTATCTAGTTTATGTCTTCTATGCTATGACTGCTGACATTTATCTCTAGTTTATCTTTCATTCTCGCAGCACTCGCAGTTTCCAGGGTCAACATCTTCTCCATTCTTTTCCTTGATGAAGGGCAAAAAGTGTTGTCAGCTTCACTCTATCAAAGAAGAGGTCACTACTCGGAAAAGACGAGGGCAACAGCCACCTTTTCATTCAGCTCCCAGCTGGTTGTTGACATGAATCAGAGCATGAGCTCAGCAAAAAAAGGACAGGCACTAAGCACACACATGGCTAGCTTGGCAGGGACGCACGCAGTGGTGGTTCTTGTGTAGTGTTTCTGAAAATGTTTGACTGCCCCGATGACATGCTATGCAACACTGAGTTGTCAAATAAATGGTTCCCTGTGAAGTGCGTTAAAAGAATCTGTTTCTACTTGTGTGTTATGTTGAAATTCCCCCATTGTGCTTTGCCGAATATATTTTTTGTAAGCCTTCAACTCCCAAACAAAGCTCCAGCTTTGACATCTCTAAAGATGCTATTCTTCTTCTTCTCTTCCAAAGTGATGCAACATCTACCAACAATATGCATGAGCTTCGTTATGCGGAGAAACCTGGCCTCCTTCCTGCTGCTTTGTTTCCTCCTCTGTCACTCCTCCCACCTTTCTCTCTCTGCTGCTATCTTTCTCTGACATAGCTCATTACATTAGCATGGCTGCATGCTAAGCATACACACACAGTACACGTGCACGCACCTGGCTCATTGGAGTATAGCTGTCACGCACAAGGGCGGTGGGCAAAGGTTTGACAGCAGACAGCGGGTTGTTGCTTAACAGACAAGCGGTGAAATGCGTGACAGTGTAATTGCAATGAAGGGATAATTTGACAGCCTCTTGGTTATGATAGCTTGCAATTCTCTCATTCTCCCTGAATCCTTACACTCACTCGGACACACACACACACACACACACACACACACTGCATGCAAACAAGGTGCAGAAGCTGAACCCTTAACAGCATTACCCATGTTTGCGCAGACTTAGTTTGAGGTAAAGCATGTAAAGTCATTTTTCGATGATGTCCGACCTGACATTAAAATCCTCCGTTTTTAGAGGATTATAATCAGCATCAGACATTTCAGCACAGGAGGACCTAATGCTTTTGTGCCATAGTAGTAGATATTATTTTTCAGAGAAAGATTTCAATTCTCATTTCATAGACACTGACAGTGCAATTCATCACTTGCAGGTCTATGCGAATGCCTTATTTAAACAATGCCAGTGCATCCTTGCTCAAGGACTAAAAGAATGAGCACTGCATACCAGCCAAAACTACCTACATTTCATCTTGTTCTTTTTTGTCTCTCTTTCTTAAACAAAATGAAGCCGTCTCGCTTGTGTTTCTGTCTGCACAGGCTCCTGCTCTGCTCAAGGACACGGATGAAACTGAATAAAACATGACTGACATCTTGTCATCCGAGATAGGACGGGCTGAGAACGGGAAGGGAAATAGCTTATGCTTATTTTTTCAGTATGGACATGAAGGTGGGGGTAAAAAAATGTATATGTGCACATAGAGGGAGCCTGGATGTATATTTCAGGGTGCACCAGTGTTGATGTGAAATGATTTTAAGCCACTGTAAGCGCTCGATGTGATAGAGTGAAAAGAGTTCATTACACTTGTCTACCAGCTACCACCCTTCTTTTATCTCACTGATTAGTGGTTTCTTAAGCTTATACATTAAAACTAGATGCTCTGATTACTCAGGCAATTGCCCTGCCTTGTCAGGGCTCTGTTAATAGTAATGCCCGATGTCTTGGTAATCACACTGTAATCTTCTTCTGATCTTAATCCAACACTGATCTTTTCCCTTGTTGATCATTCTTCCCCGTCCATCCACAACTCTTCTATTGCTAATTTCCTCTGGCTCTCTGCTCTTATTCTTCACTCGCTTGTTTATTTTTTTTACATCATAAGATACTTCAGACAGAAAGGCTTTCGCACACTCTCAGTTGAAGTGGCATGATGTAAATCTATGAGGAAGAATTACACTGCATGATGCATTCATAGACACAAACATATGCAGGTTAATGTGTTGTTCACACTAAATCAAAAAGTTCACTTACAGTAGTGAGACCTTTATCAAAAGACATTTACAAGGGAAGTTTTAAAAAGCTATTGCCAGTACAGTACAGTTTTATACTTTTACTTCATGATCAACTATCATGAAGACTGTTGCTATGTCGACTACAACAACCAGTAGGAAAACACATACGCAGTGAATTTAACCTATTTTTATACAGCCATTATCGGGCTTATCCAAATTGATTTGAAAAACAATACATTTAAGTAAATGGTCTACATGTGAGAGTACTAAAAGAAAAACACACTTGTAGCAATGAGCCACATTTGTTTGGGGTTCTATGTTTCTTATTACCATAGATAACAAACATACACTATACATGAATATGACATAGTATACATAGTGCACCTCTCCAAATTAAATATTTCTAGTAACTTGTTTTATCTAAAAATGTGAGTTGGTTCAATTAGCGTTGTGTGACCTAGTTCTTTTGATTTATAATGACAAACCTACTGCTGCCTGACATCGGAACAGACACGTGTGTCAATGAAATGTTTGACAGTTGCGGAATGTGAGTCGTTATGCTCATTTTTTTTGCTTTCATTTAAGTTACACACATCCATATTACAATGCACTGTGTAGAAATTGCAGCTCTTTTCAAACAACATGAAAGTGAAACACTCTCAAAGTGAAATCAGAGCGCTAACTTCCTTCTGCCCACAACTTAGTTACAAACCAAATATTTCTTGGAGAATATGTCCACACTCACAACATGAAACGTTGTTTTACGAAACAGCATCAGCCAGTGCCCCAGAACGACATACAGTATGTTTACGTTAAAGTGACAGCGCCTCCTAGCGGCCATAGTTATTATGACGACTAAAGGAGGACGTCAGGTGATGTTATTATAGATAATACGCCACAAGGGGAAGAGGCGGGTGGAAGAATAGGTCAATAAAACATCAGACTCGTGTTAAAGTCTGAGGTTTTATTGACCTATACGTCCACCCGCCTCTTCCCCTTGTGGCGTATTATCTATAATAACGTCACCTGATGTCCTCCTTTAGTCGACACGAGGGACTGATGATCTGACTAAACATTAACCATAGCGTTGTCGCATCATAAAACTGATTCATTGTGACAAATGATGTCATCCTGCTGATGGGGGCGTCAGATCCGAACACATGTCTATGTGTCATTTCATTCGGAGGACTGGTTTTGCATACATTTATTGTGAGCCCAGCGGAGAATGGAATAGACAGATTGTTTTAGTATCGTTTGTTTCTCTTCAGGATGCAGTGACCTCAGTGTAAAATTCTCCCCCTCTCTGCACTCAGTGGAACCATCAAGCCAAATGTTTGGCTTTGTAAACAGAATGCTGTTGCTCATATTTGTGTAACACTTATAGGTTGTATAATATGCAGTATGTTTTTTTTAATTATAAACCTCTTTATGTAAGTGATAAAATTATTCACTTTTACGACTGCTTGGCTTTGAAATGTGATCACTTAAAGTCTCAGCAACAGCTGTGCTGCTGACCTTACAAGTGAGTCGGAGGCATCTCTTCAACTAGAGCAATTAAAAGAACAGCGGGATATAAATTTCCGTTGGCTCCGATAAATGTGGTTGGGAGAATTAGAATGTGTGCGACTAATGGTATGCTCACAGTATTTAAGCATAGTTCTCATTAATATGTTAAGCAACTGGCGCTAGCTTTGTCTTTAACACTCCATAACAATCCATTGTTCAATGCTGAGCTCAAATGATTCGCCCTCCTTATTGTACATATGGGTGGACATACCCATTGAGATTTCACACAGTTAAAAGGACTTTTACATGGTGTTATAGGATATCAAATGGCTACAGAATAGCCTCTCTGGCTGCAGGGTATTACACAATTCCCCTAGATGATATTCAGTCACAAAGGTAAGAGAGCTGGATTTGGAACTGTAGACAAGTGATTTGATGGAGGCGAATAATCCTCAACATCATTCCTCAGCTATAGTTAATGATGGATGGCTTATTGATAATGTCACACAGGGTTATTCATCCTCTTCAGGGCTGAGATGTGCACGGCTTAAGCCCTGAACTGCACCTTGAATCTGGCAGACAAAAGACAACCTGCAGTATTTCTCCTCTATTTGCCTGCTTGGACCACTTCGCTCTCCATCTGTCACAAGCAGTCTATCAATTTGTTTTGTAGCCTGCCATTCAGAGCACGCTGCTGTTTCCAGCCCTCCTTTCAAATAGTGTTCTAATGTAAGTGTCAAGATGTAGTAAGCTACAATCAATGCTCTCAATGTATTCATTATGCCATACGGGCCCATCAAAGCCTTCAGAAGTATCCCATTACCTCTGGGCCTGTGAGAGGCCTGCCTATAATTACAAGCTGTGTGTGATCATGACCTGCGAGCTCGGAGATGAAGAGCAAAAAGACATGTATACTTTACATAAGATCTGAGGCAGATCGCCATGGCAACCCCTCAATATACTTTTAAGGAGTCACAGCTGCCTAATAGACCTTACTTTGCCATGTCACATAATAATAACATTTGACCTGTGAAAATTAGAAGAAGCCAGACCGTGTGCTAAATGTTAATAGAATTCATTAGAATCACTATTAAAAAGTATTTTGGAGCAGGTTTTCGTGTGGAAATATGTAGGCGCACACACACGTGTATTACAGGAGAAAAAACATGTGCCAACATGATACACCACTGAAGCAAAGAAAATAATGTGAATTGTTTGTTTTTGATGGTTGTACTGTATGTTTCTTTTCCTTCTGAATTAATTAGCGCATTGTCAAGGGATGTCAAACACTTTTCATAAGAGCAATAAGAACTAACTCATTTATCATCTCAAGAAAAAAAAAGATTTTCTTTGATCACAGCGTTCTTGTATGTGTACCTTGTGATGATTACAACTAATAGTAGGTAATTGTCCTGTTTTCCTGTTGCAGTGTCGTGGAGCACAGTCCTCCTTAGCTGAGTTTATTGGCCTGAAATAAAAGTGGGGGACGACAATGTCAGACAAAGGAGAGAGCAAAGATCAATGAATACGATGTGTGCTTTCATAAAGGTATATTACAGACAGAAGGTGCACTGTGCCTTTTTGCTACATCTTGTACGTGTACTGAAGGCTTGCGTTGTTCACTCAACATGTGTATTTATTCAGCATTTTATAAAAACAGTCTGCTATCTCAAGATAATGAATAATGGGTAAGTGATCTCATGATAGTGGACTCAATCATTCTAATATGTCCACTCTTCATTTACTTATGAGAAGAGTTGAAAGGTTTCTTCTTCTGATTGAAGTTAAGAAGGGATTCACACAGAACTGGATTCTAAATAATTCATGTCATGTGCGGCATGAATTGGATCTTTTGCGAGCGGCAGTGGGCATGTAAACAGATGCTGCCAGATAAGCATTCATGCCCTAGAGATGTTGTCCTTTTACACGTACAGCTGTTAATAATATATTATCAAAAGAAACATTTGCGTGAAATAAAACTGTATTTTTCACTTGCTTTGAAATCAGATTTGTGCCGATTCTTGTTTTGCTTGAGTGGGTGTCACTTCCCTGCGCCTTGTTTTCTCACGCTGAAGCCACTACCACGACTGAAGCACTTGCTGTATGGAGAAAAAAACAAAAAAAAAAAACGGGTCAAGGCTCTTGAGGAGACTGCAGCTGCATCGTCAGCCGCTTTAACCTCGTGTGGTGCTTTTAAGCAGATGACACCATGCTCATGAGAGTAATTTTTCATCTGATTTGAGAATTCCACACTTGGTTCTGTGCAAGCGTTGCAATGTCCACCTAGCCGGCAAAAACAAAACCTGTGAGCCGTGTACCAGTTCATTCACACAGACAGCAAGGTCGAAGAAACTTGACTCCCTTACAGAGTAACTCTGAGGTGCCTCACCTTGCAGATAAACAACTGCTTTCTGCCGTGATGGATGAAAGCAAGTGTTTCCTTGCCAGGTTTGGTCTTCACAGGATAACATGATCGCCCGTCAGATTGAAGTCCATCTGATCTGATGACAGGCTCCTCTGATTGATGTATATTTGTTGCTACTTGTGCTTAAACTATTCATGACTACTCTCCCACACCACATGCTTTGGATGTAACAGTTTTATGTAGCATGACAGTGCATCAGTCTGGAACATGCAACATGCAATCAATTCCTTCTTTTGTCTTTGTCCTTTACCGTTTTGCTATTCATTCTTTATCTTAAGAACATGCCTACAGTATGTTTGGAAAATGATAGCTCCCCATCAAGCCTTACTCTTCCGGTTGGCATGCACCATTTAGCCTCATCTGACCTCCATCCCACACAATCCAAATGTAATTGTGTTGAATAGGGGTCAGCCACTTCATATTAGCCAAATGACATTTTACAATTTAGATTCAAATTAATTTGTTATGCCGACAACCACAAATTCCACTGTCTCCCTCCAGCTGACAGCCATTGGCATCCTGCAGCGCTGGAGTTGTAAATACATCACAGAGTTGATATTTATCTCAATAAAAAAAGAAAGTGCACCCTGAGAGTTGCTCATCTAAACTGCAGCACGCAGCAAACCAGGACTGTCGAGAAAGAGATATTTTCAGCAGCTGGCATATGGAGGAGATCGAGGCGGAGGCAGGCCGAGCCAGTACAGATGGAGCTTCTTGTTGTTCACCAACAGCATGCATTCTGCACACTCTCATAGGAATCCGAGTGCAGAGAAATGGCTTGGCATGTAATAAAAGTTTTGCTAATCCGTTTTTAATTGTGGAGGTTTTAGTTGTATGAGTATATAAATAAATCTTTTTTTGGTTCATTTTGATGACTCAAATTTGACAATGAATAATCATAATGACTCCAGTAGCCTATTTAAAACTAGAAAAATGCTTTTGCATCATTTGGACTTTTGAGATGTGCATGTTGTTCGCCGTTGCCACAAAGGACAGAGAGGCAAAACGGGATCATGGTTCCACTGTATTCCACATGTGCTCTCGTTTTGCTGTGACCATCACAACATTGCATGTGGAAACAGGTATGCTCACTGAAAATTATACACAAAGTATGCTTTGGTTCTCTCTTTAGTTATCTTTAAGAACCACAACTTTATTGTGGATTGCACAATGCTTTGTTAGGGAATCGACCGTTTCTTCTTAACAGTAAATGTGTAGCTGAGATTGTATATCGATGCATTTTCCTGTTGAGCTAACATTAGTTTATTCAGTGTGAAAAATATGTAAGTATGTGGCGATGGATGTTGATCACACCACTGTGCTCACTACCGCACTGGTCTGATAAGCATTTTTTCACTTTGTTTCTATTTACATTTTTTTTTAATTTTACATTTAGGCTACTTTAAATGACATACTGTATCATTCTGGCACCAAATAAGATCCTCAGAAGAAGAGTATACTTCAAAGAGATCATCCTTCTGATCCCCATAATCTGTCCAAATCCTTGGGAACAATGCCTCCCCATTATGAAAATATGAAACATGAGCAAAACAAGTTTTATCCCCGGGGGCTCCCTGCTAGTCTGCGATATTTGTGGGACCACAGTTATTGCACGGTCCAATGTTTTTATCACCGATTATTACAGTTTCCCTATTTATGTTACATTGTGTGTTTATGGCCACCTAATGAAACGCAGGACGCTGTAAAAGCACAGTCACCCCTGAGCTTCCATTGTGATGACGCCAGCTCCTTCCGTAATGGACTGCTCCAATAGGTGGGCTAGTAAATTAATGACTGTAAAACGGCTCATCTCCAATAATGCAAGGCAGCAAATTGTTGCAGTAGGAGAGAAATGAGAATCAAAGAGAGCCATAGTGTATTCACCTCCCTTTTCCTGTCACTTTACCACCTCTGCTCATCCATTGCTCCCCACAGGAACCCCCACCTCAAAAGGAAAAAAAAACAGTTCTCGTGTCATTTCGTCTTTTACCATCCACTTCATTTGGAGGCTTACAAATTCTATTAAGGTGATCTTGTGTGCTCGGTTGCTGCAGGGGAGAGAGAGGGGGAGGGGGGGGGGGGAAACAAGCCCCTAATACTAATAAACGAGCTCGACTTTGCCTCCCCTGCCCTGCGAGATGGGAGGGAGGATGGGCTGAGTAATTGGAAAATATCCCTGCCTCCCGTACCAGAAAGACCCTCCTCACACACACCACCACCACTATCCCCTCTCCACGGCTTAACCAACCACTCTATCTCCTGCAAGATGAAATGCACCGTCCTTGCTCTTATTTTAATGTTTTAAAAAAAGAGACACGATTAGTCTGATTTCAGCAGTCTGCATCTGCGTGTGGAGGAGGAGGAAGGGACACCAAGGTGAACAAAAGGACAGAAGATATTATGTGAGACTCTCTGACAGGCAATCTGCAAAGAGGGATCGGGGGAAGAGGGTGCAAAGGTTCAGTGGACATTGGTTGCAGTCTTAGACTCTATGCCCAGGAGTGATAATGGGGCTAATGTCAGTGACAGCCCAACAAAAATCCAAATAGCTATGGAAATAAAGAAACAAAGGATTTATTACCTTGTTGCCATTGTTGATGGAAAAGGGGAAAAAAAAGAGTGTGTTGTTCAAATGTACAGTGCAAGCTTTAGAAATAAGTACAGAAGGCAGAACAAGTGATCCATGTACGAGGAATAATTTACACACCAGGCTGTACGAGAGTGAGACTCTAGCTTTAATTTGTAACCTCCATTATTCATGAGTTTGACATTGTAATAGCAGAAATACTGCAACGCAGCCCTCGACCTCACAGACCCTCCGAAGACCCTGCATGACTTCATTATGTTTGAATTGAAAGCACATGCTTCTACCAGGCCTCGGTTGTACTTAACAAGAGTAAAACAGGCTCAAATCATTCTCTTTTATCTCAAGTGGCCGAACTTGATGTTGAACTTGTCGTCTCATGAATTAGTTAGAGCGGAATGTTTCTGTAATTGAGCTCAAGATGAAGAGATTACTGGGTTTTGTTTGGAGTGCCATGCATATCTGACAACACTGTTAGTTTATTTAAGACATGTTGTTTGATCGTAGGTCGGCTATCATTTTCAATAGTCTGTCTTGTCAGTCAAGGAACCTGTCAGCAGCGTTTTATTTTGGTTCCACATCGCTATAGGTAAACATAGCTGCATGTTGGCTTTGTGTTATTTTCTATTTCAACCTCCTTTTTATATCTTTTCCATGAGATTATATTTGGAAGCGATTTTGGTTTATTTGCACAGATGACAGATATGGAAAATTACAGTTCTTCTCTGAGCCGGCAGGAGGAAAGAAACACAGCTTAAGTGCATCGACTCATCCCACTGGAATAAAAAATACCGGAGTAAAGGACCTCCTCTTCGAGCTGAAACATGCAGTGAAAGGTCATCCTTGGCATTTTAAATGAGGGGGAGTTCATAAAGAGACAATCAGAACAACTGACTTCAAACCCTGGCATGTTTTTAAAGCTGAACACTTCAGCTGTTAAACAGAATACATTGAATACTCTTGTGCTACAGTTCTTAGACTTGTGAGAGAAAACTAGTAGATATTTGTTTGTTCTTCAATAGGCCTTTTTCACAGCAGATTAATGGTGGCTTAGTTCTATTCAAGTACCACAGTAAGCCATAACAGCGAGACAGCATGAACAAAACCAGTCATAATGTACTATTTACACCCGCGCTTTTCCCAGAGGTCTAATTAGTACTTATGTCCTATACTTAAGTAAAAGTACCTGTCCGACAATGTTAAAATACTCTATTAGAAGTAAAACATCTTTATTCTACTTAAGTGAGAGTACAGAGGTATTATCACTTAAATGTACAGTAAAGTATACAAGTACTTGTTAGGCAGAAAAGTGACAGATATATTATTATATATGACATTATTAGATTGTTAATACTGATGCATTGATGTATAAATGACATATTACTGTTGGTTGTGAGATTGTTAATGGGGTAGGAAAGAAGAAACACAAGGTTCTGTAAATACATTTTTTAGACTTTCTATAATAATTTATTTTTCTGTGAAATACTGAATAATTGTACATTGTTTGGGCCTGAACAATTGAAATGAAACCATCAGAGACAATTGGAGGAGAAACATCTCCGGCAAGACCGCTAACAACTCATCTTAAGCACGACAAGGGGCCCCAACCATACTGTGCATTTGTGTACGGGGTCATACGCCAAAAGAAAGTTGGGAGCCACTGGTTGAATTTGTCTGGCAGTGTATTGTATTTCTTGAGCTTATCATATGAAATTGAAACTGAAATGTGGCATGGAGGTCAAGTGTTTAGTAGCAACAATAACTTTCAAATAAATCTAGTGCATTTAAAAAATAATAATATATTAATATTTCCCATATATTCCAATATTTCCCTCTGAAATGTAGTGGAGAAGAAGATAACCAGGGCAGGAAATGGAAATACTAAAGTAAGTACAAATACCTAAAAAATTATCCCAGTGTCAGTCTGATGTTTTCTTATATATGAAAACAATCTCATGAAATGTTTCCTTTCCTTTTTTATATAGAATTTATCATTTTGGTATCCACATAACAAGAGTGAGCCAGCGGAAGAACCATGAGCTAAGAGGATTTTGACAGGCCCCATATATTAAGACCAGTGAGAGTTCTCAGTCCATGCTGTCATTATTACATCTACAAGCCTCAGTCATATTGATCTTTTATGATCAATTACTCAAATTCACAGTTCTGGTTTAAAAACAGTTTCATCTCTACTGAAATGTCCTCTCACATTATTCTTTGGCGCTGCATATGCTGCTTCTTTCTTTAATCTGACAGTGGGGACACGTTGACACTATTCATAATTAAGGTCAGCTCTGAAACAGGGGGCCATGCGCCACAATTTAGCAGTGAACATGCCATGTGCTCGTCATGTATTAACGTGCACTTTAAGGGCATTACCCACTTGTTGATGAATAATAAACCTGCCGCACACGTGCCACTGAAGTCCCCACTATGCCTTTGCTTAATAGCATCAACAAATCATGTTCCTATGCCAAGAGGATATATTAGGAGAGAACAAAGTGACTATCTCTGCACGGTTACAGAGGGGAATATCTATGTAAGGGCTATTGTTCTGCACTCACAGTGCAAGTAATAAGGGCTATTATAGCGCTTGTAGTCAGACCTGTAGGGGGATGAAAATGAGCACATTCTTGTATCAAGAATCTCTTTGTAGCTATAAGTATCCAGCAATTCAACTTGCATTACGCTCATAGTGTCATTACATCCCACTTGAGTCACCTTCCTGACAAGTAGAGATAATAATGATGAAGATGAACACAAATAAGGTAAAAGATGGAAACAGGCAGGTGTGAGATATTATGGGGATGTGTATATTTCTATTTTGTGGATCTGATTCTCTAATTACCACCATCTGCTGTCTGAGTTAAATGCTGAAGAGGAAGAGTGGGAGTGAAGCGTTGCGTTCAGACTTGGCAAATAAAGATAAATAAGTACTGTAACAGGAGACGTGCATTCTGTTTCTTTCCAAGGTAACACTAGTTGCAGAATGGTTGGCCTGTGATTGACTTCTCCCAAGTGCTTCATCCTATTACGAGCTCTTTCAAGCTTGTATGGTATGCATACAAATCTGTTAATCTTTATAAAAGCCTAATTGGATTTGTTGGCTTATTGGAAAATTTTAGGTAAGTGTCTTCTGTTCTCCTTTTCCTCTAGTTTACACAGCATGAACAGGGTAGTACATTTTTTTTTTTCATTGTTGAAAGCAGAGTGATTGACCTTTACCCCCAGTCGCAGATGGGGGTCAAGAGACCATTATTAAAGCTGGTTGCAAAGGATTAGCTTTGTTGTTTTGAGAGTTGTGAAGGTTGGAAGCCATGGTCAGTGGTAATGTTAATAACCTGATAGCTTCACTGTCATCTTTACCTCCATCAAGGAAGGTCATGTTTTCGGCTTGGATTGTTTGACTCTCTGGTTGTCTGTTTGTGAGCAGGATTACGGAAGAACTACTGGCTTTTCATGAAACATGGTGGAAGGTGTGTAGCATGGTGAAAGACTGGAGCGGATCTGAATCACAGGGCGGAAACACAACTTCTTTTTCACCTTTGTTAACATTGCGTGATTGCATTCATGTGGGGTCAGATTAATGGGCAAAAAATTCATTCCAGACTGGGAAAATTCATGCGAACGACCCGTCAAATTGGACAACTCTTAAAGTAAGCATACATGTTGGTACATGACTTGCCGAGTTGATGTCATGTTAGGCAAAAGCATTGGGTTGATTGCACTAAGCAATAACATACAACACATCTTCTTTGTATGTTGTTTCCACATAATGACTTAAATCTCATAAACGCACAAAAGTCGGAAGAGCATGTGAATGCACCATCGGCCTTGCTGGAGGTCTGCGCTCTCCAAGTGCCATTGTAATTGTTTAGTGTTAAATGAAAATGTAAAAATATGGTTGAAATCGTACATTTCTCTTGTTGCTAAATACCAGTCCTATTTTCAGTTTATCAAATCCCCAAATCCAGAGTGTGGTGTGACAGTGAAGGAAATTCTGGAGGCAGAGAAAGTTAGGGCGAAGGTATAATTAAAGCTGATTATGGTGAGGGGATGGGATGGGGGGTGGGGGGGGCAGCAGCACATTAGTCTTCCCCACCTAACGATGTGGTGGCTGGGAGAGCTGAATTAGCTGCCTTGCTGTCGTCTCTCCTCTGCGGTGCTACTTTGTCACAAGGACACTCCTCCTGGAAGATGAGACGGGGTCAAGTGCATGTGAATCCCCTGGCATTATTCTTACAGGCCAGTGGGGTCCCTGTTCCACTGTGCGCTGGGAATTGAGGCACTTTAGCAAGCTCTGAGCCACACCACTTAGCCTCTGCATCATTAAACCAGGCTAAAAATACACAGCCCACCCACCCTGTTCACAGAGGACCAGTACACTCTGAAACAATCGCTGACTCCTGTTCAGGAGGGGTGTGGCACCATCATTTTTCACTCCCTCTTTATATTTGATCAGTATGCTCAACAAGCTATTATTAAGTGCCCTTCTCTTTCATCCACTGATCAGTATTGATACCATTACTACTATAAAAAAAAAAAACTCACACTGGTGTGTTTATATGTTATTGTTATGTTATTTTTGCCAATGCTTATCCCATGGGTATTAATGGACATAGAAATCAATATGTGTTGATGTAAAGCTGACGTGACATCTGCTACAAGGCAGCGCCAATGACAAAGCCCAGACTGCAAAACTAAATATGTATGGCTGCAACTAATTATTTTTTTATCATCAATTAATCCCACAATTATTTTTCAATTATTCGTTTAGTCCATGAAACATTAGGAAATAGTGAAACATGCTAATCATAATTTCCAAGAGCCCAAGGTGACATCTTTGAATAGTTTTTTTCGTGTCTGACCCCCACCCCAAACCTCACTAATAAAACCGTTGTCAACTTTCTTCACAACAACTAGTTGGTTAATCTAATAACAGTTTGTATATGCAGTGCAGCACATTGTATGTGCAGTATGTGCTTGAGTAACAATAGAAAGCTGACACTGACACAACTGACACTCCCAGTACATGCTGTTGTGTGACTCGATTGCTGGCCTTTGAACCAACAGTACAATACATTTAGTCCTGGCAAAAGGATTCTATGGATTATGAGTAACTGCACTCTTATATGATCACGTTTCTCTCTCTCTCTCTCAAGGGCAACACCATGTCAATACAATAAATCATGCAGCAGACATGAATCAGCTACAGAAGCCTTACTCTACACTTATTTGTTGGCTCAAATGTGTAGCGTTTTCAAATCAATCACTGTATCTACTAGCAAGAATAGCACATAGGCTACTATTTCGACATTCTGTAGGTTGCAATGAATTGGCCACTGGACACACGTGATGGCTGAACCCCACAGGTGCAGGTGATTGCCTGATGTGAGTGAAAACACAATGCAGAGAACTGGCTTTCTAAGTAAAGCTCCATCTTTGTTTACATACACTGAAAATGTCCTACCTGTGGTTATTTATTGTTTTAACCTTACTCCGGTACTCTTAGGGACACGCTTCTCTGTTAGTATTTGTAGAGTGGGGGATATGTTAGTTGGCCCCAGGTGTCCCCGAAGCTAAAGGCTTCACGAGCAGATGATCACACACCGGAGCTAGCGCATACATGTACAGCCTCCAGACTCGCGTGTACATTTTAATAGATGACTTGGATAACAGCAGGCTACGGAGGTGACCTGAATCACTGCGCACATGGAAATGAAAAGCCCACTTGTTGCCTTCTTCAATAACCCCCCCCCCCCCCAAAACAATAAATGATTGACCAGTTTAGTGCAGCTAGCTTGTTTGTCAGCAGCGTTGTAGGCGTCATTGCCATGTTTTTCAATTTCCCGTTTTGCTTGAGTAATGTTGCTAATAAAAATGCATTTGAATTTTTGAGCAGCTTTTCTGACACGGCTCATGTTCATTAAGTAATAACCTAGCCACTATGACAGTGTTTTATTGTTTTATTCACTGCTGGCGTTATCATTGCGTACTCAAAACTTATCACTTCGTACTTCTACACCTACTTGTAATTCGGTGATTGTTTTGCCATAAAATGTAAAGCAAACAAACCCAAAAAAATAAAAAAAATACTCCGAAGGTTGGAAAAAAAAAAAAACCCCTGTGTAAATTGGCGATGTGTGGCTTGTGTGGCGCTATGTTCCTGGTTATACTGTCTCTTTATTGAAAGTCGGAGTCTACTGAATGTCCAGAGACAGCACTACTTGCGCCGAGGAGGAAGCGTGCAGCCTGTAAAGCGGCACTGCGGCATCGCCGTATCACTGCGCCTCGGTCCCCCTTCTCCGGGATCCTGAAGCTCGGATCTGGGGAGAGGAGGAGATACCCTATGGTTTTCCTTTGCGGGATTTATTTTGTCAGCTCCAAACCTTCTTGTGCGTTATCTTTTAATAGTGACCGAAGGCCTGCAACTTGTCCGGACGGTCCCTCCCCACTCGCAAGGGTTTGCATTTCTTCGTTTTGCATGACGTGTCTGGAGCAAAAAAAAAAGAGAGAGAGGCTTGCTTTTGTTGTGTGTCTTACCGTGGAAAATGAAGCTTGGAGAGCCGGAGCAGGAGGCAGTGCCAGTCCGCTGCTGCTGCTGTGGGCTGGACTGGATTACAGAGCCTGAGATCTCTACTGACAGGCAGCACAGGCAGACAAAAAGGGACTGTGAGCGAAGACAAGGGAAAGAGTCTTTTGCTGAGCTAAAAAAAGCCAGGGCGAGTGCTAGAATACAGTTTTCCCCCCCAATGAGCGATATTTTGGGAGCTATTTGTGCAGTGTGAGTGAGTGAGTGAGTGTGTGTGTGTGTGTCATTAGATAAGTGCTGGCACGGGGCATCAGGTTAAAGGCATAGGTACTGGGGGAAAAAAGGTTTAGGACCGTTATTATAGTAAAGGTGTATTTTTACCTTTTTTGGATTGTTAGAAGAAAGAACATCTGCATGGAAGGAATCTTTTTTTTTTTTTTTTAATTGTTGCTGCATAATTAAATGTTTGCATGCTGGCTTGTTGGATGCAGCTTTAAAAAAAAATGTTTTTATGTTTTGTAAATGGTTATACTTGTGTATGTCTAAAACATTTGTTGTGTAGCAGAGCATTTGGGGACTACATGTATGCTGCAGGATCCAGATGAGCTACATTGCATGACAACCTGTGTCCAAGGAGACGATGTAAAGTTGAAGATGGTGGTTGACTGTGGCAGATTGCTTTTGGTTTGTGTGGTGATGCAGAAAAGGTGTGATTCCTCTGCGTTTTGAAATGTCCACCAGCATTTGGAGTCATGGTTATTCAGAGGAAGGCTTTGTGAAAGCCTGCATTCTGTTGATTCAGTTTTCTTCCACATGGAATACCATTTCTATGATGTAATGGATGAGAATTGATATTCTGGACACATAGAGAAGCCATATGTGTTTTAGACTACAAGGCCAGAGTGACTTTCAGTGGCTTTAGGCCTAGGCTGTAGGCTATGTCTTGAGAAAGATCTAGAAAAAGACTTCAAGCTGTTGAATATTGCATCTAATATCGTTAAGCAGCCAGTTGCCTTCGTGTCAGACGGTGAAGCTATGCCACCTGAGATCTATAATGAAGTGCAGGATGGCATTATCAGGGGTCTTGACATTTGTTTTGATTTCTTTATAGTGTATGTAAAAGCTCAAGGACATCTCTCTGTTCAATCAGACCTGCTTTCATTCACGAAATAGAACGAAATATTGCTCTTTTGGATTTGTGGAATATATGAGTGAGATATTACGTCCAAGGTGATCTTTTTAAAGAAGTGAGACGATTGTCACAAGGAACTTGTTAATTGAGACAGATTTTTGATGGCTGTCTACAAGTCAGAATTGTTTTATTCAAGAAAAGCTTTTAAAATTGCTTCTTTTACAGTTGATAGATGACATACTGTACTATAAGTGAGCAGCTTAAAAGTCTTATTAGTTAGTTATTCGGTCTTAACTTTGATATTGGAGTTACACCACACCTGAAAATGAAACTATCATTATGGAATATGAATATGAATGCTTCTGAAATGTTCTGTACTTGATATAAATATATGCATTTAGAAAAAAAAAAATAAGAGCAGCAAAAGTGGGAGGATAGATTGTACTGAGAGTAAATTGTTCTCAATACAACATTTTATTTAATTAAGGTTTAATTTCCCACTCAAGAGTAATCTGTTACATTTTCTTAGCAGGACCAGTGTACTCTGCTACTGATCTACAGATGTAAATGTTTTCTCTGTATGTTGCTTGAAATTGGCAGTGCCAAACAAAATCAACAAGTTCTCTGTGAGGCTTCAGAGACCAAGTAGCAAAGTACAAAATTCTGGCACATAATACATTAATGACATTTAATCATTAAAAAGGCAGTTTAGGCTACAAGCTTGGCAAACACTTCAGAGACATGAGTAAAAGGGCACTTACAAAGCATAATCGTCTTATGTCAGGGCTTGATAACCTGGCAGTGTAAGAAAACACAGTATACTTAGCAGATGAGACTGTAGCCACCCTAATAAAACATTCATCTTGCATCATGTAGAATGACAACAGCCTTCTGTATAGTATGCAGCACCTTATGGAAAACGGCTCATTGACTAAATGCACAATTGAACTTACAGAATGAACATGTGGCAAATGTGTGCTCTTTGTCTTTATCTTGCAGGAGGGAGAGTTTGCTGACCTTGGGTAAGAGGAGTATATTCCTGAAGAGGAAAGATGTGGCATCACCTGCTCAACTCACCGTGGCGGGACATGTTCACTGAGCAGATATTTGCTTTAACTTGAAAAGCTCTTCCTCTGGCGGAATTGACAGCTTGGTGATAACGTGTTTAATAGATCATTTTACACCTCTGTCGTAGGATTTGATGGACTGCCTTTGGGGATCTTTGCTCGGAACCTAGCTTGGTTCAGTGACTCGATGCAGTTTTGCATTTCCTGTAGGGAAAGGTTTCATCTGTTGGATATTACATGGTTACCTTGGATCTAATACATTAATAACATTTTCTTGGATATTGCGTAGAGTCTCCTCTGGGGTTTCCACACGAGTGGTCAAGCTGTGCCAGTGTTTGGCCCCTGAAGAGTTTGTTTCTCTGTAAGAGGTGGATTTTTCTGGATGTTTCCCATGAAGGGCATGGATGGCCCTCGATCTAGTGGCCCCCGCAAGAAGAGGAAGTCAAGGTCAGTGAGGGATCGGGACAGGCGATCAAATGGGATAAAGAACAACGATGTTAAGGGCTCCGTCTTTGGCTTCTCCTCCGACTCGGAGCAGGAGAGAAACAGGGAGCCCCCCTCATCCCGCCCTCGACCCCCGCGAAGAAAGCGAAAGGAGTCTACTTCTGCTGAAGAGGACATCATCGGTGGCTTCTCCATCACAGGGTTTGTGACCCTTGAGGCTCTGGAGGTGAGTAATCCTTAGGGGTAACCCCTTCAGCTCTCTCCAACCTGATGCGTGTTGAGCTTTTGCATGACAATCAAGTCAAAAATCTCCAACGCTGTGTAAAGATGTATTTATTATTGTGTGCCTCTCTGACTGGGGCGGCCCAGTGTTTTGGCTCCTGCCTGCATTTTTGGCTGTTGTGTGAGCTGGAGTTTAACAGATGTAGCTTTAAATGTAGCGCCGCAGCCAGAGATTACTATCTATGTCACTGAGAGGCTGTTGTTGTGTGTACTGCTCTGGATTTGTTTTCAACAAGAGTTTTCCAGCAAAGCCTTACAACAGATGAGGAATGTTCAGCTATGGTTGTAGTGGTTGTTGTGCCTTTGTAGTCTTCAGAGTGAAAAAGCAATTTGATCTATGTTACAACCATTTATTCAGAGTAGGAGTAATTTACTGTGTACTGGCTATCCATTTTCCTTGGATTGCAAACTGGGCACAGGCTGCCTTCCAACAATATAGCCTAGTTCTGAATTATGACTTACACGAGCAAGCATTTTATATAGCACAACTGCCATATTTTTCTATAGTGGAAACTTGCAGATGGGTGACAAAGGAAAAAAGTGTCTTCAGCCGCATTTCTACTGCATGGTGCACAGCTCTACTCGGCTTGACTATTTTTTATTTTTTTGCTTTTCTATTAGCAAAAGTTGTGGATAGTACCTGGCAACTGATACACAGGACACCCTGCCCAAAGCCATTATTTTTAAATAGTACAACTATTAGAGATGTGCGGATCAGCTCTGACATCATCTCAATCTGCATGTATGGATAGAATAGATGGAAAAAGGTAACTGGAGGCAAGAGTGAGTCGGGCCGAGCCGCTCCATGCAGGGAAATAAAACATTAGTTAGGTGTTGGGGCCCGCATGAGCCACTACAGCCTCAGAGCTCCTTGACATAGATTCTGCAAGTTTTTGGAACCATTCTTCCCTCATTTGGGGTTTGGATAATGGTGGTGGAGAGCAATGTCTAACACATCTGTGTTAGTGTGTTTGACAGTGTCCAAACTCTCCCGCAGGTGCTCATTAGGTGACACCTACAGCCATAGCATGTGATTCACATCATTTTCCTGCTCTTTGCTTACTGTTTCCTACTCATCAAACCATCAGAGCCTGCTTGGCCCCTGCATTTCTTTTAAACTGTCTCCTGTCTGTATGTGCCAGTGTTGGGTATTGTAACTGTTCATTTTACATCAAATATTTTAGCATATATTTTTACAGCTTTTTTTAGTATTATATTTACCCTGATCTTGTTTCCGCAGGATCTGAAAATAGTTTGTATCTTCACAAGGCCAGACTCGGGGAGGTCCTAGAGTAACGCAGCCTGACTTGCACTTTCTAATAAATACAGTGTGAAACCAATCTCTTGTTCGCCGGTGTGAGCCATCTCAAGGATATGTACAGTAGCACTGACCTGTCCTCGCTGTATCTCTTTGTTAGTCAGATCAACACTTTTTACAGCTCAAGAGTATCATGTTCATTCAGAATAACTCTCTCAGACAGTCTTGTGCCTGCACGTCCTTTCTCTTCCTCCTTGTTTTGTTTGACCTTGTTTCTGTTCTTTCCATTGATGTTTTCTGCGTCAGTCTGCTAAAGCACTGATTTCCACAGTTTGAGTGTCTCGTTAGATGACAACTCAGAAATCAAGTTTGGAAAGTTAAAAGGGAGTGGTTCTTGAGTTTGTAAGGTCAATGTATGTAAAATAACTGAGCTTAAAAGATATGCTAAATTTAGTTTTCTTTGTTAAACTCTGTTTGCCTTTCTACTTAGTATTTCAGTTTCTTAATCATAATCCAAGTTAATCATATCAGTTATTAACAGTTAATCAAACTGCCACTCATAAAAGCAATAACGTGTCATATGTTCTTATATGAATCTAATAGTATATAATAGTATACTAGTAACCCCCATTCCCTACCGGTATATCTTTGACTCTTATTAAGATATTTTAGTCTCTTAGGGCTTTTTAATGAAAACCTACAGCATTCAGTGTGATGTTCTATCAATTTATGAATATTTAATTAATTTAAAAGAAAGTGGAAATGATGCTGTTGCCTTAGGAGGCTGATTGTAACTGATTTACAGTTTTATGCACATTGTAGAAATTATTTATATATTATATTATATTATATTACTTTACACAACATTGTTTCAGTCTTTTTACTGCAGTCAACCGAATAAAAAACAGAGTTATAGATCAAAATATATTGCAGTATCAAATTACATTAATATAAAATCACAGTGATTTAGAAGGTACTTCTTACAAGTGTTTTCGTCTTTTCACGGAGTGGTTTACTGAGTAATAAAAATGCTCAGTTCAAGTACGAGCAAGAGAAAAATAAATTATACTCGTGTCTGTGTGAGTGCAAATGTGTACACACAGGAGGGTTTCTGTGAGATTGTGACAGAATTTATTAATACAGTATCATCTAACAAGGAAGGGAAGGGAGATGGCAATATTGTATTACTTCTTACATTTGTTGGAGAGCTTTAAATATAGCTTAGTTCGTGTCCCCAAATGTAATGACAGCAATAATAACAGAAGCTGGGGACTCATATTTCTGTACTCACATCACTGAAAGTAGGATCTGGACTATGACCATATCTGCAAAGCTCCTCCCACCATGTTGATATTAGTTTACAGTGATGTTAAATGGAACAAAGCAAATCAGAGAAAGTTGGGCATTTTGTCTTGAAAAATTACCCAAACGATTAATCTTTTGCTGTAAATCTTCTGTCCATTGACTAATCCATTGATAGTTTCAGAAGAGCGCCACATACATCCACTGTTTATAAAGTTTCAAAATGTGCTTCTCTTCTCGTCTGCGACAAAGAGGTGGCAATGTAGGTAAATGATATCAAACAGTGCTGTGGGATCCTAAAGGCTGAAGAGTCAGGCTTCTGATTGTAAGGACACGTCTAGATCAGTCTTTGAAATGTAGGCCTGGAATAAGAATGAGATCCCAGCCCAGTTACTGCCTCCGAAGTGCCCCTGAGCGAGCCACTTGACCCCCCACTTACTTTCATTATAGCTGTTCACAGGCCAAATAGAAAACATCTTTTACTTGGCAGCTCTCTGATGTGACTGACTGTGGTAAAATTATGATTAATAATCGGGAAGTTGCTGATACAGACAGAAATAAGTAAAAGTTGCCAGGTTTAATTAAGATTAAATCCTCCCAAAAGAAATCTTTTGAAACGCTGACTTGTTGTTTGTCCCCCTGTAACGGCTCTAAAATTACCATTCATGCAAGAGCTTTTTAAACTGACTGTAACAGAAATACTAAAAACCTGAGAATGATTTTGCTTTTTCTTACTTGTCAGAACTTTTCTTGCATTTGAT